>PVLA01001965.1:0-63609 GCA_004027455.1 Hydrochoerus hydrochaeris
ATGTGAATGAAGAAGCAGGAATACATACAGGTGAATTACAAAGGCTATTCACAGAAATAATTAAGGAAAACTTCCCAAGCATGGGAAAAGAAAATGACATTCAGTTGTGTAAGGCATACAGAACCCCAGCCACCTACAACCAAAGCAGATCTACACCCAGACATATAATAATCAAGATACGAGAAATTCAATATAAAAAAGAATATTAAAAGCCATCAGAGAAAAGAAACAGATTACCTATAAAGGTAAGCCTATCAGAATCACGGCTGACTTCTCGACAGAGACCATCAGATCAAGAGGAGCTTGGAGAGAAGTATTCAAAGCCCTGAAAGAGAATAACCTCCAGCCCAGATTGATGTACCCTGCAAAACTGTCACTAGAAGTTGATGGAGAAACAAGATGCTTCTATGACAAAGAGGAACTGGGGGAGTTTGTGATCACCAACCCAACCCTACAGAGAATACTGAAGGACATTCTAGAGAGAGAGAAAAAAATACCAGGATTTTAGGAACAGTGGCAGAAAGGCCTCAATGAGTGGGGCAGGAAATAGAATGAAGGAGAAAACTAGACAAACAAAGGCAGGAAAATAGCATAGCAGAAATGAGGTAGAGACGGATAAGTAGAAACTAATATAGATGGTCTTGATATGCTTTATTGTTAATAGTGCACCAGGATTTAAAACCCATATTACCCGCACTGCTCTGCTTAGATGTATTATATTCTGTTCCAGTCATTTTTACCTATACTAGATTTGAGGGCACAGACAGTAATCCCAAAAATAACAGGATATAGTGCAGTAATCATCCTTAATTTCCTATTAACTTAATCTAAAGCTCTGTAAAACCTACACTGTTTTACCATGACTAATCATAATAAAATCTGGTTTGTTGGATCACTGTTTTGTATTGATAGATTTTATTCAAAGCTGTTATGATTGATAATATCAAGTCTGAGAGTATAGGCAACTGCACTGAAGATGACAAGATCCACTAGAATATCCACTATGGTTTGATTATTACCTGCCTTTGAAGTTTTATACTGTCTACAATATTTTATTTTTACTAATATTGTTATTTACTGCTATACTCAATTATACTGCTATATTCAATTATGCCTGATGATATAGACATTCTACTGAAGATAATAAGAAACACCACAGTAATCATTGTAGATCATCTTGTACTGTGGTTTTATATGACTTTTTGGTTTCATGTTTTTATAGGGATTTGTTTCATTTTGTCTTGCTAAGTTTTGTTTTTTCCTCTAATACAGAAAGTATAGAAATACATGCAGAGATTCATGCATGCATAGCTGTTTACACTCTCACTGTTTGACTATCTACTTTGTATGCTTTAATTTTGTGACTTGAGCAACTATTTCTAAGAGGACAATATGTAATTTTAACTAGTGATTTCTTATTGTTTATCTTTTTTTTTTGGAATTCTGTATTACCTCTACCCTTTACATGCTTTTGTTTCTCTTTAAATAAAATTTTAAAAAAAGTTTTTAAAAAAGTTTAAATATGGGGACATCTCAAGTATCTATCATCTAGTGTATGGAAAATGACTGCCAATGGGTACAGGGTTTTTGTCAAGAACTCTTACAACTGTAAAAACCCTGCTCCTATAAAAAATACTAGTCACAACTTTGTAACTCTACTGAATACTATTGGAAAGTATATCCTAAATGGTGAATTACATGGTTTGTGAATTATATCTCAGCAAATGTGTTTAAAACCAAACCAAACCAGGTGTAGCAGCACACACCTGTTCTCTCAGCTAGTGAGGAGGGAGGAGGATCCCAACTTCAAGGCCAGCCTGGGTCATTTAGTGAGACCCTGCTCCCTTAACACAAAGGGTAGGGCTGTAACTCAGGGATCTGCAGCTCAATTCCTAGTACAAGGATGAAGAAGAAAATGACAAACAAAAAAGTACTTAAGAAGGAAAACTCTGAGTGCTGACTGCCATATGAATCATTCAAATACAGGAGAAGCCTATCTAACAAAGCAGGGTGGCTCTGGGGTTGGAGCCACAGTGCAGTTTGATCCAAATTCACATGGAGAGTCACACAGGCAATGTGTTTCAGACCCCTAGGGTAAAGGTGAGTCTTCTCTTTTTGTGGTTATACTCACATAATATTCCTCCTTTTAATTATTTATAACTGTGTAATACTGTGGCATTAATTACATTTTCAATGCTTTGTACCCACCACCATCTATACCCAAAGCTTTTCCAGCATTCCTAATGTAAACCCTGTACTCAGTGAAGTCTCTTGCCTTGCTCCCTCCTTCTCTAGATTTGACAACTCTAAAGACTTGCCTTCCTTGCTTGCCTTTCTTTTTCTTTCTTCCTTTTTTCCCTTCCTTCCTTCTTTCATTCTTTCTTTTTGGCAGCACTGGGGGGGGTGATTCAGGGCTTTTTTACTGAGCTACATTCCCCATCCTTTTGAGACAGGTCTTACTAAGTTGATAAATTGCCTAGGTTAGGCTAGGTTGGGATCCTCCTGCCTCAGCCTCCCAGAATGCTGGAATTACATATGTGTGCCACAACACACATCTTAATTCCTTTTTATGGTTACATAATAATCCATTGTATGAATACCATATTTTTATCTGTTGTTCACTAATGTACATTTGGTTTCCACTTGACTGTCATGACTAATGCTGCTGCTATGAATATCAGTATTTAAGTCCTTGTTTTAAGCTGTTTTGGATTTAGAGCTAGGAATGAAATTGCTGGGTAGTATAGTATTCTATATTCACCTTTTTGAGGGACATCAAACTATTTTCCACAGTATTTGTACCACTTTACATTCTGCAAGTAGTATATGTGAATTCCATTTTTTCTATATCTTGGATAACACTTGTTATTTTACATTTTAAAAATTACAGTTTTAGGGTTGTAAAGCGTTATCTTGTTGACTTAAAAAAATTTTTTTTGTACCAAGGATTGAACCCAGGGCTTTTGTGCAGAGCTATACCTCTAGAGCTTTTGTATTTTTTATTCTTAGATGGGTGTATTAATAAGTCACTAAGTTGCCCAGTCTGGCAACTTAATTTGCCAGCTCCCTCTGCCTCAGCCTCCAAGAATGCTGGTATTACAGGTGTGTATCATCATGCCTGGATTTTTTTGAGACAAGGTCTTACTATATGGCCCACACTGGCCTTGACTTTGAAATGCTCCTGCCTCAGCCTCTCAGAGCACTGGGATTATAGGCATGTGCCAGTATACATGGCTTTTCTGAAGCAGGTTCTTACTATATTGTCCAAAAGGGCCTTGAGTCTGAAATCCTCCTGCCTCAGCTTCTGGGGTAGCTGGGATTACAAACATGTGCCACCATGCCCACCTTCTCTTTTTTTTAGATTTTGATTTACATTTCCCAAATCTTTTCACATACAGCATTGTGTCTAATTACAAAACACTGGAAACAACCTGAATACCTATACATAAGGAAGAGATTGATATACTAAGGGTTATCCATGCAATGGACTCCAATGAGTGAGGGTGATCTCTGTCAAATGCTAGGGAGTCTTTCCTATAAATTCTATTAAGTGAAAAAGTAAATGTCAGGAGTATCTATAGAAAGATACATTTTTTTGGCATTAGAACGATAGAATACAATACCTACAAGGTATAAGACAATACACATGCATTCACACGACTTTGAAAAATCAGTACAAGGAGCATAAACCATGATGAGTTTGTTGTAAAGGGATATGAGGAAGGGAGGGATGGTGCCTAAGCAGCAGGCATAAGGAGTGACACTTGAGGTTATGGGGAGGAAGAGAAGTTCCTTTGAAGACACTATGTTGATGAACACTGCAGTTTTAAAGACAAAAAGGGTTGTATGTAAATATTTTCACCTAGTCAGTAAATACATTTCTTACAGAGGTATGGATTAGTAATTGTGAAACTACTTTATATATCTACTAAAATTGCACAAATAGGTAAATATATTTTTGATAAGAACTGGGTTTTTCACACATAATGAAAGGGGAAGCTAAAATAATTTCTGTTGGTTGGTATCTGAGGGAATCATTTTATATATAGTGTTGTAGTCATGGGTTATACAGAGAACAATTAGAATAAGGACATGGAGTTTACAATATTATTTTTATGATGTCACCCAAGCTTAACACAAGAAAATGCAGGAAATCTATCCACATCACTAAAGACATAGAATATTCAGCCAAGGGCCTGAATCCCACAGCAATTTCCCACATGAGTCCAGATAAAGACCCAGTGCTCATGACAATGCCTCCCACGAGTCCAACTGGGAGTCTAGAATGCACAAGAAGGACTCATGCCAGTCTCTTTTATGGATCCATGTGGGGAAGGCCCAAAGGTCAGCGGTGGAAGCCAGAAAGTCTATGCCAGCAGGGTGAAGGAACTGTGCTGGTAAGTTGAGGGTTCTATGCTGGAGCTGAGAAGTCACACAACAACTCCAGGGCTGTCTTGAAAAGCACCACATCCATCCTCAGTGACATGGAGGCCCTGAGCATCTCCGACAACAAGCACAGTTGAGTACATGCCAGGAAGCCAGCGTGACGAGTTCACCCTGGAGACCAAGCAGCACACGTCTTCCCCTCTGGAGCCAGGAAGCAATGCTTGATGTGAAGACCAGAGCTTCTCTAGGAGAACCAACCAGTCAAACAGCAACTCGTATGAGAACCAACAACACCTCAATATCTTAATGCAACTAATGTGAATAACTTCTCCTTCTCCCTGTCTCCATTTATACTGGCAACTTTCCTCAGGTGAAACATCTATGCCCAGTGCCATGCTGATGTAATTCAGCTGGTGCTAAGTTGATCACCAGTTTTCAATCTATAACATACAGGTTAATCTATATATGTGTATTTTGTAGTTCTGTCCCTTGAAAGGTAGTAGAAGCAATAATTCTTCAGCAGTAATGAAGAAACCTATCATCTAGGTTTTATTTCTAAACTCAGTTCTCCAATAAAAGTAGCCACAGGCCCTAGAGAAGTGTTTTTAGGATTGAGACATGAACTATACTAGAGAACATTTTTGACATGCCAGAAAATAATGAAATGCTTAAAACAAGGACATATGTGTGTGGGGTTATCATTTAAAGAACAGTGGGAGCCCACCAGAAAAAGCTCCTAATGGCCAAAGTTAATGATTTGAACAAAATAAATAATGATATCTTTGGATCATAATCCATGGGATAAAGTAAATATCCATGAGTCCACACTTATATAAATAGAGGAGAAATAACATCTCTTCCCTATAGTAGAATTCTAGTTAACAAATGTGGAAGAAATGCAGTAAATAGAGTATTGGCATTAACTGAACACATTAATAATGACTATAAATAAGACTCACTGATGGATGGTAAAATTAGTGTGTCAAAGTTTGAGGAAAAATACAATTTGCATAGTCTCCAGGAATCTCCTCAAAGATCTTCATTAAAGGAAAGACAGTAACTTTTATAGTGATGAAACATGACAAAAATTAACTTAATAATAAAGGCTGGCATCATAATGACATACTGACATGAACCCCATGATGTGATGCACTGAAAGTTTATATCATTTCTATGTATTCTTGCCAAAAATGTATAACTTCTGTCCACTTGTCAGAAAATGCCAGTCAGATCACATATATTTGACAAAATACTTGGTCAGAACCTTTCAAAAGCAGCAACATCAAAAGACAGATTGTAGAGGTGGTGTGTGCCTATAATCCCAGCACTCAGGAACTCAAGGCAGAAGAATCACTGTGAGTTGGAGGCTATCCTGGGCTACAAAGTGAGTTCAAGGCAAGTCTGAACTGCATAGCGAAACCTGACTCAAGTTAAAACCTACTAACAACAACAACAACAACAACAAAACCCAAAAAAACAAAAAACAAACAAAAAAACCTACCAACAAAGAAAAAGCCAAGGCCCTGATGGATTCACTGTTGAATTCTATAAGAAATTTAAAGAAGAACTAATACCACTAATGTTGAAAATCTTTAAGGAAATGGAAAGAGGAACATTACATCCAAAGTCATTCCTGGAAGCAAATATTACCCTGATTCCAAAACAAGAGAAGAAACCAACTAAAAAAACTATAGGCCAATCATCCTAATGAACACAGATGTAACAATCCTCAATAAGATACTGGCAAATAGAATGCAGCAAATCATCAAGAAGGTTATGCACCATGACCACGTGAGGTTCATTCCAGGGATGCAGCAATGGTTCAACGTATACAAATCAATAAATTAATATACCACATTAACAGAATCAAAGACAAAAATCACATGATTATCTCAGTTGATGAGGAAAAAGCATTTGACAAAGTCCAACAACCATTCATGATAAAAAACCTTACAGAAAATTAGAATAGATGATCTTTTATCTCCATCTGATAAAAGCCACCTATGACAAATCAATAGCTAACATCATACTAAATGATCAAAAACCGAAAGCTTTCATTCTAAAACCAGGAACAAGACATCTACTATCACTACTCCTATTCAGTATAGTTCTAGAAACTAACAGACAAGAGCAAGAAATAAAAGAAATAAAGATAGAAAAGAAGTTAGATTATCAGTATTTTCAGGTGACACGATACTCTACATAGAAGATCTCCAAAAACCTCACCAAAAGTCTTGTAGATTTAATAACCAAATTTAGTAGTATAGCTGGATACAAAGTCAACAATCAAAAATCAACAGCATTTCTGTATATGAGCAATAAACTCAGAGAAAAAGTAGGGAAACCACACCCTTTACAATAGGATCCAAAAAATGAAAGTCTATCTTCACATTCATTCAGGCAGTTTTGACAGCTTGCAATGGAATTTTTGATTTCCTGGATAGCTTTTTGAATCTGTTTCATGCATTCAAATTCTTTCTTACATTGTTCATTCAAGGTTTCCATCATTTTGCAGTGCTTCTCTATTTTTTTAAACTATATCTTCTTTAGATGTGTTTAGCATTTCTTTCATTATGTTTATCATTTCTTGTTTTACCTGGGAGATTATTTCTGATCTGAGTTCCTTTACAGCTTCATGGAGTTGTTTCTTTACTTCAGTTGCTATCATTTCAGAAGTTTCAGGTATATGGCTCACACTTACTTCTATGTCCATGTCTCCTAGGCTTGTTTGGGATGGGCTGGAGGTTTGAGATTGCATTTTATTCTTTCATTTTTTCATTTTCCTGTATTCCCCTAGGGCAGCTGAATGCAAAGTGTCAGTTGTTTCTTAGGTTGAGGATGGCTGTCTGTACTGGAAGGAGTTTCCCTAGCTGAGTGGGGGTCCTTAAGCAGGCCTTACCAGGTTCCTAGCAGCACTCAGAGGCTCCCAGAATGGGGGGAGTACACTGGGCAAACTTTCAGCAAACCCAATATGGAACACCGAAGCTCCCCAGCTGTTTGAGGCTGCTGGGCAGAGCCCTACCAGGTTCTGAGTGGCTTATGAAGGCTGAACAAGTAGATGGAGTATGCTGTGGAATCCTTCAGCTGTCACCACACAGTGCACCGAAGCTCCCTGGCTGCTTGGGGTCACTGGGTTGGACCTGACCAGGTTCCACAATAAGTACCAAAGCTCCCTGGCTGTTTGGTGTTTCTAGGTGGGGCTCTACCAGGTTCTGAGAGACATGCCAAGGCTGCACAGCTAGGTGGAATTTGCTGTGCAGGCCTTCAGCTCACGCCACTCACCACTTGGTGCACTGAAGTTCCCCAGCTACTTGGGATGGTTGTGTGGGGTCCTACCAGGTTTCATGTGATGTACCAAGGCTGCATGGCTAGGTGGAGTTCATTGTGCAGGCTTTTAGCTCATGCCACTCAGCTTGCAGAGGCTCTCTGGTGGTTTAAAGCTGCTGGGTAGGGCCCAATCAGTTCCAAGTGACTTACCAAGGTTGCAGGGCTAGGTGAATTATGCTATGAAGGCCTTCAGCTCGTGCCACAGGGTACACCAAAGTTCCCCAACTGCTTGGGATGGTTGCATGGGACTCTACCAGGTTCTGAATGATGTACCAAGGCTATACGGCTAGGTGGAGTTTGCTGTGAAGGCCTTCAGCTTGCATCACTTGGCGTGCAGAGGCTCCTTAGCTGTTTGGAGTGGCTGGTCAGGAGGATCCAAAAAAAATGAAATACTTAGGAGTCAATCTAACAAATGAAGTAGAAGATCTATACATTGAAAACTGCAGTACTCTGAAAAAAAGAGATTGAAGAAGAGAGAAAATGGAAAGATACCTCTTATTCATGAATAGGAAGAACCACCACAGTAAAAATGGCTCTACTCCCAAAATTGTTATGCAGATATAATGTAACTGCAATCAAAATACCATTAGCATACCTTACAGAATGAGAAAAAATATTCATAAAATTCATTTCAAACCAGAAGAGACCTAGAATCACAAAAATAATCCTAGGCAATAAAGGCAAGGCAGTCCTGAGGCATGAGCCAGGAGGAGAACCAGAGAGCGGGCCCCCAAGATCTGGCCACAGCCATGCTGGAATGCAGGTGGCTGCACAAAGAAGCAATTTGCCTGCCTTCTTAGTAGGCGCCTTCCTCCAGTGTGAGCCAGGAGCACACTCAGTAGTGTCTCATGTGAGCCTACTGGTACGTGGGCTTGGAATCAAACATCCCAATACCCCCTACCAGCAACTGGGGACAGGTCTGAGCATCTCTTGGCAGGATGACTGTATGAAATATAGCAAATATTGGGGGTCTCCTCTATCTTCTCTTTGAAAGCAAATTTTTTTCAGTTTTGTTTCATTATGATTAATTGCTTTGCTCTATTCAATATTCTCTTTCAATTGATTATATAATGTTCTGTCTCTGGTTTGATGTTGACATACCTAATTGACTAGACTGCTGCGACCCAAATGTGGCTCCTGAAGTTCTTGGGGTTAAGGACCAGTGAGAGGATGAGAAAAATAAAGAAAAGACAAAGCTGGGGTCGGTTGGAGCCCTTACTCTCCTGATAGGAGGAAAGGAACTGCTCAACCACTGTAACACCTTTATTTATACCCTCCACAGAAAAGTATCTATTTCACTTCCACTGCCCAGCAACTTGTTTCCCCAGCAGGCCTGGGCCCCTTGCCTTCTCAATGCTGGAACAACTTGTTTACATAGTTTATTTTGGTTTCTCTGCTTTTTCTGGACTGGACTTACTTCAGCCCCACACATGTGATCAATCTCCAGCTTCAATGGCTCGATTCCCAACATATCCATCTCTTTTGTTTTGTTGTTGCACAGGATGGGTGATCAGTTGAAGCTGGAGAAGCTGTATTGGATAGCACTGTAGACTTTTTAAGTGCAGTCCAAAGATTTTAAGTCCCTGCATTCTGCAATTGAAACCCTGTGCAATCCATTAATCTGTGACAGTAGTCAGCCACCTGTGTAGCTGGCAACTGCCAAGAGGTACTAGTGATTTAAATTTCTTTTATAACATATTACTTTAGCATTGTTTTATATACCTCCAGTAGTTGTACATTTTCTGTAGGATGTTCAAGACCAAGCTAAAGTGAGACCAATTTTGAATGCAATCAATTTCTGTTATTATCAAGGTCAGCTAAGTCTCCTCAGGAACCTTGGAACTAACTACAGAATCTCTTAGTTCTTCCATCAGTGTCAGCCATTCAGATGAATCATGGCCATTGCTTGACCAAGTTGCTTTCTGTGAAAGCTTGGGAGGTCTTTTCTCCTGGTGACTCTCCTGAGGCACACCACAACTGATGATCACTTCTCAGTTGTCTCATAATTCTCATAATCCTCTTGATCAGAAGACCAGGGATTCACTGACTATAACATGGCACAGCAGAGGTTCTCTTATGTCCTGGGTCCCCACTGACCTTGGAGGGCTAGGACCAAAATATTGGCTGTCCTCTTACCCCACCTATCTAATTATTGGTCTCTATACCTGAGTTGTTGGACATCCGGAAGAAAGATTAACAACAGTACAATACAGTTGTATTGTTTAGAGTAATAGAGGCATTATTGTCTTATCTAAATATCAAACATCTTACAACATAAAATAGAATCATTATTTTTCAACAACCATGGCTGTTTTAACATTTGAACACCTGTAGAATATTAACAAAGTTACGTATTTGACATAGAAAATTAGAAATCAAACCACATACAATGTTAAAACCATAAAACCATAAAAACCATGATGACATTTTGTAACACACTTGAATTTTCATTTTGACATAAAATTCCACCCTTTTGATTCATCATCCCTATCTAATACATAAAATATTTTACCTAACTTGTTGACATTGAGGGGGATGTAGATCTCCTAAGCATTAGTTGAAAGGCAGAGGTCTGAATCTGAAACAAAAGTTTGTCACCATAAACAATCTGTTTTTACATTTTCAAAGACCTATACTTCTGAAGGCATGAATATATGAATACACCATGAGGTTAACAACAATTATTTGTTATAACCATATGAAAACCTTTGTATGGGCATTCCTTTTAAATCAAAACCTTTTGTATTATTTCTTTTAATGAAGATGAATGTGAACATATTACAATAACATTCATATAACTTTAGTTGGGGTATCTCCCATAAGGCTATGGAGATCACTGAGGCCTCCAATCGATGAACAAGAGCTGGTAAAATGTTACCAGGTGGCCACTTTCTTATTCATCAATTGAAGCCCTGGCCAACAATCCCAGCCCCAAGGGATTTTTGTTTAATCATTTTTATAATAATTTTTCCCTAAGAAAATTCCAATCATAACATTTAACATATTATTTTTGAACAATGAGAGACTCTTGAGTTATGATAAGCAACAATGTACACTACATTTACACAACTGACCTTAGCATCATTTTGACTAACTGGAAACCCAGATGGAAGCATGTTTTGCAATCCTATAACTCAAATAAACCTTGATTAAATGATCTATAAATGCAAAAGAAAAGAAAAAGGAAAATTGCTGAGCTCAAAATCAAAAGAACAGCTGTTCACAAACAAACAGACCAATGGACAAACATGGACAGACAATCTGTACAGATTCAAACAAACATAGAAACAAAAAACATAGAAAAAAATACAGAGTTGTCGCTGTCCACAAGAACTCTCCAAGTTCCTGGGGGCTATTTCACATCCCTTTGCTAAACTCACTTGCTTCTTATACCCTGTGTCCTCAGGGTTGAAACACCTGTCACCTCCAGCATCCCACGCTCTCAGGGTGTTTCTCAGGCACTCCATGACACTTGGGCACTGCTGTACAGGCACTTGTGCTTTTGGTTCCACAAGTGTGAGCCATCAGCAACTCAGCAACTTCCAACAACAGCTTAACAGACTGGACAAACAGATACACAGATTTACAAACATCTTTCACAATCAGAGTGCACTCAAATATATTTTAGCCAAATTGAATTACATGTTTTTTTTATAATTCTAGAATTTGTAATTTTAAATAAACTAGTCAGATTTGTTATAGCAGAGATCTCTTATAAAGGAATCTGAAAAAGACAAAGTCTTATCTATAGTTAACATATATTTTTGTCATAGGACTTAGCATGCATTTCTATCATCTATTTGGACCATTTTTATATTTTGTCACCATCTTCTGGGCATCTTGGGTCAATTAAGGTTGGTTCTAGCTTCATCTGGTGGTGTGGTCTCCAAGGCATCACTGTCATAGGACTGAGCATCAGCTTCTTGAGAGGTAAAATTAACTCCTTTTCTGGGTTTGGGTCCATGATATATCCAGACAGCATGCTCTGGCACCCAGATAGGCTGTTTAGCATTCTCTGGAAAGATAAAATGTACCCTCTACCCCAGGTGAGTAGTGGCCTAGGACACTTCCATTGTCCAGTATGAAGATCCTTCCAAAGGACCCTTCCTAACTCCCTTTTCTTTACCTGATTAAATTGTCTTTCTGCTGCTGTGATACCATCCTTAGTAGAGTTTAAAAAATTTAATAGTATATACAGCCAAATGAAGTCTATTATTAGGTGTAAAGTTTGTAGGGAAAGCCTCACCTTTTTGCTTTTGTAATTGAATCTTGAGTATGTGGTGTGCATGCTCAACAATTCCTTGACTGTGAGGGTTATAAGGAATTCCTGTGGTAAGGGAAACATGAAAAGTTTTACAAAAATTTTGGAAGGCAGCAATTGTATAAGCTGGGCCATTGTCAGTCTTAAAGTGCCCATGGGTAACCTAGGGCACTAAAGGCATCCAAGCAGTGAGCAATGACATGTTTAGGCACTTCACCAGTGTGAGCAGAAGTAAAGATAAATCCTGAGAAAGTGTCCACTGAAACATGGACCCAGTGTAGGGAGCCAAATTCAGAAATATGGGTGACATCCATCTGCCAGAGGTGATTGACGTGTAAGCCTTGGGGATTAACCCCCATGAAAAGTGAGGGAAGATGTATTACACATGAGGAGCATTGTTTGACAACTTGTCTAGCCTGTTCTCGGGTCAACTGGAACTGTTTGTGAAAGGCAGAAGCATTCTGATGGAACATGGCATGGGAGGCAGAAGCCTGTTGAATGGCATCTGAGGGAGAAACAGTGACAGTAGCCAGCAATGTGTCTATTGCATTGTTTCCCTCAGTGAGAGGCCCTGGTGATTGGGAATGGGAGCATAAATAAAACAGGGAACATGGTGTGATCGAATGGCAAGTTGGAGTATGTGAAATAAGAGATCTTCTTGACTAGTGTGTATAGTAACAGTTTCAATGTGGCACATCACACCACAAACATAGGCACTGTCTGAAAAAAGATTAATTGGAGTGGATGGATGATCTTGCAAGGCCCATATGACAGCTTGTAATTCAGTTTTTGTGCGGAAGAAAAACCCGCATCCTGTATTCAGGAAGAGGAGGCCATCACATAATCTCCTTTGCCTGATGATGACCCATCTGTGAAAACAGAAAGACTTCCTACTATGGGGACTGAACTTATTTTTGAAGGGAAAACAAAGGGTGTGAGAGAAGCAAATTGAATTTATTTATCTGGAGGATAATGACAATAATATTCCCAGGGAAGTTAGCCAATGCAGATTGCCAAGAGGATAAAAATTGCCATAGCCACTGTTGTTGTACAGAAGAAAAGGGAACAATGATAGTTTGCACCTCACAACCAAAAAGCTGAATAGCACGTGTTCGCCCACGTGCGATCAGTTCTGACACAGCCTCATAGAAGGGAGTAATGGTTTTTTGTGGGGTATGTGACATATGTAGCCATTGTAGAGGACCCTGAGACTGCCAAAGGACCCCAGTGGGCATACATTGATTAGGGAAGATAATTAAAAACACGGGCAAACCTGGGTCAACTCTAGAAAGTTGGGCATTAGAGAGAGCCAGATTAACCTTATCCAAGGCAACTTTAGCCTCTGAGGAGAGTGTCCTTGGAGATGTGGGGGCGGGGCCTCCCTTGAGGGTGTCAAAGAGAGGACCTAAATAATGGGTTGTTAGCTTAAGAGCTGGGTGGAGCCAGTTAATATTATCAAGTAAAGTCTGAAAATCAGACAAGATTGCAAGCTGATTAGTTTGAATCTGAATAGTTTGAGGCACAATATGTCTTTGCTGGATGATGTAACCCAAATATGAGAAAGGTGCCATGGTTTGTACCTTCTCAGGGGCCACAACTAGGCCAGCACTATGAAGGGCATCACCCAATTGGAGAAATACTTTGTGCAAAATAGATAAAGATTCATGAGCCAATAGTATGTCATCCATGTAATGAGTAAGATAAACAGATGGATAAGCCTTACAGACTGACAAAATAGCTGCAGCCACAAACTCTTGACATAAGGTTGGACTGTTTGCCATTCCCTGTGGCAGACAACACCATTGGAAGCAGTGCATTGGGGCCTGATGATTAAAAGAAGGTAGACTAAAAGCAAAACATTTCTTATCCTGAGGATGAAGGGGAATAGTAAAAAAAGCAATCGTTTAAATCACTCACCATGAGGGAAAAATGAAAAGAAATAGCTACAGGACTAGGCAATCCTGGTTGAAAAGCTCCCATAGGTTCCATGGTTTTAGTAACAGCTCACAAATCTTGTAATAGTCTCCATTTTCCTGACTTCTTTTTTATTATGAAAATTGGGGGTATTCCAAAGGCTATTAGAGGATTCTAGATGTCCTGCTATCATTTGTTCATTAACCAGTGAATGAGCTGCTACAAGTTTCTCCTGAGTCAGGGGCCATTGATCAACCCAAACAGGGTCATCAGATATCCAAATTATCTTAGATGCTGTCCATGTGGTTGGAGTAGAGATCAAGGCCTGCTCTAAAAATTTGAAGCTGAATATCCTATGCCAAAACAATTTCCCTTTGGATTTATTGTAAGGGGTTCTCTCCTTCCTTGATTGTTTTTTACCAAGCCCTTGAGTGGGGAAAAAACCTTGTTGTAACATCTGATGAGTCACCAAATAGTTAGGGCTAACCAGAAATGCCCCCATATCCTGTAACACATCACGACCCCATAAATTAACTGATATATAGGGGAGGATATAAGGTGAGAAATATCCAGAATGACCTTCTGAATCCCTCCAGGTTAACAATCTAGCACTTCTACTAGTGTGAGAAACACAGCCCACACCCTGTAGATCTATAGTTGCCACATCCAAAGGCCATGCCCTTGGCCAATGTCTCTGGGCAATAACAGAAACATCTGCACCTGTGTCTAAAAGCCCTTTAAATGCCTTTTCTTCAATGACCAATTCCATTTCAGAACGATCTCGTCTAATCTGTTGAACCCAATAAGTATTGGAAGACCCAAAGCCCATGGACCCCCTTTCCTTATTTATAGAGTTTCCAATTTTTGTCAAAGGAAGAATAACCAACTGGGCAATACAAGAATCTGGCATGACTTGAACAATGTTTTGAGTAGTTTGAACCATAACCTTAATTTCCCCTGTGTAGTCAGCATCAATGACACCTGGCAAAACCTGAAGATCTTTTAATGTGAGACTGCTGTGACCTAGCAGCAGACCCACTGTTCCTTGAGGCAGAGGCCCATAGACTCCAGTAGGAATAGCTTGAGGTCCCATTTCAGGAGTTAGTATGAATTTGGAGGAGGAACTGAGGTCCAAGCCTCCGCTATCTTTTGTTGCTCGCCAGAGGTCTGAGACGTGCCTGGCAGCAGAGAGTGAAGCTGGGCAAGAACTGAGGAAAGTGTCCCCATTGTTTGGTGGGGCTGAGGCAGGCCTTGTTGAAAATTTCCTGAAATGGGCCAGCCCTCCACATCTATTTTTGATCTACAATTACTTTCCCAATAATAACCTCATTGACATCTTGCACAGATCTGAGGAGATTTTATGGAAGAGACAGACTGGCTGTGCTGCCCCCACAGGTGCATCAATAGAACAATTTCAAGCAAGATGTCCTTCATCCCTATAGCAAAAACAAATAACCCTGGTCTTTCCCTTTTCTTTAGGCTGTGGGTTTATGAGTTGAGTGAGAGCTGCTGCCAAAGCAGCCCCCTGTACATACGAAGGGCCAATAGCAGCACAAATCTGAATCATCTCAGACAGCCTAGCTCACTTTCTGTGGGCTCCTAAGGCTTCTTTACACCATTTATTTGCATTTTCAAAAGCCAGTTGTTGAACTATTTAGTCACTTCTTTGTCACTTATAGTTTTCTAACTAGCTTGCAATAAACATGCAGCAAAATCCTGAAATCATTCATCTGGACCCTGACGAATAGAAGTCAAATCCAGGGAGGTCTCACCCTTGAAGGGAGCTCCCTTCAAGCTCTCGTGGCTGCCATTCTAAATTGGTCATACACCTGCATGTCAAAAGCAAGCTGACTACCTGTAGCAGCAAAAACACCTTCCTCAGTCAACATATCTTTTGTAATAGCTATTTTCTGAGCAGTATTACGTGTGGCCTGGTCTGCGCACAATTCACAAAATTTCCTTTCCACAACAAATAATCCCCCAGACTTAAACATGTTTTAGCTATGCCTTTCCAATCATTTGGGGCCATAACTTGCTGTCCTAGGAGCTCTATGAAACCCTAAGGTAAATGGGGCTGTAGGGCCATTGGTAAAGGTAGCATTATTCAATTCTTTTAATGACTTAAGTAGTACAGCCTCATAATGGTGTATTACTTGCCCTGGATTATCAGGGACTCTTACTTCTATAACTGAGTTAATATGTTGAAAACCCTATATAAATTCCCCTGCCTGTCTGGCTTCCTTCAGTGCTAACTGCAAAGGAGACAAACAAAATGGCTCTAACCCCTGAGAGGTGAAAGTTCCAACCTGAGATGCAGCAACATTTGTTTGAGGCAAAATAGCAGGAGTTGCTGCTTGTGGCTCAGTTAAAGTTACATGACTGCCACCTCTTCCCTGCTCAGGACTTGATTCTGAAACAGTGCCTGGAGCCAGTTCCCTTATAGTTGTCTCAAGAAGCTTAAGGTTATTAAGGTTAGTAAGACCTTGTCTCATCCATATCCACAGAAGGAATGTAAATACTGGAATCAAGCGTACAACAAACAGGTCCTTATACAGTGGTGTACCCCCTCTTTTTTTTCCAGGGGAAGGGGTTTCTCTCAGGCCCATTTATAACTGGCCCTAGAGAATAAGAGAGTTTTAATGCCCCACTCTACACCTGATGAAGCTAATATCAATACACTCCAGTGATGACTATTGACCTATACCAATGCACTTCTCCCCCTAGTTGCATGCACATGAGAAGTGTCTCCTCGCCCTCAATCTCTAACCCCGCCCCTGTTCAGGTGCCATATGCCGTGACCCAAATGCAGCTCCTGAGGTTCTTCGGGTTAAGGACCAGTGAGAGGATGAGAAAAATAAAGAAAAGACAAAGCTGGGGTCAGGTGGAGCCCTTACTCTCCTGATGGGAGGAAAGGAACTGCTCAACCACTGTAGCAACTTTATTTAACACCCTCCACAGAAAAGTATCAATTTCAATTCCACTACCCAGCAACTTGTTTCCCCCGGCAGGCCTGGGCCCCCTGCCTTCTCAGTGCTGGAACAACTTGTTTACCTAGTTTATTTTGGTTTCTCTGCTTTTTCTGGACTGGACTTACTTTAGCCCCACACATGTGATCAATCTCCAGCTTCAATGGCTTAGCTCCCAACACTAGACAACTATTGTGAAGATAATGAGATATAATATGGTACCCTTTACTGTTATCCCAGTAACCTGCTATGAAGTTCTGTACCAAATTCACTGCATTGTCTCAATTGGCTTTGTTCTGTCTTGTTCTGTTGTATTGCTACTGCCTTCAAAAAAATAAATAAAGGCAAGGTAAGGAACAGCACAATCTCTGACTTGAAATTGTACTACAAAGCTACTATGATAAAATCAGCATGGCACTGCAAACAAAATGAAACAAAACACTCAAGTATCAATGCACCAGATTAGAAGGTACAGGCACAGTTCCAAACACACTCAGCCACCTTATCTTTGACAAAGAGGCCAAACACATTCACTGGAAGAATGATAGTCTCTTTAATAAATGATGCTTGGAAAACTGATTTTTCATATGCCAAAGACTAAAACTAGACCAATTTTCTCACCATGCACTGAACTAAAATTGAAATAGATCAAAGATCTAACTATAAAAACAGAAACACTAAAGAATAGGTAGAACTGTTGAAGACATAGGTGTGGGCAAAAATTTCATGAACAAAACAGATTTCATATCTGAGATTTTACAACTGAGATTTTATTTTATTAAACGTTTTTGCACAGCAAAAGAAACCACCAATAGAGTGAAAAGAAAACCCACAGAGTAGGAAAAATTTTTAGCAAGTTGTCCCTCAAATAAGGGACTAATATCAAGAACATATAAAAAGAGTTAAAAAAAATAGACCCCTTCCAAATTTAAAGACTCGATCCAAAAATGGGCATTTGAAATATACACTTTTCAGATGAATAAATACAAATGCAAATAAATATATGAAGAAATGTTCAATATCACTGGTCATTTGAGAAATGCAAATTAAAACATCTTACCCCAGAAAGAATGGCTATCAACAAGAAATCAACTAGTAACAAATGCTGGCAGGGTTCTGGGGAAAAAGTAACCCTTCTCCACTGTTGGTGGGAGATAGACTGGTGCAACCACTGTGGAAATCAATGTGGAAAGTCCTCAAAATATGAGGATTAGAAGTCCCATTCAACCCAGCTTTTCCCCTTCTGAGTTCTTCCTGGAAGAATTAAAAATACCATACTACAGCGATATATATGC
Source organism: Hydrochoerus hydrochaeris (assembly GCA_004027455.1). Taxonomy (NCBI): domain Eukaryota; kingdom Metazoa; phylum Chordata; class Mammalia; order Rodentia; family Hydrochaeridae; genus Hydrochoerus; species Hydrochoerus hydrochaeris. The sequence goes on from PVLA01001965.1 coordinate 18,150, forward strand.
ATCCACGTTTACAGCAGCACCATTTGTAGTAGCTAAATCTTAGAAACAACTCAGCTGCCCATTAACTGAGGAATGGATAAAAAAGATGTGGTTTTAAAAAATATAATGGAGTACTACTTGGTCATAAAGAAGGATAAACTGGAGACTTTTATAAGTAAATGATGCAACTTGAGACCCTACTCATAAATTTAGTAAATCAGACCCATATGTATAAACACTGTATTGCCTTAATAGTGTGAGAAGCTGAACCAGTAAATAAGATCCAAAATGCATAACAGATATTGTGAATTGGGAAGAAAATATTCAAAAGAAAAGAGAAACTGATGGGGGAAAGGGGAAAGGAAGAAAGAGAAAGGGAAATATATACATATAAACAAATATACATATATATATATATATATGCATAAACACACAAGATGGTTAAGATAGTTATACAACTAGTTTCTCTTAGTCCATTGACATAATATTGTCTGGACAGTATTTCATGTCTATATCTTCTACTCTGAGTAACTACTATGAAGATAACAATACACAATGTATTAAGCATTGTTCCTCTCCTATTAGCCTGAGTTAAGATTCTATTTTATACCTATTTTTCTTTTTCTCTTTAAAATAAAAAATAATTTGTATACATTGGAAAGATTATGGAGCCATGACAATTAAATTCAAGGTGACATTTAAATTTTTATATTTTTACAAGTAAAAATTATTTGCCTAATTAAATCTAGTCCTAAGTTTTTTCTTGTAACATTTTAAGTATACTTGTCTAAATATGTCACTGCTTCAGATTGTTCCATTCTTTCTATGTAGTTCTGGTAAATGAATTTTGTTCATGTCTCACCTCATTACTGGGGTTCTGAGGTCTTCCTTCCCCCTTTTGCATTTGGGAAATATTCTGCGCCTTTGAATTCACCTCACAATCAAAAAAATTTTTGTTTTTTGGCTGTATTATAACATGTTCATTTGGAGTGGTGGAGGTCTGTTTTTGTATTAAATCTTGTACTAAATATTGAGGAGAAATCTTGTTCTCCCATGTCTGTTCCATTTATGAACAATATCAAAAACCACAATAAAGCCACTCACTTCCCTAGCTACTTTATAGTTGCAGTATCTTCTTTCTTTTTGGTCTCTGATAACAGTATATTTTGATTGAGGTCAGAGTTTTCCCCTGGCTTTGGTAATAGAAAGTTTAGAAGATAATCAATTTATTGAAAAGTTTAATTTGGAATTTAAGTGAGAACAGAAAGAAACAGAGACCCTTTTCTTATTTGAACTTTATCATTTGGGAAGCAAAAAAGTTACTGTGGTAGAATATGTACTAATAAGGGGCCAGAATCAAAGTTGCTGAAAAAATAAAACTTCTCTCTTATCCAAAGATTCATCCCATCTCAAACATTGACAACCAGTAACCAGACTTGAAGTCTGCTGGGTTTGGGCACAGGTTTATCACAGTTGTAGTTTTAAGAAACACATGAGGTAGAAGACTTAGAATATATGACTGCTGAGGGGAAATGTGAACTTGGGCAAATAATCCTTTCATACCCTTAAAATATATTTTATTAATCCATACCAAAACTAAGAATGAAGCCTAAAGAAGTCAAATAGGGTGAAAGATGATAAATTCTGCAGTAAATAAAGCTTCATAAAACAAAAAATATTATGAAATGTAGCAGTCATTCAAATCATATGAAATGGTCAAGAATAAAATCTACAAATGCTCTGTCAAAGAAACATAAGTAAGTATTAGCCCACGATAGGAGAATTTTTTCTTATCTATTAAATTGATCTGATGTCTTAATTTGATAGCATTGAAAAAATGTTGGTAGCCACTGAGTTCTTGGATTAAAAGCACAACTCATATTTTACTTTGAAAGCGCCCCCTTTTGGCAGATGATTATAAAATTGGTGGAAATTATATTCCTATTGGAAAACCAAAAGGCTTAAAGGTAACATCCATATGGTATGAACTGATACCAGCTGAGTCTACCGATAAAAATGTGTTTTCCACTGAAATTGTTATTTGACCAGTTGAAACTTCAGTAAACCTGAAATCAGGCTTGTGCTAATTAGTATTCATAATGGTATTAAAGTCTTCATTTGTCTTTGATGTTTGTTTTTAATGTTTACTTTCTCAACAGAAGTGAACTGAAAGATATGTGAATCCTTTTTATATAAATTTAAACTAGGCGGCAGTACAGCTAAGGCAAGTAGGATATTAACTCTGCCTTAGGAAAAAGCTCTGTGAGTCAAAGGACTATCCCTTGATGGTTTGAAAAGTTTTTTTCTTTCTTATTTATTTATTTAGGTACCAGGGATCGAACTCGTGCTTGCAAAGCAGATACTTATGCTGCTGAGCTAAATCCCCAGCCCTGAAAAGCTTCTTTCTGAGAAAGAGTCTGCAAGATGAGCCTTGAGGGAGATCTTGAATCTGTTTTTTTTTTTTAATTCCAGGGATTGAACTCATGACTGCGTTCTGGCAAGGCAGGCAAGCGTTTATGCTGCTGAGCTAAATTCCCAGCCCTGGAATCTGTTTTAAAAGAAGATAAGCTGACAACTATGGTGGAAGCCAAGACAGCAATTCAAGGCCTTGCTACAGATTTTGGAGTTTTGCTGCAAAGATGTCTCAGTACCTTGCTGTGGTTGGGAAGGTGAAAACTGGAAAACTGACTAAGTACCTGTTAGATCACTACAAGATAAGACAGGTAAAATTTGAAAAAGCAGAGACATTTTGCAGAGGATCATCAGTTTTGAAGATACTGAACATGGCAACTGGAAGTGGTCTGACTGTTGGCTTGATGTTTGTGAAATTGCCAAACGTTTGTTAAAACAGTTGCAGCTAAAAAAGAGTCTAGTAACTGTAAGAAGACTTGCATTAGTGATTCTTTAACTTAGGTAAAACCAATTAGCACCACATTGTCAAGAAGTTGAAATGTGTAAAAACTGATAAAGAAGCAGCCTGCATTGGTTAGCAGATTTGAATCTTTTCTGTGAAGACATCCAAACATAGGTATCATAAATCACTATAGCAAAATTCATGGGGTAAGAAATATTGTCCCATTCATTTTACTAGACATTTTCTCAACAAATTACCACCCTTTTCATCATTAAGAAATAGAAAATCTTCTGATTTAGAATAATTGGATGATTTGAATAAATTTTAACAAAGCTGAATTTTATAAGCATCATACATGACATTTAATATTTGGAGAAATTTATAATTTGGAGGATATTAATCACTTGGCCAGCAGTTAATGTTAAGCACATATTTTGGCTGAATAAAGTATTTTGCTGGGGATATTATTCAGTGGTAGAACATATGCTTTGCATATAAGTTTGAGCTCTAGAACAGCAATAACAAAAAAGATTGAGTATTTTTCTCAAATATTTTCATTTTGACCTACTGAAAGTTACTTTTAATAACATTCAAAATTAAAAAATTGAAGTATGTAGAACCAAAAGGTATTTAGGAATGAGCCATGCAAAGATCTGACCATGGGCAGAAAAGAAACCTATGCAAAGGTGCCTAGGCTTTTGGAAAATAGTTCTGATAAGAAAATGGAAGGCATATTTCTGATATGGAAGGTGATCTACATAGTAGACAAGGCTCAGTGACTGCTTCTGGATGGCAGTATTTATTGGTACATCAAGCTAGTCTCTTCTTTCATATTCTTTCCATTCTAATTCTAGATTTAAAAAAAATAATGTACTATTAGAGACAATATTAATGGCCTTTTTAGGATTTTATATCTAAGTTGCAATTAATGTTGGTGGCATCCAGAGATCAAGCTGGGATAAAAGGCCTGAGTAGTCCTGTTCCTGCCCTTCCCTGACAACCCACTAAGTCTGTTTCATGACAGACAGGAGGGATAGGGAAGCCTAAACATTGAAGGATGGGCTTTCTGGAATGGGTCTTACCTTAAAAAGGGGAATGGAGGGACAAGTGGAACGAAAATCACCTAAAGTAGATTTACTCTGAGCCCTAGGATTGAGGACCACAGGAAAATTTAGCGCAAATTAAAAAATATTGCTTCCCTTCTTTTGTGTAGGAGTAGCCCCACTTTGTGATGCAAGGCAAGGTCAGCAGTCTTGTCTGCTTACAGCTTCATTTACTCCTTGGCTGGGGCTTGGGCTGCAGTCACCTGTACATTTACTATTACACCTTTGGATGTGTCAGAGGGTCTTCCAGTGTTTTGGTGGACTCTACCTTGCTCCTAAGAGAGTGAAACTTCTGATTTAACTCAGATTGATGGGGTAACAGAGTTGAAGCCAGAATTGTACAAAGAACTTCATTTCAAATACAGCTAAGGGGGCTGGGGATACAGCTCAGCAGCACAAGCACCTGCCTGGCAAGCACAAGATCTTGAATTCAATTCCTGGTTAAAAACAAATAAACAAAAAAATAAAAACAAAACAAAACAATACAGCCAAGGGTGAAGCTTGATGGTCTGAGAGCACAAGAGCTTGGCCAGTGTAAAAGAACATGATGTTATATGATTAGTCTCTCAAGAATAAATATCAGCTATTTTATGGTCATCTATCTTTTCTTCTTAGGCCCTGGTCATATTTTAAAGCAGGATGAGTGACCCAACCCAATGGAGGGGTTGGGCTGGGCTGAACAGGAGCAGTTAAACAGGTTGAGACAGGAAAGGAGTGATATTAGGGTGCTATGCTGTCCCAGTGATCTTCTTACCATCTCCCCATGGCATGTAAACTCTAGGTGCAGGACAGGTCCTGTGGTTTGTGTGTGTGTGTGTGTGTGTGTGTGAATATAGCTGTGCCTGAAACAGCTTTAAATTTAAAACTGTTTAATTCAGAAGTTATATTGGCTAAAAAAAGGAGAAATTTTATACATATACAGACTTGCAAAGTTTCTTAGTGTTTTTACTCATTTTTTCCCAGAAGAAAAGCTTTTAAAACGCTGCTTGTTACAAAATTCATTTTGAATGTCAAAATATGAAACAAGTGGAGATGAAGCCTGTTCTATCTTATTTCTCTCCGTCTTACTGAGGTAGCTTGACTCTTAATTGCAAGAGATTAAAAAGTGGTATTGAATTGCCATTTTATCAAGTATTTAATACCTGTTATTAAAGCTCATGCCTACTCTAATTACACAGTGTGAGCCTAAAAACCTTCGGCCACTTTAGCAGTACACGTGAAAAATCTTAGGCACAATTATTAATAGCATCAAAAGCCAGGGAAAAGTTGACTCTTCTAGCATCTACCTTTAGTGTGTGGCATTCACCTTCCTTACTCAGTTGGTGATAGAGCCAGACTTTTCATATCCTTTCTGTTTCTGAATATTTGCTACCCCACCCTTTACCTCATTAACTGACCACCATGCAAATTTCCTTAAAGAAGTCTTCTCTTATTCCTTTCTCTACCACAGTTTAGGTTCCTGACTCTTGCCCCACGAGGCGCTCCTCCTCTACCTCTTCCCTTGTAATAGAAATTAACCAGGAAATTGTCTTGTAAAAAAAAAACTCTTCTTCCCACAGCAGAATAGCCCCTCCAGTTTTGGTAGGAGTATGACCTCCACATTTTTGATCTGGTCCCAATTCTTCCCTCTGGTCCCTTCTCTCCCCACTGCTGAGACTTGAGGTAATTGCTGGGCCAATTATTCTCCAAGCCTAAACTTGCCTCTCCCAATTAAAAACCCTTATGGCCCCTTTGCCCTCAGGGTGAAGCCCAGATTCTCTTCTACGGTACTGAAGGTTTGTAGATCTGCCTCCCTTTGCCAGGCTTATTCCACCTTGTGCTGGGTTGTACCCACTGCTGTTATTCTGACAAGCAGTGTTACAAACGGCATCATTTGAGGGTCCAAGTGGTGAATATTTCTTCAAATTCCTCAAGGTGAGATTGGTAGGTCAAAGCCTAGCTGGTGGAGTCAACCCATTTGTGCTCCCAAAAACCACACAGCCCTGCTCTATTCGTGTTAGGCTGTCTTCACCACCTAAACTGCCTGTTCTTTGAGGCAAGCACCTCAGTACTCAGATGTGTCAGGTTGAATTGGCCTTCAAAATATTCTATAAACTGCACCGCCAAATCCAGGATTTAGCAAATCACAGGCTCATTAAATGCCACTATAATTCCTGGCTGACATTTACCGAACTGTATTAAACACCAGAACCTGAGCAAACGTCTTTCCAGTCACCGCCTCTTACCGTCTCCTGTTTCTCCCTTCCCTGTGTTACGGCAGAGGGCGTGCCTGGGCCACGGCCTGCTCTACCTGCGCATTCCTTGGTCCGGGTCCACGTCCGTCATTCCCGGGCCCCGCCTAGTCCGCACTGTCTGCCGCCGCCTGGCCTGGAGGGGGCGTGGCCGTTGCTGGGCGCCCTAGGCCCTCGCCTCACGTGAGGCGCGGGCGCGTTCCACCGCGCGGGCTGAGCCTCTGTGCGCGCGCCGCAGTCTGAGGAGCCGTCCCTCGCCGCCTCGCCGCCCCGCCCCCCGGCGCTCAGGCTTGTGAGCTCGCGCACGCGCAACGCCGAGCTTCGACCCACTTAAGGAGGGAGCGGGTCTGGACCAGGAAGGCCGGGCCTGGCGGAGGCCGGGCACCACGGGCGCGGGGAGGGGTCGGGCCGCGCTCCCCCAGGAGAGAAGCATGTCCGCGACGCGAGCCAAGAAAGTGAAGATGGCCACGAAGTCCTGCCCGGAGTGCGACCAACAGGTGGGCGCGGGCGTGGGGGCGGGCTGACAGGGTCGGGCCGGGCCGGCCGGTCGGGTCGGGTGGGGCCAGATCGGGTCAGAGCGCCTAGCTCTCGCAGTCACCCGCGACGCGAGAACCCACGTGCGTGTGCAGCCCGCGACCCGCCGTGGATCCCCGTCTTTCTCGGCCGCTTTGTCCTGGGCAGAAGCGCGGGCGGCCGCCCTGGCCAGGAGGAAGGGCCGCATATCAGGGTGTTGAGTTGTGGCGAATTTGGGGATCTTCTTTCTCCCTTCAGTGTGTTTGTGATATTTTCGATGTTTTGCACTCGCGCTTGCTTCTTTGCATTGTTTTTAATGGAACCTGAGTAGCGTCCACACTGAAACCTTTCTGGGCTCACCTCATCCCACCCTCCAGGGTATTTTCTGTTAAAAACTTGGCGTGTCTGTCTCCACGTTTTTTAAAACATGTATTTATATGGATTCCTGAATCTGAAATGATTCCTATCCTACCAGTCATTTACAAAACAAAGTCTGTTTCCTACTTTTAAAGCGTGCTTCCTTATGTACTAGAATAGACGTATTTCTCTGCCTTACATTCTAATAATTAGTTAAAATTAGCTGAGTTAAAATCTTTCGTAAGGCTTTCATTTCATCTAGATCAGGGTGTGTTTTTTTCCTTTTCCACTGAGTGGAGTTTTTCAAAATGACTACCTCCTCCGCCCCCCCCCTTTCTTTTTCCTTCATGAAGAATAATTTGAAATGGCTGGAGACACTGACTTTTAAAACAGTATGCCCAGTTTAATGCACTCTTCAAGAAACAATCTTGAGGTTGATCGAATCTTGTGACAAAACACATTACATGTTTCAGTGTTATTTACAAGCAGTGGTAAAATTGCTGACAGAGAATGGTTGTGCAAGATGGTTTATTGAACTCTACCAGAACGTGGTATAAAAAGTTTAGTCATCTTTTCCAAAGAGTTACTTTCATTCTTACCATTAAACTAAAGTTGTTAAATGTTCACAGAATTGGACTTTCTGTTGTATGGCTGTTGGCAGATTATTTTTAAGTTATTTCCACTAATCCCAATTAATTGTTCAAAAATATAAGGTTTACAGGGTATGCATTCGAGTTTCTGTTGGGCAAAAGTAATTGCAGATCCTGTCCTTATTTTACTTGGCATAAAGAGATCTCTCAAGAAAAATCTGTTTTTAATATCCTGTTTAAAGAAAGCATAAACTTGTGGGAACCCCTAAAACTGTTTAACAAAACATGACAGTATTTATTTGGAAAGGTCACTTTAATTTTGCAATCCAAACACATGTACACATACATTTTTTTTGTATAAAGTCAACTGTATCTTGGTTTGCTCAGACTGCCATAACAAAGTTGTAGATTGGGTGGCCAAAGCTGCAGAAATTTATTTTCTCACAGTATTGGAGGCTGAAAGTCCAAAATCATGGTGAGAGATTGCTTGGCTTGCAGATGGCTCTTTTCTGAATTTCTCCATGTGGCAAGAACAGAGGGCAAGCTCTCTCTTGTCTCATTATGAAGGTCCAACCTTATGACCTCTTGTAAACCTAATTATCTCTTTTAAAAGACACTCATCTCCACATAACCATCCCAAGAGGGTATGGTTTATGGGTTCAGCAGATGAATGTTTTTGTGGGATGCAATTCAGTCAGTTGCAGTGTACTACATAATTTAATATGTTGATTTGTCATGTCCTTTATTCAATATATAAAATGACAAATGAAAACTTGTGATTACTAGGAGATTTTTCTTTTTGTAAAAGTAATTGAAGAAAGTCATAGGTTAGCTGGGTGTGGTGGCACATAACTATAATCCCAGTCGTGGGGAGGCTGAGGAAGGAGGATTGCCCCAAATTTGAGGCCAGCCTGGGCTACATAGTCTGAACTACATAAACAAGCTCCTGTCTCAAAACAAAAAAAAACACAAACAACCCTTGAGATGTGTTATGTACGTGTACCAGTTCCCCACAGTGAATATAATCATTATGTATTGTAAATATGTATTAATAAAAATTAAAAATTAAATCCAAAACCAAAAGAGTCATAGGTAAATTTCATCTTTTTAAGTATTTGAAAGCTACTTTTAGTTATAAACTAGAAAAAAGTATAATTGTGAAAGACATTTTCTAAATATGTTAGATTGCTGTGGGTCTAAATTAGACTTAAGGTAGAGTTTATAAACAAATGTAAAATGTTTAAAAGCTTGAGATGATTTCTGCAGTTGTATAGCCTCTTAAGTTTAAAACAAAGCTACAGAAAACAACAATGAACTATTTTATTACAGTTCCTTTTTAGTCTTCTACTAAAAATATGGTATAGTTTTGAAACATGTAAGCCACAGTGCTTTTTGTTCTCAAGAGGTCTCACATCCACTGAACACTCAAAATTTCCTTTTCACAGTTACTAGTTTTTTGGTATCTTTTGTGTATATTTGTTTTTGCCTTAATTTGAGCAACTTTTTTTCTTTGATAGGAAATCGTATGTGGCATATTGCAAGTGTGTCTACTGTGGATAGCTTTGGCTCTAGTAAAGAATATGCAGTAGTCTCCCCTTGTTTGTAGGAGAGTCCCTTCCAAGACCCCCAGTGGATGCCTGAAACCTCAGTAGTAAGCCTTGTCTGTGTTTTTTTCTAATCATATATACCTGTGATAAAATATAGTTTATAAATTAAGCTGATATGAGATCAGTAACTGATAAGATACAGTAATTATATGAATGTAATTTTTCTCAGTTGCTCTCAGAATGTCTTATTACAATGTGTTCATTCTTGACCTTTTGAATAACTGAAACCTCAATAAAATTGGATAAGGTAAGACTACTGTAAATGAGTTCTAATATTATTTTAAAACTTTTAAATAATATAGTGAAACAATGTAGGACAAGGGATATTTCTTTTGCAGCATCTTAACTTTTAAATCATGGAAGCACCTTATGTATATTATCAGGAAGTAAATAATACTTTCAATTTTTTTCCATTTTAAAATTCTAGAACTATAGCATTACAACTCTCCTCATTGACTTCAGTGTTCAATTTGTGTGTGTGTGTGTGTGTGTGTGTGTGGCTTTGCACTGGCTGCACCCCTAGCCTCTTTCAGTCTTTGAGACAGGTTCTTATTAAATTGCTGCTTTGCCCAGGGTAAACTGAAACTCATGATCCTCTTGCCTCAGGCTTCTGGAGTGCTGAGATTACAGGCATGTACCACCAATTGAAATTCAAAGGAAGTTTAGGGTGTTTGAATTAAATTCAAATTATACTATTGTATAATTTAATGAGATTGCTATTGTCCAGTCTAAATTGTCCATTCTGTTTTGTAATACTGTAGTTTATACAGGATCTGGGTTGTGGGGGTTTTTTGCTTGTTTTTTGTTTTCTTTCTGGGGCAAGGGTTGGGTGGGATTTTCCATTTATAAACAGGGATTTAGAGGAAGGTGTGGTGAAACACACATGTAACCCAGCACTTAGAAGTCTAAGGCAGGAGAATTGCTGCAAGTTTGAGGCTAGCTTGGACTATATAGTAAATTCAGAACCAACTTGAATTATAGAGTGAGACTCTGTCTTAAAACAAAAAATTAAGAAAAATAAAAATAAACAGGACTTTAAAATTAACTAGTTCAGGCACATGTTTTTTGAGAACATATTAAAATCAGCCTGTCATTTGAATTGGTGCATCTGGATCTCAAAGTCAACTGTACATTTCTCCCATCCAAGTACTAACCAGGCTTAGCTTCCAAGATCAGACCAGATCGGGCACATTCAGGGTGGTACGGCCATAGACTACATTTCTCATCTAACTGTAGTATGCTCTGTTAGTTGTGGCTAATGGTCAGTTTATTGGGTTCTTGCAGCTACAAGAAAATGCTTGCCAGTTAGCAAAGGAGCTGTTGATTAAGAACATCATGCTTTTGTATGTTTTGGATAGCATTAGTTTAAAGTAGTTTACTGTAATTGCCTTTATGAGCTTTTTTTCTATAAAGATAGGAAGTTTTTAAAAATGATAAAACATCTACTTTGGGCAGCTTTTACACTATTAAATTGATTTTTAAGATGCCCTAAAACAACCATATTATGGAGTACTCATTTACACATTTGAAGCATTCTCATCACATTTTTAATAAATTATGTTGTTAGATGTACCTTTTTATAGTATTCATTGTTAATATCTCTTAAATGCAAATTAGGTATCCTTTATTCAATATTTTTACATGAAGAAAAGGATTTCTGCCAAAATTTCAGTTTAGCTTCATTAGATAGAATATATTTAGAATTGAAGCATTCTGTTCATACATGGATTGCAATCTTTATAACTTTAGCAGAACAACTGGCATGTAAAATTTATCTTATGAAAAGAATTGCAGTGTTCTGAGTTTTTTTTTTATTAAGATTAATCTGATTTTTGATGAAATGTCTTGAGTTGAGGGATCATTAACTTTAATAATAGGTGAAACAAAAATTATGGGGACAAATTAAAAATTTTCAGTGATTTTTAGTAATATTTGTCTAAAAATATGCAGGTTTGGAAACAGAAATCTGTGGGATTTAAATGTTTTGTCCAAGATCTTTTCTGCGAATTGGACTGTAACTAAATTCCTGCATCTCAACCCCTACATTCTTTTTTGTTTATTGTATATTTGTGACCCTCAAATTGGTTGTTGAAAACTGTTCGTTTTTTCAGGGGTAATTGGCATCTTCCTATGTCATTGAAACCCTGAGTTATTTTTGGTTCATTTTATTTTATCACATCTAGTAAGTTTTGACCTTAATCTTGTTTTTCCTCTTTGAAAAATGTGACAAATTTACCTTTTCGTCCATGTTCATTATTACTGTTTTAATCTTGTAGTTGGTTCCTGATAATCTTATGATTAACTTCCCCTTATCCAATTTGTTCTGTATCTCAAACTAATATTTTAGGAAATGCTGCTTTTTTTTTTTGAACAGTGTCTCATTGTGTAACTCATGCTTGAATTTGTAGTAATCCTCATACCTCAGCCTTCTGAGTGTTGGTATTACAGGCATGGACCACCACACTCAGTAGAAGTGCTACCTTTTTTTCTTACATAAGATCCTTTGGCACTGACCCTTTTAAGATTTTCTGTTGTCTCTTACATTTTGTACTTTTATTATGCACTTACTGCATATGGTACTGCTATAGTGTGGTATATAGTACAGTGTTCATAATACTGTAAGCACTAAGAAGATGTAAGTCTGTGTGACATGATATTCATCTGTAATACAGTTTGTAGTAAGGGTGTTGTGTTTAAATAAGTCAGTGATTCTACTTCCAAGTAATTACTTCAAGTAATTTAGAATTTAGAATTAATTTGAGGAAACTAAACACTGAGAATTTTAGCAATAGAAAAAGTAATTTTTTTTCTTTTTTTCTACAGGTTCCTGTTGCATGTAAATCATGTCCCTGTGGTTACATATTTATTAGCAGAAAACTTTTAAATGCAAAACACTCAGAGAAATCACCATCTTCTACAGGTAATTGTGAAAGTGTAACATTTTTTAGATTTTTTGATGTGGAGATTTAATTTTATGAATTTACATTTCTTGTTGAAGTTAAAAATTAAAACCTTACCTATGGGAGAGCTGGGGATCTAGCTCAGTGAGTGCTAGAGCACCTGTCTATCATGCTTGAAGCCCTGGGTTTCTTCAGCACTACTAAGAACACAGACAGCATGGCCATTAGGAATCAGTTTATAATGCTGATAAGGTGTGTAACATTTAAAATTTTATTTTAAGTTTTATTAAAATTAAAAAAAGAAATAACTTAGTTTAACTGGGCCTGCTTGTAATCTTAGCTACTCAGGGGACTGAGGCAGGAGGATGTCAAATTTGAGACCAGCCTCTGAAGCATAGTGAGACCTATCTTAGAATAAAAACATAAAAGCAGCTGGGGATGTAGCTGTGTGGTAGAGTACTTACCTGATATGTACAAGGCTCTTGCCTCAATCCCCAGCACCCAAGAGAATATTAAACATGTTGGATTTCCTCAGTGTTAATTATTAATTAGTCCTTCAAAAAGTTTTATTTACTTACTTTTAAATTATATTAAATAAATAAATATAAATACTTATTTATTTACTTTTGCAGTGTAGGATATAAAACCCAGGGCCTCATGAATGCTAGGCAAGAACTCTACCATTGAACTATAGCCTCATCCCCTAAACTGAACTAAAATAAACAGTGTTATGAGTTTTGACATAGGTTTAGACCAGTCAAGCTATCACCATAGTTAATGTGCTGCATGTTTATCATTCTGAAGTTTCCTAGTGCCCTTTGTAATACCTTCCTGGTAATAGCCCCACCCTAAGTAATCATTGCTGTTTTTCCTTTCACTATTTATTTAAATGGAGTCGTATATCATACAGTATTGTTTTGAGAGGGGCTGGCTTCTTTGAGCATAATTATTTAAGACTTAGCTGTGTTGTATATCAAGAGTTCATTTCTTTTTTATTGCTTTGTAGTATTTGTGTGAGTATACCGGTTTGTTTATCCATTCACCTATTGATGGATAATTTTTTTTCTCCAATATTGGTTAAATTTTCAATCATATGTTTTGATTTTTTAACTAGTGACTGGAAAATGTAACTTAGTTTTGACATGAATGTGATTTTTTCATTAATTGTTTTCAAAACTCAGAATATCTAAAAATAATTTTGAATTTGTTGCTACTAATATAAATAAATTGAGTTTATTTAGTAGCTATATTTATTAAAAGATAACATTTTGTTTCCTATTCTTTGATAACATCAGAACTTTATATAATCTTAAGGATATATTGATTTTGATATATACCTACTCTGAGTCTTGAGAATAAATCAGTGAATCTACTATAAAGGTGATTGACTGCTGTCATAGAGCTTACATTCTTATGGAGATAGACAGTAAACAAGCAAACAGAAAATACAACCTTGTTATGCATGCTTTGTAAGAAATTAAAAAAAGAGGTGCCTTTCTAAGGGTGAATGGCAGGCTACTTTTGAATGGAATCTCTTGGCATTAAACTGACTGTCAGTAGAAGGAAGAGGCTAGCACTGGTAAAATCAAGAAGAACATTTTTGGCCAATGGAAATAGTTGCAAAATTCTAAAGCCAAAGTTGTCTGATATTTTAGGAACAAAAAGACCAGTGTGGTTGCATTATAGACAGAGTGGGAAATGAGTTCAGAGGGATAGATAGAGGCCAGATTATGTAGGGTTTGTGAACCAGAGTCAAATGAATTTTGTTTGTAAAATGCAAGGAGTAACTGTCCCTGCATTTAATTTATGATTAAATTAATTTCTTTCTTTCCCTTTTTCTTTCTTTCTTTCTTTCTTTCTTTCTTTCTTTCTTTCTTTTGTTCGTTCGTTCGTTCGTTCGTTCGTTCGTTCATTCGAAGGCAGGGTGTCACTGTGCAGTTCAGTCTGAGCTTGAATTCACTGTGTAGCCCAGGCTGACCTCTAACTCACGGTGATCCTCCTGCCTCAACCTTCCAAGTGCTGGGATTATGACCATGTGCCACCTCACCCTGCCTGTTTCTTTTTTCTTTCCTTTTTCCTTTTCCTTTTTTTTGGGGGGTACCAGGAATGAAAATCAGGACTCACTCTTGCCAAGCTGGCACTGTACCACTGAGCTAAATCCCCAGCTCAAATCTTTTTTTCTTTTTGTTTGGTACTCAGAATTGAACTCAGGACCTCATGCTTGCCTGGCAGATGCTGTGCTGCTGAGCTGTATCCCCACCCTTTTTTATTTTTTATTTTTTTAATTTTACTTTTTTGGTACTGAGAATCAAACTCATGACCTCACACTTGATGGACAGGTGTTGTGCCACTGAACTGTATCCCTAGCCCTTAAATTTTTTAAAGATTATTTTGGATATCAGTGGGAAATTTAAAAAGTATAATTTTAAAAAATTTAATCAACATAATATTTGTATATTATGAAGTGCAGAGTATGTTAATTTAGTACATGTGTGTAGTGTATAATAACAAATCAGGACAATTAGCAGTTCTGTCTCCTTAGATATGTATCACTTCCATATGTTGGGAACTTCAAACTGGCTATTTTTAAATAATCATAACTTAGCGTAGATAAACTATAGCTATGCTACTATGCTGTAGAATGCTACAATTCCATCCATCTAAATGTTATTTTATTTAAGCCCTCTTCCCTCCTACACTTTCTAGTCTGTAGTGGCTTCTCTTTTATTGACTTTTTAGCTTTCACATGAGTGAGATCATGTAAATTTTTTTTTTTTTTTTTTGTACTGGAGATTGAATTTAGGGCTTTGTACTTGCCAGCCACACACTTACACCGCTGAGCTATATCCCTGGCCTTGTAATACTATCTTTGTGTGCTTGGCTTTTTTCTTTTTTTTAATTTTTATTTAAAGAGAAAAAAAGCATGTAAAGGGTAGAGATAATACAGAATTTCAGAAAAAAGATAAACAATAAGAAATCACTAGTTGATAAATTACATACTGTTTTCTTAGAAATCGTTGTTCAAGTTACAAAATTAAAGCATACAAAGTAGATCATCAGACAGTGAGAGTGTAAACGGCTACGCATACATGATTCTCTATATGTATTTCTATCCTTTCTGTATTAGAGGGAAAAACAAAACTTAGGAATGACAAAACAAAACAAATTCCTATAAAAACATGAAACCAAAAAGTTGTATAAAACCACAGTACAAGGTGATCTACAATGGTTGCTGTATTGTTTCTTATTATCTTCAGTAGAATTGCCTATATCATCAGGCATAAATGAATATAGCAGTATAATTGAATATAGCGGTACATAACAATATTAGTAAAAAATAAAACATTGTAGACAATATAAAACTTCAAAGGCAGGTAATAATCAAACCAGAGTGGATATTCTAGTGAATCTTGTCATCTTAAGTGCAGTTGCCTATACTCTCAGACTTGATACTATCAATTACAACAGCTTTGAATAAAATCCATCAATATAAAACAGTGATCTAACAAACCAGATTTGATTATAATCAGTTATGGTAAAACAGTAGGTTTTACAGAGCTTTAGATTGACTTAATGGGAAATTAAGGATAATTACTGTACTATATCCTGTTATTTTTGGGATTACTGTTTGTACCCTCAAATCTAGTACAGGTAGAGTGACTGGAACAGAATATAATACATCTAAGCAGAGTAGTGTGAGTAATGTGGGTTTTTAAATCCTGGTGCACTATTAACAATATAGTGTATCAAGGCCATCTATGTTAGAGATTATGGCCAACCTTCTCTGCCTCATTTCTGCTATGCAATTTTTCTGCCTGTTTGTCTACTTTTCTCCTTCACTCTACTGCCTGCCCTGTTCATTGAGGCCTTTCTGCCACTGTTTCTAAAATCCTGGTATTTTTTTTTTCTCTCTAGAATGTCCTTTAGTATTCTCTGTAGGGTTGGATTGGTGGTCACAAACTCCCCCAGTTCCTCTTTGTCATGGAAGCATCTTGTTTCTCCATTAATTTCTAGTGACAGTTTTGCAGGGTACATTAATTTGGGCTGCAGGTTATTTTCTTTCAGGGCTTGGAATATTTCGCTCCAAACTCCTCTTGATCTGATGGTCTGTGTGGAGAAGTCAGCCATGATTCTGATGGGCTTACGTTTATAGGTAATCTGTCTCTTTTCTCTGATGGCTTTTAATATTGTTTTTTTATATTAAATTTCTGGCATCTTGATTATTATATGTCTGGGTGTAGATCTGTTTTGGTTGTAGGTGGCTGGGGTTCTGTATGCCTCACATAACCAAATGTCATTCTCTTTTACCATGCTTGGGAAGTTTTCCTTAATTATTTCCGTAAGTAGCCTTTATAATTCGCCTGTATATATTCCTGCTTCTTTGTTCACATTTCTTATTCTTAAATTGTAGATTCTCTTATCATCTTCTAGCCTTTGTATTGTTACTGCCTGTTTCCTTGTTATTTTTAAGAGATCTTTCCTTGCATAATCACACATTGCAAACTTGTCTTCAAGTTTTGATAGCCTATCCTTAGTTTCTTTTAAGGCGTTTTGCCAGCTTTCAATGGAGTTTTTAATTTCCTGGTTAGTCTCTTTGAATCTGCTTCATGTATTCTATATTTTCTTTATATTCTTTATTGAATGTTTCTCTTCTTTTTTTGTGTTCCTCCCTTCTACTGTCTGTATCTTCCTGAGAGATGCTCCCTGAGAGCATTTCTTTTATTACTCTATTCATATCCTGCTTTACCTGATTTAATATTTCAGTTTTGAGCTTGTCTACAAGGTCCCGAAGATATCTTTTAATGTCCATTGAAGCCATGCCTGCTGTTGCGTGTTTGCTGCCCTCAGTCGCCCTTGTTTTTCCCTCTCCTGGATCAGGGCTTTCAGGATTCTGGGCTGGGGACCTCTTCCTGCCTCTCTCTCCTGTCATGGTCCCGGCTTCCTCCACACAGATCACATTGCAGGTCCCAGCCCCCTTTCCTGCTGGCCAGGCCTCCTCTGAAGCATGCTTGCGAGGGTCCCCCCGCCTCCTTACTGCTCTTATCACTAAGGTGCAAGCAGCGGCTGCCTAAGCCTGCCCCTTCCCACCAGGCCAACCAAACTGCAGAGGCCTTCCCCCCGTTAGTGCTTGCTAGGCGCAGGGAATCGATTTGGGACGGCTCATTGGGTCCCAGCCAGGGGCATGGCCCAGTCCAAGCAAATCCCACGAATCTGCTATGGGGAGTTAGGAACCAACTAAAGTCACTGTTGCTCCCAGTTCAGGCTCCTCCTGCCAGATTCCAACATGTTGCCCATTTGATCATGCCCTTCCAGTGGCAGGGAGTGTCCCAATCCCAACACTGTGGATTAATGAAAGTCCCTTTGCTGGCTCCGCTCTCCGTTGGGCTCACCAGCCCCCAACTTCAGCGCTGCTCTGCTTCCCGTGGGTCGTGGTGGGAACTAGTTTGGGCGGCTCTGCCGGCTGTGGCGGATTCAGGCTGGTGCAAATTCAGTACACTGCAAAATTGGCGGGTCGCAGCGAAAACACTGTGTCCAGCTGTTCCAGTTGTAGTCCCAACGTATTTGATGAGCTTTTTTATGTTTTAATTTCTTCTTGTGTCAAGAGGATCCATCTCCCTCTGTCTGGGTCTCTCCAGGGTGTTTTGTTCTGGCGTATGAGTTGTTTCTCCTGGGAGGCTCTGTTTTTTGTTGCTCACTGATCAGCCATCTTGTCTTCCTTCTTGGCTTTTTTTATTTAACATGATGTCTTCCATTTCCATCCATGTTGGTACAGGTGACAGAATTTGCATCTTTTTTATGGCTGAATTATGTTCTACTCTTTATATATACCTCATTTTCTTTACACATTTATCCACTGAGGAATACTTAGTTGAATTGATTCAAATATGTATATACTATTGTGAATAATGTGTCAATAAACATGGGCGTGCAGGTATTTCTTTGGTATATTGGTTTCGTTTCCTTAGGATGTATAGCCACTTGTGTGGTTGCTGGAGCATATGTGGTAGTACTCTTTTTGTTTTGTTTTGTTTTTTAAGGAACTTCCATACTGTGTTCCATAACATTGCTACCAATGGTATATAACAATTGCCCTTTCTGTCCATACTCACTAGCATTTTCTTTCGTCCTCTTTTTGTGTGTGTGTGTGTGTGTGTGTGTGTGTGTGTGTGGTCTTTTTGATACTAGCCATTCTGCCTGCGATAGGATAATATCTGTAATTTTGATTTGCATTTTCCTGATGATTGGTGGTAGTAAGCATTTTTATATACTTACTGGCTGTTTTGTATGTCATCTTTTATGAAATGTGTATTCAGATCTTTGGACTGTTTTAAAAATCAGGTTGTTTTCTTGCTCTTAGGTTGTTTAACTTCTGATATACTGCAAATATCAATTGCCTGCTGGATAATAGTTGATAAATATTTTAGAGCATTTTTAGGTTGTTTTTTCACACTTTTTCTTTACAGAGCATCTTAGTTTGCTATAATCACATTCAGTTTTCTCAGCAACACTTTCTAAAGAGACTGTTCTCTCTGCCATGTATATTCACACTACTTTTGTTGAAAATCAGCTGGTTGTATGTATGCTGATTAATTTTTGCGCTCTGTATTGTTTCTCTTTGGTCTCTGCCAGTACTGTGCTGTTTTGATTATTATAGTTTTGTGTAGTATGTTTTGAAGTCAGATATTGTCTCTAGTTTTGTTCTTTTTGCTCAGAATTGCTTTGACTATTTAGGGACTTTTGTTCCAAGTCAATTTTATGATTTTTTTTTTCTATATTTAGAAGAATGTTGTTTAGTATTTTGATGGGGATTGCCTTGACTGTATCACTTTGAGGTGTATGGATATTTTAACAATTCATAAACATAGGATGTGTTCTCATTTTTCATGTGTTCTCTTCAGTTTCTTTAATCACTGTTTCATACTTTCCACTCTTGCTCTTTTTTTAAGCTGTTACAAATAGGATTACTGTCTTGGATTTTTTTTTTTTTTTAGCAAGGTTATTATTGGTGCATAAATATGCTATTTTATATGTATATTTTGAATCTGGTAGCTTTATTGAAGTTATCAGTTCTAACAGTTTTTGGTGGTATCCAGGTTTTTCTGTATATAAAATATTTTATATTATTTTCTGTACATGAAATATATATAAATTTTATATAGGAATTATTTTGATTTCCTCAATTCCAGTTTGAATGCCCCCTGTTTTCTTCTTGTCTAATCACTGTTGCTAATTTCCAGTACTCTGTTGAATAAGTGTTTGAATATCTTTGTCTTGTTCTAGATTTTAGAGGAAACACTTTGCTTTTTCCCATTCAGTATAATGTTGATTTTGGATTCACTATGTAGACATGTATATGTTTATTGAGGTATGTTCCTTCTATACTCAATTAGTTGAGTATTTATGGTGAAGGGATACTGAATGACAATATAATTTTAGGATCACTAGTTCATTAACTGCTCAATTGTAAGGAAAGTTAAACTAGAGAATTTACAGAGGAAATTTTGTCCATAGTCTGACAAAGATGTGAAGATTTTTTTTTGTACTGGGAATTGAACTCACGACCTCATGCTTGCCAGGCAGGTGCTGTGCCATTGAGCTATGTCTCTAGATGTGAAGAATTATAAATGCTTTTGTGAACATGGCAAAATGGTTACTGATACTGTTGGTGAGATCATAACTTGGCAAAGCCTTTTTTTTTAGAGAGCAACTTTAAAGTGGTTGTTAAAAGTTTTAACTGCACTTAACCTGGAATCGAGAGTTGTTTATGAGTAGGTATTTAATTTAGCCTAATTGTTTAGATATACAAAGAAGTATTTGCTAGGATTTTGAAAGCAATACATTGTAGGAGCAAAAGTTGTCAATAAAAGAGCTGTTGTTTATTTATTTATTTTAGATAGGGCCAAGATATGTAATTCAGGGCAGTTTTGAACTCTGGGTGATCCTCTCATCCTCCCAAGTGTTGGGATTATAGGTGTGTACCATCATACCCAGCTATAATTAAACATTAAAAAAAATGTTCTGTTTTGTTTTGTTTTGTTTTGTTTTGTTGCAGCAATAGGGATTGAACTCATTTTTACTGAGATATATTCCCAGCCCTTTTAAAATTTTTTGAGACCATATTGCTAAGTTGTCTAGCATGGAGTGTTGAACTTGGAATCTTCCAGCCTCCCAAAGTAAAAGAACAATTACTAAAGCTCAAGCAGCAATTTCTCATTTAAAAATGAAGTCAAACTTATAAAAGATTTTTTAAAAAATTCAATGGACTGAAACCTTTCATTAAACACATTCTATGACTTGTAGGAAACTGTTAGGGTAAATAGATTTATCTGTGTTTTGGAAATACACTGATCATTTTTATACTTCATAATATGTATAATAACAGGGAAGTACAAAAATTAATTATATACAATTTAGTCTAGTAGAATATATGTATAAACAGAATTGTAAAAACTAAGAAATTCTTCAAAGTTTTAAATTAATTTTGGTGAGAAGAAGAGAGATGAGTGTTAACAAAGCAGTGTTAGGCAGGCAAAGTGGTACATATCTGTAATTCTGGCACTCTGGCAAGCTGGGGCAGGACACTGATTAATATTATTGCCAAAATACAGAAGATTTTGTCTTGGACTAAAATGTGGAATCTCTTACAGTGTTTCTTTCCAGCAAAGAGTTGCTTTTTCCTTATCATAAGGAGATTTGAAACATGATTTTCTAAGCTTTACTTCCTCTGTTAGTTCCTCTGTAAAGATCCAGCTATTCTACAGTGGTTTTATAGCTTCCTGGTGGCTTGCTACCCTTACTTTTTGTCCTAATTTGGCAGTCAGTATCTTTGGGAGTGTCTTGAAAAGAACATCATTTATTCCTGTTTTGGGTGATAGTTTCTTTTATTCTGGTTTCTTAAGCAGAATGCTTGTCTTTCTGTTTTGCTGAAATTCTGTAATTTTGGCTGATTTATGGTATTTTTTCCTTTTTTTTAAACTCTGGATTTTCCTTTTCCCATGTTGACTCTCATCTCAGTGATATTTGAAAAAGGTGTTAATAAAATTGATGTACTCATTCTGTATTCAGAAGTACTTACTGTATGTAGTTAATGTTCTAGATTCTATAAAGAAAAGAGACTGTAAAGTTTGTATTGATGGAATCATAGTAAGCATATAAATAAATAACACATTATAAATAGGAGTGGGTCATAGTAATAAGTTGGGCTGGGAGATCCAGATGGAGTACCATATTACTTGATTTCTGAATGGAAGAAAGCCTATTTCATGAAGAGCTTTGGGGAGAGAGCTCTTGATAGATGGGTTAGCAAATACAGACTGGGGACAGAGGGAGAAGCTTGTTTTATGAGAATAAAGGTGTGTCAAGAGTATAAGGAACAAAGTATTGAAACATAAGATTGGAGAGAGGCGAATGTCAGGTATTAGAATTGGGTCTTCAGTAAGGAATTTTTCCTTTTTCTAAGTGTAAGGTAAAGTGAACAAAAGAGTTTTCATTACCAAAGCTAATGAATGGCCTTAATGAAAAGGATCAATGAAATTTAATTAAAAAAAAATAACATGACTGCTGAGTAGAGACTGTGGTTTCACTAGGATGTTGTCTGCATTGCTCCAGGGGGAGAGAAATGAAGAGATTGTGGATATATTTTGCAAGGAGTACATATCTGATGATATAAGAAGCAAGATGTGTCACAAGTGACAGATTATTCTGCTCATGTAACTGTTTGGTACTGTTTACTATTATGATCAAGGTTGGAGGAAAAACATATTCAAGAGAGGAAATCAAGAGTTTTGATTTAATGCATCAGAAATATTTATGAGACATTCATATGAAGTCATGGACAGATTAGGGAAGAGATCAGAGAAGAGGGTGAATTTTAAGCCATCCTAACAGTAATGGGTAGCTCCCACAGTATAAAACTAATTTTTTCATAAAGGCATTGAAACACATTTAGTCTTCAGAATATTTCTGTTAATAAATTATTAATTTTATGAGTTTTAGATTAAACAATGAGTGCTAAGCAGGAAAAAATAACAAAAATATTGAGGTTTTAATATTTATTGAATGTTTAGATAAAAGCGTTAAATTTTTTTTTTTTTCATCTTTTTGAAACAAGGTTTCATTATGCAGTTCAGGCTGGCCTTGAACTCACTTTGTAGCCCAGGCTGATCCTCCTCCCTTAGCCTCCCAATTGCTGGGATTACAGGTATGCATCACCATGCCAGCTTCAAAATTTTGAACATTGGCTCGTTTTTGGTGTACAAAGTCGAAAAAAAAAAACCAACCAAATTCTTACATGAACTACAATGAAAATACCAGTAATACTTTATTTAAAAAAAATCTTTACTTCAGTTATCACATCTAAGTTAGGCAGCGCATATAACAACAGAGCATATTCTATACACACATTTCATTTACACTGATAGCACATGTAAAATTTTCCTGGGCTTTTTGTAGTATATACTTGACATCTCAGTGGTCCTGCTTGTCTTGTAGATTAGAGGAACATAAAATATCAATAAAATAAAGTATTACATTCTTAATATGGGTTGCACGTTTAGAATACACTTCAGAATTTTCACATAAGCTATGTACTTGCTTACAAAACCTACAAGATAATACCAGAAATAAATTCCTATATGAACTACCATGAAAATACCTGTGGACCTCTACAACAAAAATAATCTGCTTCAACTGTCACACCCAAGGCAGACTTCACATGACAACTGCATGTTCCATGTATACATCTCACTTACACTAACAGCAGGTGTGCTTAGCTTTCCTTTCCTTAGCAGTATTGTCACCTCTCTTCTGTTTTGTCAGGAAATTCCTACTATGTTGTACAACATACATGTAGCAGGGAAATAAGATGTCAAAATAAAATGTCAAAGTAAAATGAGTACTTAGAATAGACATCAACATTTTCACATCAGCTGTTTACTTGCTTACAGAACCTAAAAGATAACATCAAAAATAAAAAGCTATGTGAACTACAATATAAACACAAAAGTCTACCACAAAAATAGGCTTTGTTTCAACCATCACACCCAAGATAGTCTTCACACATGAAAGCTGCATGTTCCATGTGTATAGTGTACACTGATAGGATGCATGTTTTGTTTTCCTGTCCTTTCTCGCAGGGTACAGTTGGCATCTTTTTTATTTTCTTGTCATCATAGTAGGCCTTTGTGATGATTCACCTGCCTGTTCACCAGCCACTCACCAGTGTGTATCAGTTTTTTATGCATAGTTCCCTGGGCAGAAACATTTTGGCTTTCCTTTGCTGTAAATCATCTATTGAGTTCCAGTCCCAGTCTTTTAAGAAAATTTCTCCATAATGTTTTACACTTGTTATTTTCTTTGTAAACTATCAAACTATTTATGGTACACATGTTTAGGATCAAGTAAATCTTGATCCTAAAGCACAACTATTAGGCAGTGCTTTGCATTCAAGTGACATCATAGTTGCTGCATAACTCATCAAAAATATCTCCTCCATCTTTGGTTTTGTTGAAAGTTTCCATCTCAGGCTTCAGTTTTGTCAGGATTTTCCTATCAGTATTTCTGTCATGGTGAGATGTCCACATCAGCAGTATCAGTTTGTTTTTCTTTGCCATGTGGGAGGTCAGTGTTAATGATCTGAAGTCTAAATATTGTGCTATACAATTCTTTGTTTTGAAATTGTAGCATTTCATTTGGAATTTTCTGCTTTGTTCCTGTGTACAGTTCCTGTACTGGTCAAATGTGCTTTTAGCAAATTAACATTAGTTAGAAAATGGTAAACCAATTGTTAAATGTTACATTGTGAATAGTTTGGGAAATGGGAGTAACAAGTGTGCTCACAACATCATTCAGTTTATTACTATACAAATAAGGACCTGATAGCTGAGTTCCAGGATGAATGTCTAAATTGAAGACATGATTAAGTCTTTGCAGCTACAAGGGCATAAATTTTTAATGCCATATTTTGGCCTGTAAGTCTTTTACATTCCTACAATCACTGTAAGAAGTCTGAGCTAAGTATAGCAGACCCATGAATGCTTCCAGTTTAGTTAGTTAAGTGTCATAATAAATAAAGTTTTTAATATGGATATTGGTGCATATAGAACATTTTCCTTGCATTTCAGCCTTGTGTATTTCACATCATCTTGGAGCATTTCATCTGTTAAAGTTTCCAGTGAATGGCAGTGCTGGCATTCTATCCATTTCATTTCACCCCTGCCAAGACTTTGACTGTATTTTTGGATCATTCCCTTTGGTTATGTGGGTATTTTGCAACATTTCGACTAGTCAAATATGAACTCACATTGCTGCTTTCTTTGTCATCTGAATTAAGGAGGTCTGCATTTCCTGTGTGCGTATCAGTTGATTCTTGCTCCTTTTCATTGTCACAGGATCTTTGGCTGACATGACCAACATCAAAGTCATTGTCATGACCATCATCATACACCCACATCATTCTTCTGTTATGAAAGCATGGATCTAAGCATTGATAGTAGTTAACCTGATTTTTTTTAAACATGACTACTAAATAGGGAGCAATTATTTACTTTTGTCAGTAGACTTGTGAAGTCTGCTTATTTCTTTTTTAGTAATGTTAGCAGTTAGTATATAGTACTTAGATCTTTTAGGACATTACAAGTTGAAAAATAATTCTCTGATTCTATCAGTCTTTTTTATTTATTACTTTTAATAATTGTAAACTAAAAAGCTTCCCTTCATCTGCTCTTTGGCTTAAAATTAGTGGTGCAATTTGAATAGAAAAAGCGTAATAAGTGATGGGCATGTTGGTGTATGCCTATAAGCCCAGTATTTGAACACTAAGACAATGAGGATCCTCACTCATTCATGGCCAGTCTGGGCTACATAATGAGTTCAAGGTCAACCTAAACTGTGTAGTGAGACCATGTCTTGAAGAGGAAAAAAAAAAAGGATTAATCCTTTATTAATATGTTTCAGTCCATTATAGTTGTTTGTAATTGATGTTCAAATTGTCCCGTTAATACAGGAGAAATGCTTTATGTCAAATATTCTTTGAGTTTGTGGCTCCTGAAGTCAAATAATGAATTCTGAGAAACAATGTAATGTAAGAGTAGGAAAATTTATTGGAGAAAAGGAATAGGAATAGGATAGCTCCTGAGAGACAGCAAAATCTATAGCAAAATTGTGAGATGGGGTACAACATATATCAAAATTACGATCAACCCAGTATGGTTGCAAGTATATTCACTTAGGTAATACTGATCTGATGGTAGCTAGGGTACATGAATGACATCATTAACCTTGTCCAGTAATCTATATTCTAAGTGTTGTATTTAGTTTTAGTAGTCTTAGTCAGTGAGAGAGGATGCCCCACCCCTAATGTGATAATGGGAAATCTCAAAAAGGTGATAGCAATAATCCCAAACCTCCATTCTTTCCTTAGGGAAGTATATAAAACTAGGCATTGTGCCTTTTCTCTTCAGATGCACTTCCAGCCACAGTCCTGATACAGTCTTATCTTTTGCACTGACTCCCTTGAGGTTCCAGCCCTGTCTGACTGCCTACTACATTTCTAAGAAACTTAGCTGTTTATAATACTATCATGGTCTTTTAAAGTTAGACTGTGCATGTTTTAACAGACCCTAGTTCTTTGATAGCTTTCTAATAATGTTCTTGTGTTATCCAGTATATTTTGAATATTAGGTTGAGGACTAATTCTCCAAGGATATGTATGGTATTTAGAGATAATTGTTACTATTTTTTTTACCTTTTTCTTTTTTTTTTTAATAGAAGCTTACTGTAGTCTTTCACATTGTTTCCTTTAGTTCTCTGGATATGGATTTTCCTGTTTTATTCCTTTACTGTGACTTTTTAGGCATTTAGGGAATTCTTACTATTTTGATTCAGGTATATATTAAAACAAACTTTTTGTTTTGTCTTTATTTTTTATTTTTTTGTGGCACAGGGAATTGAAGGTCACATGTATATTAAGCATGTGCTCTAGCATGCAGCTACATTCTCACCTCCTCCGTCCCCTTTTTCAAATTTTATTTTGAGACAGTCTTGCTAAGTTGTCTCGTCTATCTTTGGTCTTAATGATCCTTTTGCCTCAGCCTCCTGAGTAACTGGGATTACGGGTATATGCCACTATTCTGGGCTTACTTTTTGTTATGTTTTTGTCATATTTAGCATTTTTGTTTGGAGTGAATGGGTAACTTTTTAAATGAATTAAATGAACTTCCAGAAAATTTCCTATATTGCTGTTCCCCTTATGGAACAGTCTTGTCTTAGTAGGTACTTACATTAGTGAATACTATTTCATTTTCTAGTGTTTTAAAAATATTTTCTGTGGGTGCTCTGATTTTTATTAAACTATCAATGTATGACGTCTAAGGTCAGTTTTGCGTCTGCATATTTGGCATATGTCATTCTGTAATTCAGGTTAAAAAAAGGAGTGGAATTTTTTTCCCTTTCTTGATATTTCACCATTTTTAGCTGTAAACAGAAGCAAAAAATGCAGAAAGTTTGCTGTGCAATTGTTTGAACTTGTAAGCACTGAAATTAAAGCAGTTAAATGAAAAAAACTGTTTGTCTTCCAAGATTCCTTATAACACATATATTTTGTGAACCTGAACTCTGTTGTTTGTTTTTTTTCTGTGTGGCTAAGGGAAACATATATGAAGCAGTTCTATAATATGCCAGGAAGCTTATCCTAGTGCTATTTAGAAAATAAAAGGAAGACAATGAGAACTTGGGCACACAATTCTTGCTAAGCCCTATAATATTATCGCTTTTATTCACCCATACAGAAAACAAGCATGAGGCCAAGAGGAGGCGAACAGAGAGAGTTAGGAGAGAGAAGATAAATTCTACAGTAAATAAAGATTTAGAAAACAGAAAGAGATGTCGAAGTAACAGCCATTCAGATCATATCAGACGAGGAAGAGGAAGACCTAAAAGTGCATCTGCCAAAAAACATGAGGAAGAAAGAGGTATGACTAAATCCAAGTAGCTTTGATCTCAGATAGTAGTAAAGAAAGTGGAGGCCTTGAGCTCCTGTAGTTAAATCATAACTTATATTTTAGTTTGAAAGCATTCCCTCTGTGGTAGATGCTTAATTTAAAAAAAAAAATACAGAAATTCCTAGTGAAACCCTAAATTTTTAAAATAAATAAAATCTAGTTTGCTATAAACTGATGGTAGTAGAGTTCAGAGGTAATAATTTGTATTGGACATCTTTGAGAAGCCTAATAAAATTATTGTAGGATTTTTTAAATAGACAAGATGAAATTAAAACTTAATTTAAAACTTATATTGTAAATTTAAAACATTTACTATTTAAATTTTCTTGATAAGAGTTTTTCAATTGCATATTGGGAGTTTTGTATGTTTCCTACATTGAGACAGCTTTTGCATGGTTAGGTAAATTTTTCCTGAGCCAAAGTGAATTTGTTTCTTCTTACAGGTGTTCTCCTTTGTTCTGACAAGTAATATGTCTACTGATGACTGGTTTTTAGCTATTTAAAATTTCAGCTTTTCTTTTTCTAAAGATATCTTTATCTCATATATATCTTTTAAAAAGCTTTATCACAAAAAATTTCAACATAAAAAAGATTAGAGAGAATTGCATTATGTACCTCTCTATGCCTATGAATGTCTTTTTTAAAAGTGACACTTCCATTTTAGAATGAAAGCAGGGTAGAGTAGCATGTGACATAGTTCCAGTACTTGGGATGTTGAGGCAGGGGAATCACCTGAACCTGGAAATTTGAGACCAGCTCAGGCAATATAGTAAAGACCCTGTGTAAGGGGAGGGGACTATTTTCAAGCCAGTAATTAATGGAAAAAAAGGATAGTTCTTTAAAATTATCTAAAATTTCTGTCAAAATGATTTTATCTTCAGTGAAATCTGTTTATAATTTTTTACATTATTTGTATTTTGCTTTGCTTTGTTTCAGATATTCTTAGGTATTCAGTTGTTTTCTGTGTAAATGTTAAGTTTCTGTTAAGACACAGAATTTTCTACTGTTTACGATTTATTTTGTGTATTTTTATTTGAATAAAAACTTGCTATTGGTGGTGGCCAGATGTAACTATGTAAGTCTGTTAGGGAAAATAACTGGTGTCATTGGCTTCTGTCAAAGTTACAGATAACTTAATGTGTGACTAAAGAAATAAAGTTTATATCATTATGAAACTTTTAATTGAATGTTCTGTGAAGGCCATACTTAGATACTCCTTAATTTTTGGATACTTTTTAATATCTTTTTCTCCTCTGTTGTGCTGTTATAGAGAATGAGTTACTTGTTTAGTTTGAATATGTTTCTTTAATGATAAAGTAATCAAAAAATAATGAGATCATCAGAAAGTCTATCAAGGACTATTTTAGAAAGGACACTAGATAAAATCAACAGAGAAGAAAGAAAACAAATACCGCTTAATCCAAAACCCAGAATATTTTCAGTTGAAATAAAGGGAATCTAACTGAAAGAACAGAAGGAATGTTTCTGCTGGTCAGAGGCAATAAGGAGACAGAGAATGACAGTTTTTTTAGTTGGTTAAATGAAGTCTGTACAACTGTGCTAGGGCTTTATACATACAGGCTTGAATTTATATTTCATGATTAAGTTGAAAAAGATTTATTTGGCTGCAAATAGTTTCCAGGCATTTTTTAGTTTACTATATAGTAAGTTTTAAAGAAAGCTATTTCTAGAATAAGATACGCTTTTAAATTTTTTTGATGCAAATTGCACAAACTAGCTTGAAGCTATTTCTGTAGCATAAGATGGAATATTCTAATGTAGACAAGAGTGTCAGCAAACTTTTCTCACAAAGAACTATATAGTAAGTACTTTAGACTTTGTGGTCCATAGTCTTTGTCACAACTACTCAGTTCTGTCAGTGTAGCTGGAAAGCAACCATAAACCATATGTAAATGAATGAGCATAGCTGTATTCCAGTAAAACTTTATTTTAAAAACAGGAGGCAGTGAGATTTGGCATCCAGGCTGCTGTTTACCAATCCTGATGTAGACCATTGTTCTCTAAATAGAATATGGATAGGAACTACAAACTTAGACATATTTGTATATTTTAGAATTCTTTGATAATGTTTTTAAGGGCTAAGTAGCTAATTTAGTTCTGTTTTTATTCATTCTCTGCTTTTATGATACTTAAATTTTGAAGCAGGCTTTAGCTATTTTAGCATATGAAGTGGGGAAAACCTGATAATGTATCTAAGAAATAAATTTTTTTAAAAACTTCATTATGGTTTTTTGTTTGAAAAAAGAATATGAAAAAAAAGAAAAAGTCTCTTACCTCCCAAGTTTATCTTCTGAAAAGATAAGATATAACAGTCCCTAACCTAGGGAGTACCAGGCATTGTTGAAGGCAGGTTTACTACACTAAACCCAAAAATTGTACCTGGTAAATACTGAGTTCTCTGTTTCGGTTTACTAGTATCTCGCAGGTAAAAGAGATTGGAGGTAATTTTCTCTAGGGATCTAAAGAGTTCAAGAGAAAAAGCCTAAAATAAAAACATACACCATCATTAGCAATTACACAAGGAAATGACCTAGTTAGAACTTTGTGATCTGATAACTTTAGTTAAGCTCTCTTCAGGTGCTGATGTTTCTAATCAGCTTTTTTGCTCAGACTTCCAAATGTGAATATATTATCAGGAATTACTTGGATATACAGAAGAAATAATTTAGTGTAAAAGATAGGCTAAATCCCAAGGAGAGAAAAAATAATTTGGAGAATACCAATTATTTGCTGGGATGGGACAGGGCGGGGTCTGTTATTACTCTTCTTAGTAAAAGAAGGTATGATAAAGCAAGATGCTATTTGAAAAGCAGTTGTAGAGGTCAAGAAGATACCTGGAAAATGAATTTCAAAATAAGAATTTAAAAAATTCAAATATATGGATTTACAGAAGAAAAAAAAAAACCAATAACAATAGAGCAATTCCAGAAAATATAGCAGTAGGAAAAGAGATTTAAAAAAAAAGGAAAGGATAAGTTATGAAATTTAGAAGACCAATCTGAAGTGTTACATTTATAGATAACTGAAGTTTCAGAAAAGAGCGTTAGAAGATGGAGGAGAAGACAGTCTTCAGTGAGGTATTTCAACAGAATTTCCTAAACCTGAAGGACATTTGAGTTTCCATATTAAAAGGACCATGAAATTCTTGAACCAGTGGATAACTTAAAAATGGAAATGATACCAAAGCATGTCATTTTATATTTTTGGTTAAAGAGAAAATTTTCTAGGTTTCCAAGGGGAGCAAAAATGAATCAAAATGGTATTAGAATTAATACAATGGAATATTACATAGCAATCAGCAGACTATATGAACTGATATGACCAATAAACACTAAGCCAAAGAAGATAGGCACAAAGGACTACATAATACATAGTTTAAGAAAAGATAGTGAACCTGTGGTAATAGAAGTCAGTACAGTGGTGCTGGTGGAAGTTGGGAGTGGACTAGAAAAGAACACGAAGAACTTTCTGAAGTGAAGGAAATTTTCTGTCTTGATTGTGTTTTGGGTATGCATTTGTCAGAACTCATCTAGTTGTCCATTTGGAGGATCTGTGTATGTCACTAAATGTAAAGTTTACAATAATTTTTAAAATAGCTATAAAAAGGTTTGGGTTTTTTTTTTTTAAACAGTGGAACTAGCCAAAAGACAAATTACTGCCTTAACAATTCTAAGGGGAAACCTCCAAGTCTTTACTCAAGATACACTAAATATACTTTCTGATACTCAGAGCTTCAAAAATTTTGCTACCCATACTCCCTTTCTCAAGAAGCTATTGCAAATTACGTGCCACCAAAATGAAGTCAAGGATGATGCTGGGATTCAGGATAAAAAGGCTCCAACTGAAGAGGGACTTGAGAAGTTCCAGTATAATGTTGAAGAAGGATCACAAGATGCAGTAGGCCTAGAGAGCAACCATTTCATATTGGAAGACTTGAAACAATTTTTTTCAAGAATATAAAACTGATAAAATACCTAATATATTTTAACATCATGACATTTCTACAACTAAAAGAGAGTTGGAGTTGAATTGGAAATGAAAACTAAGCAAATAAAAAGAATGCCTTCTGAGAAAACAGTGTGCAGGGCAAATGACTCACATAATCATGATGATTTTGAAAATTGAATGTCAATATTCAGTTGAAAATTGATGTTACTGAAATTGTAACTAAGCTAGAATGAGAAGATGACAGGATAAGTAGAGTGTTCATGGTGGGACAAGAAAAGCAAAACAAAGCTGGGTTTGGTGGCACTTGCCTGTAATCCCAGCACTAGAGAGCTGAGGCAGGAGCATCAGGAGCAGATCAGGCCAGCCTGGTCTGCAGAAACAAGGCCAGTCAGCACTACACTATGAGACTGTGTCTCTAAAAAAAAAACAAAAAAAAAAACAGAGAGATGGAAAACAAATCGTAAATTTCCACAGTAGAGAGTGAATATGTAATGCCTAAAACCAGAAAGTAGTATCTTACTTATAAAATCTCAGAATGTGTTAGTCAGGTTTTTATAAAAACAAAAAGGAGCAATGGAAAAAAATAAAAAAATTATCTAGAAAGTAGGAAATGTACATGGGAGGATGGACTTCTGTGTTTTACAAATTTTTATAAAGATGATTTGACTAAATTATATGTGTGTTTAGCCTGGATTAAAATGTCAAAACAAAACAGTAACCCAAACAAATAGAATCACAATACAGTCTGAAAACAATAATTTAGACAGTAAGTAACATAAAGATGTTAATGTAATTTCAAATGGTTCATGATTTAATAGGATTTTTTTTTCTTTTTCAATTCATCTTCTATGAACTTCGATTCCATTTGTAATCATGAGGGGAAAAATAGAAATCAATATTGTTTTTATTTCCTTTATTAGAGCTAAAGTTAAAGATGTTAGTATATTCATTAAGTTACCATTGATGTTCAAAAGGACCATCTTCTAAGATGAGAAATTTAATTTTGGTTGAGGTATTTCTTACTAGTGAGGAGAAAGAAATACACATGAGATTCTTAAAGAAATTTATAACTGTTAGACTGTGTGTATAAAATTAGGTAGTCACTATGTGGTCTTTATTTCAGTACCTCTGTGTACTTTTAAAAAAAAATTTCAGTTTAGTAGTGTAACGTATATTATAATATGCATAATACTTAATTGTCATTTAAAGAAATACTTTAAAGTGTTAAAACATTTAAAAAATTACTGCATCTGCTGCCGTGATATTAAACTTTTCCTTTTTTTTTTTTTTTAACAGAGAAACAGGAAAAGGAAATTGACATCTATGCTAACCTCTCTGATGAAAAGGCTTTTGTGTTTTCAGTCGCCTTGGCAGAAATAAACAGAAAAATTATCAATCAAAGACTTATTCTCTGATCCTTGTCTGAAGAATCTGTTGAAACTTCCTTCAGGATTGCATCAGCAAATTCTCAAAGTGATGGACTCTCAGGAGCATTCTGACTGCATCAATAAAGGGCATTGATTGATTTTTATTTATCATTTAGCCTGTGCCACACTTTTGGAGCAAAGTTGTATGCTTGGACTCTTCTGAGATTTCCTTGTTTACCAAGGAATATTGTCAGTGTTTTATGTTGGAATATTAATAGGGGTATTTAAAAACCAAACCAAACAAAATGTTGGATGGATGGATGTTAAAAATAAAAAGGAGTCAGAGTAGGGGTGGAAGTATGAAAACAAGGGGAATGAAATGCTTGCTAGTTTTCAGGTTTGGCACCAGAGATGCAGTATTTTAAATACTATCAGAAAGAATGATGTTTAAATGTATACATATATGGCAGATTTTCTGTACTAACAGGTTGCATATATACAGTTCATTTACCTTTAATAAATTGGCAATTGATATTTTATTGAATGGGGAAATAAGAATATAAACTGTAAATTTGTCCTAATTGATTTTTTTCCTTGGCCATTTTTATGACATGAGGTATGAGTTATATTTTTAGTGTACTTTCTAAACAGTTTGGAAGTTTGGGTGCTATATGAAGAAAAACATTTAAGGATATATCATACTTCAGATGTAGACATCTTGTTTTATTGAATGTAATTTATTTATTGGTTACAAAAACTTTTCCTGTCAGAATGGTGCCTGTTAACCTAAACTTAGAATATATTTATTACATGCAAAATATTTCTTAGCCACTTTTAAGCAGTAATGTTTTATTTGAGTGGATGTTCATTTATACATCCTGATAATTATTTAAATTGTTACTTAACCTCACTGAAAGAAAAAAATAAAGCTTAATATTGATACTAAGTAGATTAAATATTGTGACATAAAGCATTTTGTCCTAGTGAAATTCCTGAAATATATTTCAGTTCTCAGTTTTTCTAATGCTAAGTCATAACCATTTGTGGTTGACGTGTAGTGAGTGATTTTGCATTTTGGTATACCAGCTTCATGGTTAATGTGTTTAGATTTGGCAGAAATTCCCCTTTTCATTCCCTTCTCTACCAATTAGAAGTCCCCAAATCTTATTAGGAGTCAGCAGTTAGACTTCATCCCTATACTTAAGAGACTCTCCCTTCTTTTTAAGAAAAGCATATATTTATTTTTAGCTGATACATAATAATTGTACATTATGGAGCACAGGGTAATTGGCTTATCTGTCACCTCAAACATTTATTATATTTCTTTGTGTTGTAAACAGAGATCTTCTCTATTAGCTGTTTTGAAGTATACAATTATTGTCAACCATAATTGCCTTTCAGTTTCAGTAGCAGCATTGTCAACTTCATCTTCTTATCTTGCATCTCCCATCACCTCCCAAAAAGAAACAAGTCTACTTTTCCCCCCCTCCTTTATTTAAATTGGCAGGGGGAGCCTAAGAGATACTCTGCATAAAATGTAGAGTTTTCCTAAGAAATCTTTTTCTCTTAATCTTTGTATCTACCTGCAAGTACTACTGCTATTACCTTGTATTTATTTCAAACTCCTAGTAATAAAGTTTTCCCATGATTGTAATAAGATTTTATTTTTGAAATATGCAGAAGGAAAACTTCTGATTTTGAGTGAGAAATCTTAAAAAGTAATATCTAAGTATCCTTTGGAACATACTATATACGTCCTCAGAAAAAAGGAAGAACAGCCCGTGGAATAGGTGTCTGTTGAGAGAATTACTGCTGTCACACTCCGTCCATTTAGAGATGAAGATCATTAGAAGAAAGTAATACGTGTTACAATACTCACTAGATACAGTGAAGGAGATACTGACCTGGGCTTATCATGTAGAAAAGTATTTTACTTCAAATGCTCATAATGTTAAATTGTTTGGTGGAGGTACAAATTAGGTTTTCCATGTTCATGACATATGTCATTTAACCATTTTTCTTTAAAATTTGTCTTCTCTGGTGGATAAAATTTGTTATTACAAAAGCTAAAGAATTTGTTTAGACATACTATGAGGGTTCCAGAAAATAATACTTTGTTACTAGTATTGAGGAAACCTCTGTCCTAAGAGTCTAATTACAGTTCTTTACATACTTGATCCAAAATTTTTCTGCTGTAGGGGCTGGGGATATAGCTCAGTGGCATCAGTGCCTGCCTGGCGAGCACAAGATCCTGAGTTTGATTCCTGGTACCAACAACAACAACAAAAAAAAATTGTATGATTATACAATATGTCCTGAAAATGTCCTATGATTAAATTAGGTCTGTTAAAGATATATATATATATATATATATATATATATATATATATATATATATATTTGTTTTGTTTTGTTTTCTTAGAAGGGTCTCGCTATGTAGTTCATGTAGTTCAGGCTGATCTCAAACTTAGTGATCCTCCTGCCTCAGCCTCCTGAGTACAGAGATTAGAGGCGTATGCCACTATGTCCAGCATATTTGTTTTGAAATATGAGTAAGATGACATAAAAGTAATTTGAGAGAATTTGGAGCATAGGCTAAACTAGACAGATTTGTATTTTAAAATTTCTTCCCACCAACTCCATGCTATTACAACATATGTTGCTATTACAACATATTTTAGCAATTTAGTGCTTGAAGTTTGGTTTTGTTTATTAGTTTCATACATGAACTGTAAAAATATTTTTATGTGCGAGGAGACCTTGAGTGATACTTAAATATAAATTATCTAAAAGCAAGGAAAATAGTGCAAACCATTTCCAATATAGCATCAGTGGAAATGATCAAAAAGCTTGAGATTTATAGTTTGATGAGAAAAAAATTACAGAGCTGGGAATGGCTCAATGGAAAAGTGCTTTTATCTTTCCTTTTTTGTTAGTGTATGTTTGCAATACATAATAAATACCTTTATTGTGGGGAATTGCTTCATGTACATATTGCATCTCGATCCTTTTTACTTCCCTTTCTCCCTTCCCTCCTGTACCCCCCAGCCTCCAGTAAGAGTGTTTGCCTAGCATATGTGGGCCCTTGGGTTCAGGTGCCCAGCACCAGCACCCCCTCAAAAATTAAAAATGTAGTCTGAGTAAAATCACTTCAATTTCAGAAACACTCTCTGTTTTACATCCAGAAAATAATTACATAAGTGTTTTCCTAAGAATTCAAATTAAGTATTTGGTTTCCTAAAGTCTAATGATTGCCCTTGACTCTTTAAATGTGATGGTAAAAATGAATTCACAATATATTTTGACTTACCTCTCAACCTGTGTGTTTATTTATCTTTTAAATTTAGAGATGTTGTGATATATTTAATATAAATGTATTAATTATATTTCTTTCCAAATACATTCTAAGTACAGGAAGTCACAATGTCAATGAGGTCATCCTCCCTGATGCTGGAGGTTGACCTCAAAGCCTCAGGCATGCTAAGAATGTGCTGTACCATTTAGCTATATATCCCCAGCAGTTTATCCATTTTTAAGGGATTTTGGAGTTTTTTGTGTGTTGAGTTGTAGTTCTTCTAGTTAAAACTCCATTTCCAAATATATGACTCGCAAATATTTTCTCCCGTTCTGTGGGTTGCCTTTTTACTCTGTTGATTGTCTTTTAAATTTTGATTGTTCTTTTGTTGCTTTTGATTTCATATCTTAATGTCAGTAACATAAAAACTTTCTTCCCCATACAGCCAAATTTAATGTGTTCTTCCCTAAAACATTGTTTTGTATCATTCTTTAAAATTCATTCTTGAATTAATTTTATTTCCATGTTTTAACTCTGTTTTGGTTTGATGCCTTATTTTCTTGGTAGCCACAAATTTTCTAGTACTTTCCATCTTTTTAGCCTTTAAGCCTTGTATTTTTGTAAAGAAATCTCTGTGCACTTAAAAATATCCTATTACAAGCTTTAGTTTTACATTTGGAGGTACTGTATGTGTTTATATATTTAACTTGCCTTTTTCCTAATTCTGTTTTAATCCAATTATTATCTGAGTATTAATATTCATTGTCAGAGAATAGAACTGTAATAATGAGTATCATAATATATCAAGTGAACTTTCCATAATTAAAAATATAACAGAGGATCTAGACCCAAGTGGAATAATTCTTTTTATCATAGGCAAAAATTTTCCTTTTATTTAGAAATCTTAAGTATTTTATCCTCTGACAGGTTTGTTTTGCTTTGCTAATTTTTGTTATTTCGATGTGTGTCAACTTACAGTCTTTGTGCCTTTTTTGTTTGTTGCCTTAACACACTAACTAGAATTTCTGTTACAGTGTTGAAAAGGTTTTGTGAGAGAGGAGATCCTTGCCTTGCTTCCAGTTTCCAGTTGTAGAGGAGAAAATACTGTCTTACACTT
The DNA here is from genome assembly GCA_004027455.1 of Hydrochoerus hydrochaeris. Lineage (NCBI taxonomy): Eukaryota > Metazoa > Chordata > Mammalia > Rodentia > Hydrochaeridae > Hydrochoerus > Hydrochoerus hydrochaeris. Next base: position 55,031 of record PVLA01001965.1, read on the forward strand.
AAGTATGATGTAACTAGTTTTTTGCTTTTGAAAAAAATTTTATGAGACTGAAGGAATTCCCTTTTTTTTTTAGTTTAAAGAGAAAAACAAAACAGAAAACAAGGGAAGCAATAATACAAAATTCCAGAAAAAATTGAGATAAACTAAAATAAACACTAAGAAATCACTAGGTGACAAATTACATACTGCCATCTTAGAAATAGTTGTTCAAGTTACAGAATTAAAGTACACTAAGTGGACATTCAGACTGAGACTGCAAACAGTTCTGATCAACGATCCAACAAAAACTTGGTAATATGGTCATCTATCTTACACACTTAAACATACATGCAGTTATACCCTTTAGAGCACTTTCTTTTCCTCTCTTTTTTACAATAGCAATTACACATTTTGGGTTATTACTTCATTTCTTATTACTTTTTTTTTAGTTAATTACATATTGTCCTCTTAGAAATAGTTGTTCAAGTTATAAAATTAAAGCATACAAAGTGGACATTTAAACAGACTGAAAACAGTTTTGTTCAGTGATCCAACAAAAACTTAGTAATGTGGTTATCAGTCCTACACACTTAAACATACATGCAGTTATCTCCTTTAGAGCACTTTCCTCTTTTTTACAATAGCAATTACACATTTTGAGTTTTATTACTCCTACATTTCTTATTACTTTTTACACTAGAGACACATTGTGATATTTGCAAATATGATTCTTATTTATTTCACTTAGAATAGGCTCAAGTTGCCTCTATCTGCCTATGAAGGCCTCAAGATCATCCTTTTTTATAGCTGAGTGATATCCCATTGTATAAAAATACCACATCTTTTTCATCCACTCTGCAGTTGATGGGCATTTTGGTTGTTTCCAAGATTTGGCTATTACAAATTGTGCTGCTGTGAACATGGGGGCACATGTATCACTGTGATAAGACCTTCTCAGTTTTTCTGGGAAAATACCCAGGAGGGGAATAGCTGGGTTGAATGGAACTTCCAATCCTAGTCTGAGAAATCTCCATACTGATTTCCATAGTGGCTGCACCAGTCTGCACTCCCAGCAAAAGTGGAGCAGTGTTCTGAAGGACTTCCTTTCTATTTTGCTTGTTCCAAGTTTTGTTTTTTATAGTTGCTGGTAGTTGAACCCAGGGTCATTACACTGAGCTAAATCCCCAGGACCTTTTAAAATTATTATTATTATTTATTTACTTATTTTGAGATATGATCTTGCTAAAACACTAAATTATACAAGCTGGGCTCTTAACTCATGATCCATGAGCCTCCTTTTTTCCTCCTAGAGTGCTGATAATTCCTGGTGTGTGGCACACCAAGCTTGTAAGTTTTTATCATGAACATATGTTGAATTTTATCAGGTGCTTCTTCTGTATGACTAAATGATTTTTCTACTCTTTTAAGATGGTAGTTCACATTGACTTTTGATTATTGAAGTCTGTCTTACATTTGCAGGGTAAATACCACTTGGTTGTGTTCTATTAGGATTTTTGTATATTAACATTCAACTTTTTAATATTTTGTTGAATTTTTTTCATAGTATTTTTGTATTTTTAGGCTCAAAATTAGATGAGTGGAGAAGTATTCCTTTTTCCATTTTTCTGGAAGAGGCTGTGTAGAATTCGTATTAATTAAATAAATATTTGGTAAAATTTGCCATTGAGACTATCAAGGGCATAGAAATTTCTATTTGAGAAGAATTTTTACTATGAATTCAGTTTTTGTTACTGACCAAGCTCAGTGATCTATTTGGGAAAGTTTTGTGATTTTGCAGAAATTGGTTTATTTTGTGTGAATTGTTCAATTTGTGGAGAATTGTTTGTATTCTTTATCTTGTGTCTTTGGCATCAGTGGTTTTCCCTCCATTCTGATATTGGTAATTTGTGTCTTCTGTCAATCTAACTAGAAGTTTATTAATTGTATAGATGTTTTCAAAGAGCTAGCCTGTTAATTTATTGATATCTGGGGGTTTTTAAGTGTGATTCATTTTTAAACTACTATTTCCTTTTATTTTGGGTTTTTTGTTGTTGTTTTGTTTTGTTTCTCTTTTTATAGTTTCTTAAGATAGAAGCCTGGCTTGATTTCATGCTTTTCTAACAAACATTTAATGCTGTATATTTGCCTTTAAGTACATATGTTTTGATCTCAGATTTTGTTACATTATGATTTCCTTTTTTTAATTGATATTTTCCAGTTTTCCTGATATAATGAAAAATTTATAAATTTCTAATTGTTCAGAGGTTATTCCAGTTGTTTTTCTGTTAATGCTTATTTTTGTTTTTATTATACTTGGACAACATATTTCATTTGATTTTGGTTCTTTTAAAATCGTTAGCGTTTGTTAGGGATAAGGAGCTGTCCATTTAGCTTCTCACTGACCTACCAGACATACAGCCTGCTTACATCTCTGTTCTCTGCTCTGCAGGGAAACTTGCATCATGTCTTCTACTCTTAAAATTTGAAGAGTTAAGAGTCAAACTGTCAGGTGGGAATTGTAGAAGTTGGGGTGCTACATGTGTGGTCCAGATTCTTCATTCAGAGAATGGAGGAGTTTCCTGATTGTAAGACTGGGTTGGGAGTTAAGAAAAAATGTGTTTTCTTTTCTGCATATTTCAGAGTGTCTCATTAGGAAACTGTCCATTTCTGGCATCTCAAGAGGAATTGATATATGTGCACATGCTTTCTTATTGTCTCCATAGGAGGAAATAAAGTTAGGAATCTTCTGCCATGTTCCAGGGTTGTAATTTTCTTATACAGTAACATCTATTAGTGTAATGTTGGTCGTGTAGAATTAGTGAGGGCATGTTCACTACTGTTACATTTTTTGGAAGAGTTTGGGGAGGACAGGTTTTAATTCTTCTTTGAATGTTTAGTAGAATTCAACAATGATACCATCTGATTCTGGACTTTATTAGAAAGTTTTAAATTACTGATTTAGTTTGAGACAGGATTTTGCTAAATTGCCTAGACTGGGCTTGAATTTGAATTTTCCTGCCTCAGCCTTCCAGACTCCCTTCTATTTCTTCTTGAATCAGTTCTATATATGTATTTTTGGTACCAGGGATTGAACTCAAGACCTTGTGCTTGCTGGACAAGCACTTATGCTACTAAGCCCAAATCCCCGGCCCTTGAATGTTTTAATATTATTTATTTCTAGGACTTAGTCTGTTTCATCTGTGTTATTTAATTTGTTGGCTCATAGTTGTTCATACTATTTTCTTATAATCTGAATGGTCAGTAGTAATATCCTCACTTTCATTTCTGATTTTAGTTATTTGCTTCTCTTTTGCTTTGTTTAGCTGAGTGTTAATTTTGTCAATCTTTCAAGGAACCAATTCATACTTTCACTATGTTATTTCCCTATTTTTTATCCAACTGGTAACTTTAAGGAACTACCCCTTTTTCCATTTTCCTTCTCCCACCCAGAAAAAGAACATCATAAACTTTACTGATCTGCATCTTACTGTGGAGCATTTCTGGTACATTAGAAGGTTCCAAGATGTCAAAGAAAATGATAATGTGAAATACCATAATCCCACTATAGAATTTCCTTTTGGTCTGATGCAAGTATTTTGAGAGTAAAAAAAGCATTATGTTAGGGTTCAACTAGAAAAGTAGAACCAATTGGAGATAACTCTTGAGAAGTTTAATACAAGGGAATGACTTTTGTGTGTGCTAGGTATTGAAGTCAGTCAGGACCTTGCTCATGCTAGGCATGTGCTGTACCCACTGAGCTACACCCCCAATCCAGGAATTGATTTCTACAGTTGTGGAAGCTGGTGAGGAAAGTCCAAAATTGATAGTGGAAGCTGTCAGGAAGGTCAAATGGAACTCTCAGGCACAGGATTAAGGTACTCCTAAGTGAAATTTTTCCTTTTTGAGGGGAAGCCTAAGGTTTGCTGTTAGATTTTTTTACCTAATTGAATTAGGATCACTTTGAATAACCACAATGATATCTTACATCATTTGAATATGTACTTTATATTTAAGGTGAGTCAACTCTATTTTTATGTACTCATAATCTGAATTTAAGTAAACCATGTGTGTGTGTGTGTGTGTGTGTGTGTGTGTACAAACCCCGGGCTTCACACATGCCAGGCTAGTGCTTTACTACAAAGCTGTATCACTAGCCCTAGATAATCCAAACTTAAAAGTGATTACTGATACAGTGAATTGCTGTCTGTTGTACTTGCTCTTTTTTTTCCCTCCACTTTCTTTTCTCTGGTTTTAATTGAGTGTTTTATGTGATTGTTTTCTTTCCTTTCAGTGTGTCAGTTAAATGTGATTTAAAATAAATTTCATGGTCAGGCATGCCTGTTTCAGCTACTCAGGTGGCTGAGTCAAAATTGCTGGAGCCTAGGAGTTTGAGGCAGCCTGTACAGTGTAGCAAGATCCTGTCTCAAACAGTAATTTTGTAATGTTCACCTTAGAGTTTGTAATACAATTTTATAAGTAATCTAAGTACATTTAAAAATAACACTTTACCATTTCATGTATAGTTCAGGTAACTTAAAACAGCACTCCCAGAAAAAACACTTGTCATTCATTTCATTTGGTTATATGCTATAATCACCCAGTATATTATTACTATTATATACCTAGATATATTTTCACTCAATTAAGAAAAGTACAATGTTTTACTCCCATTTATTCCTTCTCAAATTCTTCTTGTCTTTATCCAAGTTTCTGACCTAGATCATATTCCTTAAGAACTTTTTCTTTTCTTTTTTTCTTTGTCTTTCTGTCTTTCTTTCTGCCTTTCTGTCTTTCTGTCTGTCTGTGTCTTTCTTTCTTTCTGTCTTTCATTCTTTTGTTCTTTCTATCCTGGCCTTGAACTCAGTATATAGCCCAGACTGGCTTCCAACTTTGGGCAGTCCTCTTGCTTCAGCCTCCTGAGTCCTGGGATTATAAGTGTACATAGCCATGCCTTGCCTTTAGGAACTTTAACATTTCTTACTAGGCATATCCTACTGGCAGTGATTTTCTTCAGTTTGGTCTGAACGACAAATGCTTTTATTAGATATAGATTTTTTTTTTTTTTGAGACAGGGTCTTGCCCTGTAGTTCAAGCTGGCCTTGTACTCTGTAGTACAGGCTGGCCTTGAATTTATGGCAGTCTTCCTGCCTCAGCCTCCAGAGTGTTGGGATTGTAGGGTGTGCCACAATGCCCGGCTAGATGTAGAATTCTAGTTGTTTTTACTTTATCTTATTTATTTACTTGTGAGACAGTCTTGCTATGTAATGCAGACTGGCCTTCAATGCACTGTGTAGCCCAGGTTAGTCTCAAACTTGCCATAGTCCTCTTGCCTCAGCCTTTAGAGTGCTGGGGCCTGACTGCTGTTGTTTTTAATTTCAGCATTTTAAATATTTTGCTCTCTTCTCTTGGTTTACATGTCTTCTAATATTAAATGTACTGTAATTCGTACTGTTTCTCTATAGGCAAGGTGTTTTCCTTCCCTGGCTTCTTTCAAGATTTTATCTCTGGTTTCTTATATTTTGAATTTGATATGTACATGCATGTATACTTAAAGCTTTTTCCTCGAAAGCGCCTCCCGGTTCCTTTCAGGAACCCAAACGTGAGCTTTCTGGCGTTTTGCACATGCGCAAATGCTCCTTCAATCAGCTGTCAAAACGTCATTCCGCCCCCCCCTTTTTAACTCCACTCCCTGTCAAATTCCAAATAAAGTATATGGTTCTTTTCCCGAAGCTTCCAGAGGGTGCCTGCCTCTCTTTGGCAAGCCTCTTGTGCCCTCCATAAAAGCATTTTGTCTAATGCTCTCTTTTCTGTCTCATGCCACTGAAGACCAAACGGAAGATGCCGTGACTAGAGCGGGGGAATTTCTGTGACTCATGGGGGTTACCCCTGGGTTCAACTTCCCTACCCTTGCGGACTTTTCCCCCTTTCTCTCTGCCATTGCGTTTACTGGCCTCCATCCACCACTGGCCCCCTTCGGTTCACCGGTGCTGCCTTGGGACGCCCCTTCCTCACCTTGCCCTCCCAGGCTCCCCTCCATCCCACTGGTGACAACTGCTGGACCTGGTTGTGGGGCTCTCTCTCCCACACTCCCCTCTGGGGTGACGAGTCCTACAGAGACGGTTACTTAGTATTTTTGCCTTTTGGTTCAACTTCCAGTTCAGTGGCCGTTTAAATTGCCAAACCGCGAGGCTAGACTGCAATAACCATCAGAACCCACCAGAGGGCATTATACGTTCTGCTACAGTAACAGCAACTAGTCTGAGGTGTCCAGGACTTGTTTGTTCTCAGGGCAGGTCCCTCCCTCCTTCAGGTATGTGGGGCAGCCCAAGCTCTTTGGGTCCACTCCACACTGTCAGCTCTTCACCCCAATTTCCCGAAGAGGTTTCCTGCTCTCCTTTGCCATCTTCTCCTCCCACATTACCCCTTCTCCCTCCTGCTACTCCTCCACTCGTCCATTGCCATTTCCCACATGCCCATCATACCCACTCTCACTCCTCCCAGCCTCTACAAATAGCTGTCTTTGCTTTAATAACAGTCTTTGCTTTCACCAGTATACAAAGTTTTATTCCATTGATTCTTATTTCAAGAGCTCTCTGTTGATTAACCTATAAAAGGTTCTCACTAATCTATACTCACAAATGTAAAAACTACAACAGAGTTATTATAATTTAAATTGGCCAAATATAATTGAGTGCACTTTGATTGGGTGCTTGTCTGTTAAGCTATGTAGGTTTCTATGTCACATCTATACAGACTGTATATGTTTTTGTGTTTGTCATATCCATGAAGCTGTTTTTTTTATTTGAGCTCAACAATTTTTTCCTTTCCCATTTTTAGATCATTTGTTCAAAATTTAATATGGGTTTTACGTCTAAAAGCATGCTTCTACCTGAGTTGCCAGCTGATTAAAATAATGTTGTAATTGATTGTGTAAATTTAACATATACTGTCATTTATGTCTCATGACTTGAGAGTCTCTCATTGTTCAAAATGATATATTAAAGATTGTAATTGTGTTTTTCATAAGTCATATAAATGAAAAAAATTAAAATTATTCTGATAATTATACAAAAGCCTTTGAGGTGGGGAAGATTGGATAGGGCTTCATTCATCTTATTCACTGATGAATAAGGAAGCGGCCACCTGGTATCATTTTACCAGTTCTTGTTCATTGATCAGAGGCTCCACTGATCTCCATCATAAGGCTTTATAACTAAATTTTATAAATAAAGTTATAAAATATATAATTCTACTGTGTTCACATAAGGTTTTAGAATTTAAAGATACTCTGATACAAAGGTTTCATATGGCTAAACAATTCATTACTGTTGATCTTATGGTGCATTACAAGTATTCATGCCTTTAAGCATACAGATCTTCTAAAATGTAAAATTGGGACTGTTTATGATGACTGACATCTTTCAAATCCAGACATCTGTCTTTCTCTTGTGCTCCAGCTACTTGTGATAGGAGGCTCAAGTCAAACCAACATGAGGTCACCATTTAAATGATAATTTTTAACACAAATTTATGTAATGTATGTTATATATGTGCCACTAAGAGATAGCAAGTACATATTGTTTTTTCCATTTCAGATCTCATATCTCCTCCCATGTACACTCCTTTGATGCTGACCCTTTCACCTTTACCAAACAGCTTAAATGTGTCTTTCAATCCTGTGATTTGACCAATAAAGATAGCCACATTATTTTAATGTCCTCTCTCTCCAGCACAATAGGTGAAACATTGGCAGGCTACACAAGCAGCAGCTGATAAAAAGCACAAATTAGACTGTGATCATCCCATTGGAGTAACTGCTGTTCCCAGTGCAGATCCATAGTGGGACCATCAACATAATGTGGAAAGTTCTAAACATATAGCTCAGATGTTGGATAGACCCCCACAAAATTTCCTGGATTCAGCTTAACTATCACAAAATTCATGAATTAACTCAAACACAAGATAAAAACCCTGCAGAGTTTATCCCCCAGCCTCAGCTCCCCTCAGCCTATGAGCCTCTCTCTCTTTTGCTTTCTTTTCCCTCTTGTGGGGAACCCCTGCCACCAACCCAGCCTTATCGCTCCAGATTTCTCACAGGTGAGCCAACTCTCACCTCTATGCCGGACACTCCCTCAACTCATCCTCTGGGACCTTGCTTGCCCTTTGGGGCTTTCCTCTTTTGTTTCCCCTGGTGATGATTGTGAACACAATTGTTGAGATCTCTACCTGCACCCACTCCTGTGATTGGTGATAACCCACCACAAGTCTGTGATCTATTTTGTCATCTCACCCCTAATTTGGCTCATTATGAAAAATACTCATTCCCTACTGAACAAAACATACTTCTCTCAGGTGTCTCTTATGCCAACTGGGTCCTTTGGACTAAAATAAGTGATTAGACCCAAACAACTTATTTTCTTCTGCCCAACTGGTTGGCCTATGTACCCTCTCAAGGCCAAGTGCTGGCAAGAGGAAAGTACCTTTGATTATGATACTATTAGGGATTTAGATAAATTATGCTATTGTAACCGCAAGTAGGGAGAAATTCTCATGTTCAGGCCTTTTGTGAACTCTGGGAACATTCCAACCTTATCTGGTCC
>PVLA01001965.1:63709-305666 GCA_004027455.1 Hydrochoerus hydrochaeris
TGGTCTCCTGCTTCCCCCCTTCTCAATTTCTTCAATCTCCTGCAACAGTTGAGGCCCCCCTTCCTCGGCCGACTCTGCCATCTCTTCATCCTCCCCTTCCACTTCTGCCTTCCTGTCCCCACCTCTCTTGTCTCTGTCATCTTTTTCTGTCTCACAGCCTCCTTCAACTTTCACATTCTCTGCCCATCCTCCCCCTCACACTGCCTCACTCTTCCCCTGCTTCTCTCTCCTCTCCTCTTGCCCATCATACATGTTCTCATAGGGCCCTCTCCCTGCCTTCCTCTGTCATCACTGACCCAGTGCCATCTTTAATCCCTTCTAATTCCTCTGTTTCTATTCCTCAGCTCCTCTTCCCACTTTGTGAAGTTGCTGGTACTGAAAGTCTTGTCCATGTTCATGTTCCTTTTTCTTTCTTTCTTTCTTTCTTTCTTTCTTTCTTTCTTTCTTTCTTTCTTTCTTTCTTTCTTCTTTCTTTCTTTCTTTCTTTCTTTCTTTCTTTCTTTTTTTTTTTTTTTTTTGTCTTTTTGAGACAGGGTCTCGCTATGCAGTTCAGGCTGGCCTTGAGCTCACTTTGTAGCCCAGGCTGGTCTCAAACTTGCAATGATCCTCCTGCCTCAGCCTCCTGAGTGCTGGGATTACAGGCGTGAGCCACCATGCCCGGCTCATGTTCCTTTTTCTATAGCTGATCTCTTGCACATCTTGGACCATGTAGGCTCTTTTGATGAAGACCTTTTTCTTTTCACAAAACAACTGAAATTCATTTTTCAGGCATATAAATTAACCTATGAGGATATTCAGGTTATTCTCTCTGTCAGCCTCTCTCCCACTCAAAAATCAGAGCTATGGTAAGCAGCTCAGGTGACTGCAGACAAGAGACATGAATTCAACCAAGAGTTTCCTATTTATATGGGTGACAGCTGTTCCCAACCAAGACCCCAAATGGCACTAATGGCACTAAGCATATAGCCCAAATGATTGAATGTCTTATTTAGGGCCTCTGCAAAATTTCTCACAAACAGGTTAACTATCAAAAATTATGAGAGCAGGGGCCAGGGATTTAGCTCAGTGGTGTAAGCACCTGCTTGGCAAGCACAAGGTCGTGAGTTTGATCCCTGGTTAAAAAAAAAAAAATTGTGAGAGCAAAGCCAATGGGCAGATGAAAACCTGACAGCCATTTCTGACTCAGTTTATAGAGGCCTTACTAAATTTACTGATGTGGCCCCTGCAATGCCTGAGGGAATTACTCTACTCAATTCTCGCTTCATTTCCCAGGTAGTGCCAGATATACAAACTAAATTTAAAAAATTGAATCTAGGCCCTCAGTCCCCACAAAAGGATCTCTTAGATGTGGCATTCCCTGTTTTTAACAATAGAGAGCAACAGCTAAAACAGGACAAACTAGAAAAACTCAAATTACAAGCTAAACAAGATTTAGGAAAAAATAGATTTTAGGCCAAACTCCAGGATCACTGTTTTGCTGCAGCACTCAAGGCTTGAGGAGACTCCCCAACTGGGGAAATGGCCAATACAACCTCCAAACCCTGAGCCCCTCCAGGACCACGCTTCAAATATAATAAGAAGGACACAGAGCACAAGCCTGCTGAAACCTGAGGCTTCCTCCAGGACCATGTCCCCTCTGCAATCAAGAGGGCCACTGGAAGGTTGACTGCCCTGTCCTCCAGAGAGTAGGTAAGTCATCAACTTTCATGCCCTCACAGGAGCCAATAACATTGCCACCTTCTCCTATGGGTCCATCGTTGAGCAACCTACTCAGATTTGCCACTGGAGAAGATTGACTGGCCTCGGAGTCCATGGCCCCCACCAAAGTGACATTCTTGGAACCCTGAATCTTGCTGGATATTTCAGGTAAAACATTTTCTTTTCTTATTGACACAAAGGCTAGATATATTGCTTTACCTGATACCTCAGTTATACAGCCCTTTCCTAGTACATGCAATGTACTAGGTTTGAGCCCTAGGCACTGCAAAAGAACAAAAACACATGAACTTTAACACATCTATACCTTGGGAAGTCTCATCCTGAATCACACACCATTAGTCTAAACAGCCAATCTTTTCTGGAAGTTTGTCATATAAAAACAGAAAGAGTACAATCTGAAAGCAGTACAGATACATGAGAAACAACTTGGAATTACCATCTGCTTCATTTATCAAAAAGGGCAATATGGGCAATGATGGAAATATGAAACCATTTTCTAGATATTATAAAATATAAAATAAATATTTTTAAAATCCCAAATCTCTTGTAGACCAGATAGAAACATAAAAATCATTAAAAACATAATGCCCACCCCAAACTAACAAAACAAAACAAAAAAAAAAACAACAAAATTCAGTCTCAGCCCAGTCAACTGAAAACAAGCCCAGGAGACACTGACATGAATGAGACTGGAAATCACACAACTGAAATTTCTGAAATGGTAACAACTGAAGGAAAGAAACAACTCCATGAGGCTATAGAGGAAATTAGATCAGAAATAATCTCTCAGGTAAAGAAATGACAAGCATGATGAAAGAAATGAGCATATCTTAAAAACATGTAGATAAAAAAATAGAGGAACATAAGAAAATGATGGAAATCTTAAATGAACAATACAGGAAAGAATTAGAATGTATGAAATAAATTCAAAGATAGTCAGGCAATTAAAATTCCACTGAAAGCTGGCAAACACACTTGAACAAAGCTGAAGATAGACTTAAGACCTTGAAGACAAGATGAAGCTAATGATCACAAAAGGAAAGATGTCTTAAAAACAACAAGGAACCAGGAAACAAAAATTCAACAGCTGCAAAATGATGCAAAGAGAAAAAATATAAGAAAGACAGGTGTCAATAAAAAAGCAGAAGTGAACATAAATGACATAAAAAGACTATTTTCAAAAGAAATAGAAAATTTTCCAACCATGGAGAAAAAAATCTGACACACACATAAATGAGACATATAAAAATTCTAAAGAACTTATCAGCCGATGGAATTGAAAATATAAATAAAAATTAAACAACATATCTCAGGCCCTGACAGATTCATAGTTGAATTCTACAAGAAATTTAGAGAAGAACCAATGCCACTAATGCTGAAACTCTTTAAGGGAATTAAAATGGAAGCAATACTTCCAAAGTCATTTCTGGAGGCAAGTATTACCCTGATACCAAAACCAGAGAACAACCCAACTAAAAAGAACACTACAGACCAATCTCCCTAATGAACATAGAGGCAAAAATCCTTAATAAGGTACTGGAAAACAGACTGCAGTAAATCATCAAAAGGATTATACACCATGACCAAATGGGATTTATCACAAGCATCCAGTGATAGTTCAACATATGCAAATCAATAAATATAATACACCATATTAACAGAACCAAAGACAAAAATCACATGATCATTTCAATAGATGCAGAAAAAGCATTTGACAAAGTCCAACACCCATTCATGATAAAAACCTCACAGAAAATTGGAATAGAGGGTCTTTATCTTAATCTGATAAAAGCTGTCATGACAAACCAACAATGAACATGATACTAAATGGTCAAAAACTGAAAGCTTTCATTCTAAAATCAGGAGCAACACAAGGATATTCACCATCACCTCTCCTATTCAATATAGTTCTGGGATCATTAGCCAGAATATTTAGATAAGAAACTGAAATAAAAGGAATAAGGATAGGAAAGGAAAAAGTTAAATTACTGTTATTTGCAGGTGATATGATACTCTACATAGATGACCCCAAAAGCTTCACACAAGACTTAATAGATTTAATAAGCAAATTCAGTAGTGTAGCTACTCTGAACTCAAAATTCAATAGCATTCTTGTGCCTAACAAACTCACAAGAGAGAAATTAGAGAAACCACTCTCTACAATAGGATCCAAAAAAAAAAATGAAATAGGAATAAATCTAACAAAAGAAGTAAAAGATTGATATATTGAAAATCATGGATCCATAGACTGTGGGGGAAGTGGGCAAGAAACCACCAAGAAGCAAACCCTCCCTGAGAATCAGCGCCATGCATGGGCCACCATTGCTGGAGGGACCTCCAGACCTCAGCCTTTTCCCAAGAGTCAGCACCATTCAGGACCATAGGGGAGGAGAACAAGTCACCAAGAAGCAAGCCCGCCCTGCAAATCAGCACCACCTGTGGGCCACTATGGGGTATAGCCAGACCCCATCTCCTTCCAGGGTGTGGGCTGGGAAGCAAGAAGAGCCAACCCCTGCCCCCACTGTAAATGATTGGCTGATCCGGAGAAACACAGGCTGTAATGATGGTTATTGAGGTGAAATGTTATTTGATGTTTGTGGTGTTTGGTATTTCACTGACTTTGCAGGTATAGGGCCGGTGGTCTGATTATCTATTCAGAGGATAATGGTACACAGTGTGACATCTTTGGGGGAATCTCCTTCTGAAAGTCGTAGCCATTGTTAATTCCCTATTATCTTGTGTTGAAGTCCTGTATCATTTTCATTATTGTGTTGTGTTGGGCTTTATTATGTTTTGTTTTGTTTGATTTTGTTGTATCTAATGGCATGAGCAGCTATTTAAAAGATAGCAAGATATATTATGGTAGTCATTTCTGATTCGCTATCGTCTTGATTGGAAGTCCTTAATTGCATTCATTGTTTTGTTTTTATTGGCTCTACTCTGTTCTGTTTTATTTGATTTTTACTATGTCTGAAGTTATAGGCAGCTATTTTGAAGACAACAAGAGGTGTTATGGTAACCATTGTTGATGTTGTATTGTTTTGAAGTCCTGTGTCACTTACACTGGTTTGTTTTGATTGGCTTTATTCTATTTTATTTTGATTGGCTTTATTCTCTTTAAAATAAAAAAGAAAAAGAAAATCATAGTACTCTGAAAAAGGAGATCAAAGAGGATGTCAGAAAACAGAAAGACATCTCTTGCTCATGGATAGGAAGAACCATCCTAGTGAAAATGGCTCTACTCCCCAAACTGCTATACAGATTTAATGCAACCACAAATCAAAATACCATTAGCATACATCACTGAACTAGAGAAAACATTCCTAAAATTCATTTGAAACCAGAAAAGACCTAAAATAACAGAACCAATTCTGGGCAACAAAGGCAAGTCAGGAGGCATCAAAATGTCTGACTTGAAATTATAGCACAAAGCCACTACTGTGATAAAAATCAACCTAGTATTGGAAACAAAACAAAACAGAACAAAAAAACAAGCAAAAAATCAGGCCCGAGCATCAGTGGAACAGAATAAAAGAAGCAGGTACAACTACAAATACACTAACCCACCTTATCTTTGACAAAGGAGCCAAACATGTTCATTGGAATAAAGATAGACTCTTTAACAATTGGTGCTGGAGAAACTGGCTTTGCACATTCTAAAGACTAAGACTAGACATATGTCTATCACCATGCACTAAATTAAAGTTCAAATGGATCAAATATATAAATATTAAAACAGAAATACTAAATCTACTAGAAGAGAAAATAGGTAGAAACGTTGAAGGCATAGGTATGGGTAGAGAATTCATGAACTAAACCCAGACTGCATGGGAAATACAACAAAGAATCAGCAAATGGAATTTTACCTTATTAAAAAGCTTTTGCACCACAAAAGAAATCACCAACAAAGTGAAAAGACAGCACAAAAATGGGAAAAAATTGTAGCCAGTTATCCCTCAGACAATGGACTTACAAAGAATTGAAAAGTATCAGACCTCCAAAATTCAAAGACCCAATCCAAAAATGGACATCTAAAATGAATATACACATTTCAGGTGAATAAATATAGACAGCACATAAATGCATTTAAAAATGTTCAATATCATTGGTCATTCAAGAAATGCAGATTAAAACAACACTGAAATTCCATCTCACTCCAGAAAGAATGGCTATCATCAAGAAATCAATGAATAACAAATGCTGACAGGGCTATGGGGGGACAGGAGCCCTTCTCTACTGTTCGTGGAAGTGTAATCTGGTGCAACCACTGTGGAAATCAGCATGGAGCCTCCTCCAAAAACTAGGATTAGAGATCTTATTTGAACCAGATCTTGTCCTTCTGGGTATCTTCCCAGAAGAATTGAAAACATCATACCACAGTGATATAGATGAATCCAATTTTTAATAGCTAACTCTTGGAAACAACTCAAATGTCCATCAACTGAGAGAGAGATAAAAAAAATGTGGCTTTTAAATATAATGGAATACTACTCAGCCATAAAAAGATAAACTTGAGATTTTTTTTATGGGCAAATGTCTGCAACTTGAGACCATGCTCAAGACATACTTTTAAGTGAAATAAACCAGACTCACATATGTAAATGTCATACTTTCACAGTATTGTGAGGATCTGAAAGAATAAACAAGATTAAAAATGTACAATAGATATTTTGGATAAGGAAGAAACTGTTCAAAAGAAAAGAAAAACTATAAAGGGGAAAAAGGGAAAGGAAGTAAGGGGAAAAGAAATGATATATGTAAATATGACAGTTAAGAAAATTTACATAGTTGGCTTCTCTTGCTTCATTAAGGGAAATATTTTGTGCTGATAAGTTTCTGGACAATATTTCACGACTGTATCATGTACTCTGAACAACTACTGTGAATACAACAATATACAATGTGTTGATTATTGTTATTCTCCTACTAGCCTGTTTTGAAACTGTTTTATGTTACTTCTTACTTTTTTGTTTAAATTTAAAAAACAAATGTTCAGCATCTCTGGCTATTAGAGAAATGCAAATTAAAGGATGCTATCTTACTCCAGGAAGAAGAGTAATCAAATGCTGTCATGAAATGGAATCCTCCTTCATTGTTGGTGGGAATGTAAATTAATATAACCATTATAGAAATTGGTATGGAGATTTCTTAAAGAACTCAAATTGGAAATTCCATATGACCCAGCCATTCCCTTGCTGGGTATCTTTCCCAAATAGCTTAAGACATCAAACTACAGTGATACACGCATACCAATATTTACAGCACTATAATTCAATAGTGAAATCCTGGAAGCAGCCAGTATAACTGCCAACAGATGATTAGATAAAGAAAATGTGGTGTATATATATGACAGAATACTTATCAGCGTTAATGGAGGACAGATTTGTAGGAAAATAGGTCCACCTGCAAAATATAATTTGAGCGAAATAAAACAGACACACAAGGTTAAATACTATATGATATCTCTCACTTAAGTGAAGCCAAGTACAAACAAAGAATAATAAAGCGTGGACAGAAGGGGACAAGGAGAAAGATCTCTTGCAATAGGGAAATGGTCCAAGGGAAAAATTACAAGGGTTGTGGAGAGGTTTGGGAAACAAGTAGAACAAAGCTCTGCCTTGTACAGGAACCTAATAATCTCTATTAAGGTAAGCATTATATGGCATAACATGAGTGTTATGGTTGATACATTGTGTCAACTTGAGAAGTTTAGAAGTTACCTGACTCAGCAGGGAGCCAGGATCCTTAAATACCCTCTTCCTATGCAAGGTGAGGGCACAGAGATTTTGTGAGTGCTACACCCTGCTCCCTACATTGCTTTTCTTATCATTTATGGGAGTGGCAACACCCGCCCTGGAGTCGGGGGTGGCCTGCGTAAGATATAAGGGCGGAGGAGAGGCTTGCTCTCTGCTTTTGCTTTTGTCTTGAAATGTTGCTCCAGTGTCATGCCACCCTGCCTTTGAGCCAGCTGATTATGGACTGAAACTTCCACAGTCAGTGAGCTAAATAAACCTTTCCTTCCTTCATTTTGGGTGTTGAGTGTTTTGTCCCAGCAATGAGACAAAAGTAACCAAGATAATGAGTTAAGATGAATAATATTAACAAGAATGAAAAATGTGAAAGGGGAATTGGAACAAAAGGGAGGGTTGGGAGAAAAGAGCAAAAGACACGGTCTGTGCTATGCACATGTACCCACTTCCCAAGATGACGGTAAACTGCATGAGCTGCAAACATGTACCCACAAAATTATAGAAAATTAAAAAAAGGGATACCTGCAGGAGCCACCTGGATAGATAATAATGACCTCCCAACAAATGGTGTTTTATATGGCAAAGAAGGACTTGGCAGATGAGATTAAATTAAGGAAGTAGAGACATGGGAGGAAGAATTATCCTGAGTTATCCAGTGTGAGCTTTCAGTGCAGTCAGATGTATCATTATAAAGGGAAGCCAAAGGAGATTTGATGTAAACAGAAGTGCACACATGTGTGAGGATAGTGGAGTGTGATCACTGAGGCAGAGATTGGAGTGATATAGCCACAAAGCAAGAAGTACGCAGCTACCCAAAGCTGGAGGGTGCAAGGAATGAATTGTCCTTAAGGGTCTTTGGAGAAATCTTAGCCCTGCCTACCCTTTACTTTGGCCCAGAGATACTGCTTTTGGACCACCAGAACCACAAGAAAATACTTTTCTGCTGCTTCTCCTGCTGCTTCTTCTCCCCCTCTTCCTCCCCCTTCTATCCCCCTCCCCTCCTTCTCTCTCTCTCTCTCTCTCTCTCTCTGTGAGATGCTGGAGATAAAACCTAGTGCCTTGTGCATGCAAGGCAGAATTTCTGCCACTTAGTCACATTCCCAGCCCTCTGCTGCTTTAAGCAACTAAATTTGTGGTAATTTGCTATAGCAGCTATAGAAAACTAATACAATGACTTTGTGACATCACTAAGTCTCTGTTTTCCTGGTCAGTAAAATGGAAGTTGTTTATTTAGCTATTTCAGTGTTGTTTTGGCACGTGGAAGGAGATAAGATCTTGCTATATATTTCCCAGGCTGGTTTCAAATTCCTGGACTCAAGAAACCCTCCTGCTTCAGCCTCTTGAACAATAGGGACTATTGGGACATTGTCTGGCTCTTTTTAAATGAAGATATAAATGATACATATCCAGCACATGATAAAAACTCAACAGAGATGAGATGTTATGGATCTAATGGAGCTCGGCTAACCCAGCCTCCAGTTAGTGGGATATGTATGGACAGTCAATAGGGCATTTTAGATGCAAATATATTGAAATTAAAACTGACAATATATGATAGATCAAATGACAGACAATATGTGATACACCAAAAACTGATGATATATTTGACCAAATGGTAGAACTGACAAAAATAGTTCTTCTCTGAGTTTTTTCTTTCATGAGACTGAGGATCAACTCCAAGCCCTTCTGCATGTGAGAGGAGAGCTCTGCTACTGACCCGCACCCCAGCACCCACATCTAATTTCTAATTGCACTGCAGCCACCAGAGAAACACTGTTCAGGTAGTAACTTTTAAGTAACTTTTTATTTTCTCTGAAACAACTGCTTCTGTGATCATTCTAAGACATTAATTAACAAACATGAAAGTACTACAACTGGCAATTGTAAGTGTGAATTCAATCACCTGTCAGGAATATAAATAAAGACTAGCACATTTTGATCTGTTGTCCATAGAAGTAAGCAGGGGTAGGGGGTCTGCACTGACAGAGGGTACTGGTCCCAGACATCTAGGAGTTGTTTCTCCGTGAAAGTTGCCTTGGAGTTTTTCACAGTTTTCACCCAGCTCCAAGCAACATCATAGCTTTCCTTATGGATTACTCTGGGCAAGTGATGGAGAATTAGCAGGCTGGCCTGGAGTGGCTCTCAGCAGGCTATGGCCAGCTGACACACACCACTTAGGTTTCCAAGGAACCCAACCATCCCCACTCACGCATGGCTGATGCACTTGTGTCTAAATGTGGTCTAGTCAGGGCCCTGAGCCAGCTCAGGGCAGGAAATAGAGTGCCACCTTTATCACCAGGGCAACAATGGTCTGGTGCATGCTTTATACTGGGGCCAAGAAGAAAGTTCAAAGGGACGGTCAGTGAGGAAGGGAGACCAGAGGACAGCTTGCACAAATCTTGTCTTAGGTCGTAGCTGTTGACAAGCCACTTAGCTGCCCTCTAGGTTAAGTCTGTTTTTGTATAAGACAGAAGTAACAGTATTTACACATCTCACTGGAGACTCATGAAAACAACCTTCCTGACAGATCACCTAGGATCCATGGATGGAAGGTGGTATGTAAGTGCAGGTGATAAGCTCGTGTGTGTTTGTGTTTCTAGTCATGGATTAGGGGCATGCAGACCATCCAGAAACCTCTCTTAGAGTCTAGTATGAAAAAAGAAAAAAGGTGATAAAAACGAACAGCTCTTGGTTTAGGTGCATGGATTTGTTTTTGGTTTGTACAGCTTTGGGGGAATTGCATGTGTATTTCAGACTCCAGAACTGGTTTTCAAACCTGTTGCTGTGATTAGTAATACAAGTGCTTGAGTTATTTGACAGTGTTGCTTGTGATTTTTCCCAAATGTTTGCCAACTTTGCTTTTTAAAAGTTCCCAAATTAGTTCTACTTTATAAAGTTTGGACCATTTCTTTCCAAGTTGGGTGGGTGGGGGACCTATTTAAAAAGTAAAGCACAAAATGTTGTTCTTTTCTCATGATTTGCTGTATCTGAAGAAACTCTTGAGCCTGTTAAATAGAGGGTGTTTTCTCCTTGTAAGGTTATTAAATGTATTTTCTGTTAACCTGGATCCCAAGGAAGTTTACCACTTTGTGTTCTTGGTTAATTAAACTTTTCTCTGTGCATATTGTCTGTCTAGAACAATTCCTGTGGCTTTCAGTAAATGTGAACTAATATAGAAAACCAAGCCTTTGTTAAATAACACAAATCATACCCTCTTTGTTGTTGTGGTACTGGAATTGAACCCAGGGTCTCTTCCTGAGCTGTTTTTTTACTTTTTCTTTTGAAATGGAGTCTCACTAAATCACCAAGTTACCCAAAATGGACTTGTACCTGTGATCCTCCTGTCTCAGCCTCTCAAGAGAAGAAATTATAGGTATGCATCACCATGCCCAACTCACCTTTTATTTTAAAATTAGAAAGATGATATAAATAAACTATAAAAAATAAAGAGAATCTGTACTGTCTCACATAGAATTAAACATACTTGCATCTATGCATATTTTAAACAAAAATGGGATTCTAACATGATCCGCTCTTATTTTGTATCTGATTTTGCAGTGAAATCTTTACCGACTGTATCTGGGAAAAGCATCCTAGGTCATTAGAATCTCCTGCTCACACAGGGAAGGATCAAGCTTCTGTTGCCAGGTGTGTAGGGTGGAAGCAAAGCCTTGGAATTTGAGTCAGCACTTAAAGGATAAATTTCAAAGACCTGTTCTCTTGACCATTGCTCTACTTCCTTCACACTCCCCGTTTTGGCAACAGAGGAGCAATGTTTACCGGGAGGCTTGGGCTTCTGTACCAGTGCCGAGCTTAGCCCATCTTCTACTCCATGTGCACTCTGTTGCTGTCTGTCCCTTCCCCACTTTTTGATGCTAACAGAGCTTAGTTAAGGCATAACTCATATGCATGCAACACAGACACACACGCATTACAGCCATCGAGTCTGACCAAGCACACACACGTGACTACCCCCAAGATACAAAACATCTCCAGCATCCCAAAAGTATCTTTATGTCTCTTCCAAGTCAAAACCCCTCCCCCAGGTAATTACTTCTACCTGTTCTTAAACTGACTTTGTCATGTTACTCCTTGCCTCAGAACGTTCCACAGGTGAGTGTTATCCCTCTGTCTTACTGCTTCAGATCTAAATGTTTTGGATCTCAGTGTTTCTGCTTAGTTTTCCTGATCTACTCTCTTAAGGTCCCCCCTGCTGAATTAGCTGGGCCCCCTCTGCAACCTGACCAGGCGCCTGCACTGCCCTCTCCCAACCATGCAACACTCGGGGCCTTATTTGCTCTGTCCTCACTAGAATTGCATTTCCTTGACTTCCCCAAGTCAGAGCTATCCTTCAAGCTCAGCTCAAGTCTTATTTCCTCCATGAGTCCTTCCCAATGTCAGTTTATACTCTGAATTGCCAGGTAGCACGCAGCTAAGTCTTCTGTAAAGGCTTGACGCTCTGGAAGCCCAGCTGTGGTACTGCTCCTGCCTGTGACCTCTGATGGCCACTGATACCCCACAGCAGGCATTCTTCTCTGCTCTTCTCAATCATTCTCAGTCATGGCACTGCTTGGGGGTCTCTCAGACCACACGCTCAAACCTCAGTTGGTCTGTCTTTTCCCTTGTCTCCTTCCCATGTTTTTGGGACTTTGCCATCCAGAGCCAAAAAATCCTCACAGACCTCAACTCCCGCTTCTGCTACCAATTCTTCATATTTGACATCAAAAAATCCTGGCACTAGGTTCTTCTCAGAAAGGAGGTGGGTAGATTGTGGGAGGAAATTTGAGCAAGGGAAGATAAGCTTCTTTGTTCAGATGCAAGGGATCTAGAAACACTGGTATAGTGTCAAGTTTTGTTTCATCCCAATCATGTCTTGTGTATCCGGCAGTTTGGACTGTTGTGTTTTCTCCTGTTCTGATGTGTTAGCCTAACCCCCACCCCCAGGCTTTTGGGATTTCTCCTGGAACAAGCAGAACTCTGAGCTCAGAAGACTGTTTGGGAGCTCAGTCTCTTCATGAGTCAAATGGTGACCATAATCCAGCCTCCTCAGATATGCGGAGACACACGCAGAGCATTGCAGATGGGAACACCTCACCAGTGCGAGCTGGTGGAAAAGCAGGCAAGGCAGTGCCCTAGCATGAAACTGGCTGGTCTCATTCCAACTTGCAAATGTAATTGAGTTTCTGAATTTATAGTTGGTAGATACATCATTCAGAAGACAAATTCAAGTTGTGGACAAAAAAGCAGAAAGTTTTAGTTAGACTATTTTCACTTTTAAGCAAACTTGGGTTTGGCTGTATATACTTAAATCCACTGCTTACATGAACTTTGGAAAGTTCCTTTTCGCTCCAAGCTTCTCCATGGTCAGGCTCAGAAAAGTGAACTGCTATTGAAAGCTCACAGCCCCTCCCCTGGATCCTGTTAGTTATGCTAGGTAAGCTGTAACCCCAACATGATGTGTGTCTTTCTGTCTATCTGTGTACATGCTGGTGTGTGTGTAGAGCTAGGACACCCTAGGATGATCTGGCCAGACAGCCCACCTCCTCCTTCACTGCAGCCTGCCCCAGTTCTTGGGGACTCAACCCCTTTACCACTTTCTGAGTCGTTTCCTTGGAGAGACAGTAGCTAGACTCTTGCAGCCTGGAGGTCACTAGCCTGGCTCCCAAGCTCCCAGCTAGGGTATGTACATCCCTGTGGAAGAAATGCAAGGTCTCCTCCCCATTCTACTGCTGGTCTGGACTTTCTTCTGGCCTAGAGGGCCTTGGGAAGGCAAGGAATTCCAGCTCATCTGAGCCCCTACCTGAGGGTTGTGGGTTCCAAGCTGAGGTCAGCTTTGCCCTGATTCCCTTCATCTCCTCCTTCTTGGACCTCCCAGTGTTTGTTTCACAGCTAGACACTCTGCTAAGTGATGCAGGAAGTAGGCCCCTGGGGAGGCAGATATGGCCCAGCAAGGCAGATAATCAAGTGAAGCCTGTGGGTGCCATGGGGCCTGGGACAGGGTCAGAGATAAGCAGAAATGCCAAGCTTATCACTACTCCCTGAGTTCTTCCAGAGAGACCATGCTGGCCACCCAGCCTACCTCATTTCCAGTGCTGGGCAGAATGCATCTCCAAACGGAGTAAACACTGGTCTGGCACAGCCACGCTACTGCAGGATGGGGACTCTGTGTCCTGCTCCCACACTGCATGATCCCAGCACCAGAGGCCAACAGCGAGCATCAGATTACACCCAGCTATTTGCGGTAAGGCCATCTCTATTGCAGTGTACTTTGTTTGAAGTAGCCTAAGGAACAATTGGAAGATCATGGGACTGAAGGAGCCCCAGCGACATTTGCTCCTAAGATGTAGGTCCTCTTTGACCAAGAAATTTTGCAGAAAGCTTTAGCTGCCAGGAACAGTTTGATGATCACCCTGAGGTGTTCCTAAGTAATGCCAGGTGTGGTGGGCAAATGATGCCAAATGCAGCTAACCCCAAGGTAGTATTAAACTCTGCAAGGCTTCCTGAGGTTATTTTCTTCTCTGCTTTCTTTTCTGAAAAAGCTCAGCTCAGTGGAGGGAGTATTTGCATCTTCTGAATACATGCTGGCTGAGGGTACATGTGAGAGAGACAAGGAGTGGGCCAGCACCGGCCTACAACTGCAGAACCATCCTCCCTCTTCCTTCTCCTCTGCCTCTCAACAAGGTGGTCGAGGGCCCTGTCTTGGGGCAGGGGACAGGGATAGAGTGGCTTGGTCTTGAGGATGGCAGTTGAGGCCACCCTGTGAGCTGTGCTGTTGGGAGCCTCCTGAGCTGGGTTCAGAGAGGCAAAGTTAGTACCGGTATGCATCTGGCCAATGTGGCATTTGCACAATATAGAAAAGAGCACATTTCTTCCAAAAAACTGCCTTCCCTTTCCTGGAAACTTCTCATAATATTTGATTTTGTTAAGAATGGGACCCTTCACTTCCAAATGCATTGCTGTTATAAAAACATTAATCAATGAAATGTCCCATGTGTTCAGCCCCTTAGGGGCTGTGCTCTTAATTCTATATAATCTGCTTCTTGTCCTGGTTCTCAGTAGCAAACATATGGAAGTCTTTTAGTGCTTTTTTCCATTTGCTCCCATATTTTTTCATTACTGGCTTTGTCTATTATGTATGGGCTTCTTAGAAAAACAAGTGAAGATTTAACTCTTGCATTTCCTGTCTTCTCTCTCCCAATAGATTATATTGCTGTATTTACTTCATGAAGTGTTTGCAGTACTAATAGCTAAAAATTTCAAAATCAGTTATTATATCTTAACCTTATTCTTTGTTGTAAGAAAATTTTCTTGACTTTTCTCATTCTTTTTCTTGACCTTTCTCATTCTTGACCTTTCTCATTCCTTTTGTTCTCCCTTTGCTCTATCTGCCATCGTGTGCTGATGGCTAACTTTTACAGTCTTCTTGTGTGTCAAGCACTGTTCTGGGGCTGCTAGAGCATTTTCACTACCCCACTCTGCCCCATTGCCAATGCCAGGCAACTGTGTGTATGCTTATTATTTTTATGTTACAAAACAAGAAGTGGAGACTCAAGAGAGGTTAAATAAATACTGGCTCTAATTCTAGCTAATAACTGGCAAACTCAGGAGTTAAATCCAGACAGTCTGACTTCACACTCTTAATATTGTATACTGTCTTTTCTCTTTCTGAATCCTTCTGTTTTGGGAGTTTTCATTCATCTGCTTCAACTTTAGACCAATGCTCCTGTCTCTTGGATTTTTGTGTTTCTCTCTCTGTATCTCTGTCTCTGTCTCTCTCTCTGTCTCTTTCTCTCTGTCTCTCTCTCCTTAAAGTAGCTTCCTTCAGGGTGCATAAAGAAATAAAAACAAAGAGTACATAGCTTTTTTTCATCTTTGCAAGTCATAAAACTTTTCATTCTGTCCTCCAATAAGTTCTGAGTGGGAATGCTTTTCTGATCTAGAATTCTATGTGAAATCTAACTATCTTCTGGCATTTAGCTGTTTTTAAGTGTGGTGTTATTGTGGTATCTGGTATTATTGTGATTTCAGTGTTTTTTTTTTAAGAGAGCTTTTGTACTTCTTTCTTTCTTCTTGTAGGGTGTGGTAGAGCATGCCTATAGTCCTATCTACTTGGGAGGCTGAGACAGGAGCATTGTAAGTTCCAGGCGAGGCAACATAGTGTGGTTGTCTCAAAAACAATGACAACAAAACCAAAAAGCTCAAGAGACTACTTATTCTTCTAAATTTGTATAATGGCTGCAGTATTTCTTTCAGTCTTTCTCACTTTTCTTCCTGAAATTTCAATTAATTATATGTGAGACCAGCTGGATCCAGAGTCAAACATCTTTTCTCTCCTTATGAATATACCTTCATATTTTCAATTCCATTTTCTAAAATATTTCCCTTATTTTCTAATCCATAGTTTGAAATTTTGAAGTTTGGCTCTTATATTTTGAATTTCTAAGACTTATATCCCATGGGATGTTTTTCATGATATCCTCTTTTAATAGATGGAATCATTTTTCACATACTTTCCCTGGGCTATGAGTGGTAGCCTTTTTCAAACATTCTTCTGTTTCTCATTTTCTTTGTTTCCTCCGTGATTATATTTTGTTTTGTTCTCCTCTTTATCTTGGGAACTTTCTTAGAATATTTGGTAATCCTTTTTGTTTATGCATATTTCAGAATAAGGTACTAAAAACTGGATGGGTAGTCAAGGCTTGTTGCCTACTTGGGTTTGTTAAGGATGATGAAATAGAAGACTTCTAAGGGACTATCCAGTGTCAGTGTATATAGCTATTGTAATATGGACCCAAAACAGACTGATGAGGTGTGTTCCTAGCCATATATCTCTGTGCCCTGTCTGGGCTGGGGATTTTTTTCTTGTTTTTCTAGTTATCTCTCCTTCAATAGCTTTCTGTCTTCCAGGAATTTATTGATAAAATTTATTCACCAATGGATCCTCTTCCATTATCTTTTTCACTGATTTTCTTCCTTTACTTTCACTCTAATCTGATCTCTAGAGAGGAAGAAGGTAATAAATATGGGATTATGTCACAGTCTTGATATCATTTTAAAGTGAAAATGTTGCAATCTATCTCACTCCATCAAACCCAAGATTGTAAGGTAATCAAAAGACCAGGGAAGAATCTTGAGGTTCATGATAAGCTGACCCTATCTTTAGGGCAAGCAGAGAGGTCAGGCCAACTTTTTCTAGGAGTGGGACAGCTGTCCAAGAAGGACAAAGTGCCATTAGATTTGATGTTCCATGTCAGTCTAGCATGGCAGCGTCTTTTCTGGTGTTCCTTTTCCTATCTTGGGGATGCAGGTGCTCCTCTATCTTCTGTCGAGGTACCATTGCCCAAGAAACATTGCCCCATGCTTGCTGTTCCCTGTGTATCAGTGAGACTTGAGGAGAAGCCACAAATCAGCCCTCAGGGAACACATGTGAGCACAAATTCATTCCTCCTATAGACTGGGAAGCAAAAGGGATTCAAAGCTGGTTTTCTTGTCTGTGCCTTTTTATCAAAGAAGCTTTAAGAACTTCTTTGAGTGTGTTTCAAATGGGGACTACAGAAGGTCCCAGAGCACACTGCTGTGACTTGTCAGGATTTCCTGTCCTGTACCTCTTTTGATTGTTCTAGGAAAGCCAAGCTGCTGCCCCTCTTCACAGAAGTTCCCCCAGTGAGCTTGCTTGTGTCATGGCCTCCTCAGTTCATTCCTTTGGTACCACTGTAGCAAACACCAGCCATGTGAGTGCTGATGTGGTGGTGCATCTAAGGCAGGCAGGCAAAAGGGGCCCTGTTCTGTCCTCCAGGAGCTCTGAGGTGGCTCTAACACAGGAATGACTGCAAAAGTCCCATTGCTAGTAAATGAACTTTCTTGTAACTTGCTGCTTAAAGGAGACTTAAGGCAAATCCTTCTGTAATTTAAATGACTAGCTTTAGAGACAGATTTGTGTCTAGGGCATTTGTTTGTTCCATTTGGACTTCTAAGATCTTTCCAGGGCATTTGTAACCCATACTTGTTGACTGATCTCCATGCCAGTGATAGTGGTGAAGCAGTCTCTGTTAGAAGGGACTCTGTCCTGGAGACTGGTTTTTGTCTCCGCAGACTGATAGGAACTTGATTCCATAAACTCTATTGGCACCAATGGGAAGAGAGATCCTAGGGTTGGCTTTGAACTTCCAGAGATTTCTGTAGGCAGCCATTTCTCAAATTTTGGTTCCACAGAGAAGTATTAAGTATGAATTATTGTGGAGGAAAAAGTGGTCCCCCTAGGGCTGGGGATTTAGCTCAGTAGCTTAAGCGTCTGCCTGGCAAATGCAAGGTCGTGAATTCAACCCCCCCTTACCAAAACAAAACCAACCAACCAACCAAACAAACAAACAAACAAAAAACCAAAACCAAAACAAAAAGTGGTCCCCCTTTAGATACAGGACCTGTTCTGGAGGTTCTTGCCCATGACAGGCTGCAGCACTGTGTTCCTCAGACTTTTTTTTATTAACACATGTTTGCAGTACATAATTATTACATTTATCATGGGGAGTTGTTGCATATCAGATCTTAATTCTTTTTTCATCCCCTACCTGGACTTTCCATCTCTCAGTTCTCTTCTCACTTGCAAAAGCTCTATTTCCACTTTTTTCTCTCAATCCCTTTTTCTTCCCATTTGTCTTCCTCCCTTCCCTCATTCTCTGTCCATTTTTTTTCCCCAGCCACTTGAAAAATATCTTCCTACTTCCTATTTTATTTTGCTCTTTATTTTATTTTATTTTTTGGTTTCTCATGTAAGAGAAACAATGCAATACAGTATTTAAACTTGTGTGTCTGACTTCTTTCACTTAACTTTATGGTCTTAAGATATATCAAGTTTGTCCTTCTTTGTGGTAGAGTAGTATTCCACTATATATACACATATATATATATATATATATATATATATATATATACCGAATTTTCTTTATGAATTCATCTGTTGATGGGCATATAGGCTATTTCCAAGATTCAGCTGTTATGAATTGTGCTGCTATAAACATGGGTATACATGTATCACTGAAATATGATTGATTTTAACTCTTTTAGAAGGATATCTAGAAGGTAATAGCTGGCTCAAATGAAATTTCTAGTTTTAGTTTTTTGAGCAGTCTTCTTACTGATATCCATAATGGCTGTACAGTTTACATTCTCACTAACAGTGGAGAAGGGTTCCTTTTTTCTTGCAGCCTTGCCAGCATTTATTATTATTTGATTTCTTGATGACAGTCATTCTTTCTTGGATAAGATGCAATTTCAGTGCTATTTGAATTTGTATTTCTCTAATGGCCAGCAGAGTTGAACATTTCCTGATGTATTTATTGGCCATTTGTGCCTTTTCTCCTGATAGTGTCTATTCATTTTAGTTGCCTGTTTTTTGATTGGGTCTTTTATTTTGGAGGATCTTTTTTTTTTATTTGCCTGCCTTTTATTTTCTTTATGTATTGCAGATGTTAGTTCTCTGTCAGAAGAGTAGTTGGCAAAAAATTTTTCCCATTCTATAGGTTGTTCTTTCACTCTGTTGGTTGTTTCCTTTGTGTTCTTGTACAGAAATAAGTAACTCACTGAGAAAGGAATTAGGAAAACAATACCATTCACAGTAGTATCAAGAACAATTAAATCCTTAGGAATTCACCTAATCAAAGAAGTAAAAGATCTCTGTAATGAAAATTATATCACTCTAAAAAAGGAGATCAAGGGGTACATCAGAAAATGGAAAGATGTTTCATCCTCCTGACGCAGAACCAACATAGTAAATCTATCAATCTATCTATCTATCTATCTATCTATCTATCTATCTATCCCAATCAAAATACCAACAGCATTCCTCACAGATCTAGGAGACCATCCTAAGATTCACATGCAACTAGAAGAGACTCACAATAGCAAAAGGAACCCTGAATAACAGAAAAGCAGGTGGCATCACATTTCAAATCTGCACAGATTTGAAACTGTATCACGAAGTTACTATGATAAAAACAGCATGGTACTAGCACACAAACAGACAGACTGTGGATCATCAGTGGAGGAAGCAGAAACAACCCCAGCTATATTCAGCTGTCTGGTTTTTGACAAAGGTGCTAAAAACATGTACTCTTTAACAAATGGTTCTGGGAAAATTGAATATCCACATGCAGAAGATTTTGAGTCTAGACTCATATATCCCACCATCTATTAAAATCAAAAATGGTTTAAATATTTAAATGTTGAAACAGAAACACTATCTGTTGGGAGATAAAATAGGTAAAACTCTTGAAGACATTTGTGGGCATAGGCAGAGACTTTCTAAACAGAGCCCCAGCAGCACAGGAAATAGTACTGAGAATCGACAAGTAACATTATACCAAATTTAAAAACTTCTGCACAGCTAAGTTTCTTTTTGCCAGGACTCGCTCTTTCTCTCTCCCTTTCTTTCTCTCTTTCTTCTTGGTGTCTTTCTTTATTTCTTTTGCAGTAGTGGGATTGAACATAGGCTCTTTGCACTGAGCTACATCCCCAGCCTTTCTTATTTTTTATTTTGAAACAAGGTCTTTGTAAGTTGCTAAGATGTCCAGGCCAGGCTCGAACTTGGAATTCTCCCACTCCAGGCTCCCAGAGTGCTGGAATGGCTTATGTGTGCCACTGTAATAATCACTGTAGCTGAAACAGACCAGTGCTATTTTGAGCATGCATTAGGTCGGTGATAGTGAATCTTTTAGGACTGAGTGCCCAAACTGCAGCCCAAAACCCACTTTTTGATTGCAAAGTGCCAACACTGCAATTAAATCTGAATCCTGAGGTTTCAACTCTTATCTGATGCTTGGCTACTGGAGCAACTTGGCTCACATGCCTGCAGAGAGGGCTCTGGGTACCTGCTGAGGTCTATGTGCCACAGGTTCACTGGGGCTGCCCTCGGTCATTCCACCCATGGCAACCAGCACCTAGACTCCTGTGTGGGCTGCTTAAGTGCAACTTTCCTAACAGAGGGTGGGGATGGAGAAAGAGGGCTTGGGCTAATCTACATTCATATAGCATGCACATTTTACTGGTGACCTGTGGCTTAAAATAGCAAAACCACTGAGTGGTGCTCGTAGACGTCAAACTTCCAGGTCAGAGTGTGTTCTTTTACTCAGATGGAGTTCTCTGTGAAGGATGCATCCCTCACTCCACCCCCTAGATCTCACAGGTTATGGTGAAACCACCCTCAGGAGACCCTGTTCCTGGGTAACCTTGAACGTTTTTTTATGTGGACCCTGATATTTTCTGTTGAGAAGTTGGATGAAAAGAATAAGCCAGTCTGCATTTTGGTGTCATCAGAACTCAGGTCCCTTGTGACTCACCTCAGCAATGACCTGAGCATCTTTGCTTGTCTGCTTTGTTATGCTGCTTCTATTAAACTTCATTCAAAACAGAGGTTTCTGAGGTTAAAACATTTAGAAAGCACAGAAAATGTGAGTCTTGTTGTCCTACAGGGCCCTGCTGAGTCTGTGATCGTTTAGAAACTGGGTCTTGATACCTACATAGTCATAATGGGGGACCACGGGGTCACTGGTAAATGTTCCCCTATGCTTTACAGCGAACATGACCTGGCGGGGGGTGGAGTTGGCAAGTAGCCCAGGCTGTGGTCCCTCAGTTCTATTTGAGTTTCAAGTGACTAGTGGCTCAGGGCCCTGTTGGGGAGAAGCTGCAGACTCACCCTCAGGCAACCTAAACTTGTATTTCTCATTGGCAAAACAGTATTTTTAATTTTCAGAAGCATCGAAGTTTTCCTCATGGCAAAAGTTAAATGTTGGTTTTAGTGTTCTCTGTTTCTTCCCATTTTGACTTGGCTCTCTGTTATGAATTAGACATACATGTGGTGGGTTGGACTTCATCTCCTCAGTGCTTGGGACCCCCAAAGCCCCACTGTGGACTCCAGCTGATAGATATATTACCTAAGGGCCACTTTTCTTCCAGCCTTTAGCTTCAGCTACATGAACCCCTGCCTACCCTGGGCAGATTCTTAAAATATTTATCCATCATCAGTCTCTCAGAGAGGAATGTTCTACACTGCCAGGATGTCAAAGGGGCCCCAGGACCTGGGCCAAACTGAGCCTGTCACTCACAGCCCATGGCTGAGTGGGAGATAAGCAAGGCAAAGGCACAGAGAAGACCTAGCTTTCAAGCTCCCCACACCATCCTGGTAGTAAGTGCAGATTGGAGCCACCAAGGACAATGATCTTGCATTCACTACCTAAGTGAAAGCCGGAGGTCTGTGGCGCTTCCATTTCCTTGTCCTTGTCCTTGTCAAGGCTGAGTCATGATGTCAGGAGCCTCCAAGGAAAATCTGGGCCCCCGGGGCCTTCCAGTGTTGGGCAAGGCCTGCCTCACTGCCATGGACAACAAGCTTAACATGCTAAATGAGAAGGTGGACAGACTCTTGCATTTCCAGGAAGATGTCACAGAGAAACTTCATTGTGTGTGCCAGGGCATGCGCAGCCTGCAGCAAGGCCTGCAGCGTCTGGAGGCCTCCAGAGGGCTGGGCCTGGTGGGAGCTGACTGCGCTCCTGCAGCTGATGCTCAGGCTGGGTGGCCTGAGGTCCTGGAGCTGATGAGGGCTGTGCAGCAGGACGATGCCCAGCATGGTGCCAGGCTTGAAGCCCTCTTCAGGATGGTAGTGGCTGTGGACAAGGCCAATGCTCTGGTGGGGGCTGTGCTACAGAACTCGAAGTTGGTGGATTTCATCATGCAAGGGAGGAAAGGCAGCCTGGCTGATGTCCCTGAGGAGGTTGGTTCTGTTTTCCCTGCCCTGGTTAAAAGGGAGGCCCCAGGTGCCCGGGGTGGGGGCTGGAGGTTCTGGCCAGGCAGCCAGTCTTAGAAGAGCTGAAGCGATGCTGTCCCTCTTTTGTGTTCCCATGTGTCCTGCTAATGGAAAAAAGGAAATTAAACCTCTGCTGTCTGCTTTTCTCCCAGGGAAAAGAAGAGGCAGTGTGCTAGCCAGGACAGAGCTTGGGGCAGCCTGGAGCACAATGATGGTTAAGGGGAGGAGCACATTAGCCTTCTTTAACTCCTGTAGGGCTTCTCTTCCCCTCAGAGATCCTTCCTGCTCTTTCATGTCTGGGGCAGGAGACAGGTGGGGAATGGTCAGTTTCCCCTGACAGAACCTCTGAGCAGAAGCACAATCCCCTCTTCTTATCTCTAGCCTTGTGCTTTGTCCCAGAGTGGGCAGAGTGCACAGCTGCCCGTGGGTAGATGAGTGTTGACAGTGACCCATGGGGAACAACAGAGGCAGGAGCCAGAGCCTGAGGGTGGAGGATGGCATTTCTAGAAGGGGCTGTTTCTAAGGGTTGCATAATCAAAACTTCTGGGAGGGAAAGGATGGGGGTGAAGTATGTAGAGGAAACACCCTGTTTGGGAACAGCTGATGGTCAGCCACTTAACAACCCTTAGCTGGCCTAGAGCAACTGTTTGAGATCCCTGTGTTACTGACTAGCCTCTGGCAGAGAATGGGGTATAACAGAATTCATATTCTCTGTGTCAGCTTCTGAGACTGTCACAGGAGGGGACCTTTCCCAGTCCAGTCAGGCCAGACCTCTACCTGCTCACCTGCCACTGCTCTCCCTTCCCTTCCTGCTCTGCAGCTCCCCCAGAGCAGCCCCCACCCCAGCTATCTGTCCTTCTGAGAGACATGACTTCTGCAGTGGTTCTTGCTCTTGATAACCAGCCTCAACTTTAATAAAGAAAACTAATCTAATAAATAAATCCAATTCCTAGCTTTAAAAGGAAAATCAAATTAATAACACACAAGAAAAAAAATACTCATGACACGGAATGCCATGAGTTTAGTTTTCTCAAACAAAACAAAACCTAAGAAAAACTTCCATGTAGAATGAAAAGCATCCATCTGCCTCTGGTTCTACCCCCTCTGTCCCCAGGACAACTCCCTTTTTCCCTACAAGCCAACTATAGGTACTGGATTTTTCTGAATTCTTTCAGATGCAGACTCAGCATCTGTAAGCACATTGGTGTAACTATTCCCTTCAGTATTTTGTTTTCACTCAAATATTCATGTGTGCTGATCTTGATTTTTTTAAAAAAAATTTACTTAATGTCTTTGGGGTATTGTTTCACATTTATGCCTAAAAATTTCCTTTTCTTCTTAAAGTTGCAGAGTACAACATCTTGAGGTTTTAAACCTATGAATTATGTTCAGTCTTTTAGTACATATATTGGTAGCTATCTACAGGTGTGAATCCAGTCTCCAAACAAGATGTCAGCTTCTCATTGGGCTGGGATATGAAATCCCTACTTCCTTGGCTGGCCTCAAAGGACGTGTTCAGAGGACAGACAGTGAATGAGACTCAAGCACATTCTCAGTGCTGAAAACTGAGTTATGGAGGCACTCTGGAGATCTTCTTTGTGTCTTCTAAGAGAACAGGCGCACAGTAGTCAGCTGTGGAACTGAATTAAATCCTAGCCCTGGCTGTTAAATTTTAAAATTATGCCAGCACTTAGAGAAGGTCATATTTGGATCTTTTGAAGTGCTCAGCAGCACTTTTTTGGTTGTAACAATGGATTGGGTTATTTCTAAAAGCTGGGGGCTCTTTCAGGAAAGATAGATTCAGGCTTAAGCCAGGGGTGGGACAGAATCATGGTCAAGCTGTTCAGAACCATCAACTCCCTGGAATGCGGTTTGAGGTCTCCCTTATTTCTGCACACACAGACAAGTTAGGGAGTAGAAAGTTGAGTCCTAAAGATAGAGGCTTGGCTGTGTGTGTGTGTGTGCGCGTGCGTGCATATGTGCATGTGTGTGTGTGTGTGCGTGCATGCATGCACATGTGCGTGTGTGTGTGTTGAGGCTTACATGCACTAATGCAGAGGGAGAGGACAGTTTGAGCACAATAAGGTCTGACAAAGGACAGTCCCTTCTACTGGTCGGGTGAAATAGGAGGGGGTCTATAAAATTGCCTGCTGTTTTTACCCAGCTGTGGGGTGGCAGGACAGAGCCTACAGAAGAGTAAGGCACAGTTTTGTGCTGAGCAAAGGTCTGTGCTACACTGATGGCATTGGTAATAATCATAGCAACAGCAAGTAGCATTTTTATTAAGTGCCTATCACACACTGGGTCTCAGGCTGTGTATTTTCCCTGGATCATGTCTTACCCTTCAAAGGTTGAAAGTCGGCATCCTGGAATCCTGAAGGGTAAGCACGGGTAGTAGGATTGCAGGAAATGGGCACAGCATAGGAAGAACAGTGGAACCAACCCTCAGCAAGAACATTTGGGAGAGGTGACACTGCAGCAACTCAGGAGCTTCCCTAGCTGGTGTTTGCCATCTGAGTACAGAGTTGCCAGATCTTTTGATTTTTTTCAAGAAAAGCAAGGAAACTAGAATTTTTTCTAATCCATTTTATTAAGGCATAAGAATAAAATAATACTTATTAAGTATGACTTATATACAACAAACTGAAAACAACACACACAAACTATGCACAGTTTAAGTATATAGTTCAACAAATAGGTACACCCAAGTAACCACCACCACAATCAAAACAGAACAGGGTAGAGCACTTGTCTCACACGCATGAGGCCCTGAGTTCTACATACATACACATGTGATTCTATCACTCCTAAGAGGGTCCTAACATTTAATCTAAACATACAAGTGTTGGAAACAAACATTTCTTAAATGCTGCACAAGTCAAACAAAATGTATCCTGAGCCACTCTTGTTCTCAGGGGTCCCAGTTAAAGATGTTTGTGGCCAAGACAAGAGAAAGGCCCTTTACAGAAACATCCCATGCCTGGGGGCCCAGTGAGGCTCTGGGCTGTGATCTGAGCTGCTGCTAGTGACTGGGACCAAGAGCCAGAATTCATATTAGGTTCGAGCACTCTGAAGGTGCTGGAGCCCAGCAAGAGGTGAGTGTGTAGAAATATGTGCTTGTGGGCTCCCTATGGACTGTTTCAGGCCTAAAAGCCCAGGTCCACCAGGCTGTTGTCCTGCACAAACTCAGATATAAGGGAAAGCTGCTGGGAGCTCCCCTGGGCTGTGCCTGCCATCTGCACAGTGGGTTCATTTGACACTGAGCACTCTTGGCATTGGGCAGGACAAAATCACCAGTGTGGTTAAGCACATCACAGATCTCAGTTTGCAGATGCAAGTGTGAGGTGCAGAGAGGGAACAGAGTTTGACCAACTGGGGAGGATGGGTGAGATGAGCTGGAGAGTTCATGTTCCAGGCCTCACTGTGTCCTGTGTCCTGTGACTTAGGGTCTGTCATGTGGCTGCCTGAGTCATCAGCATAGCTCTCCTTTCCCCACTAAGCAGGCCTTTGTTGGAGTTCAGGATCAAGGACCCCTGTTCAGGGCTGACCTTGATTATCACCAGCAATAAACAGAAGGGTTAGAAGGGATTTGAGTTCTGCTTTGAGACTGGGTCTTGCTTTATGACCTTGGGAAGGCCTTGGTGTTCTTATCCCTAAATAATAATGAGTAGTATTTATCTTCTAATATTATTGGGACCAATGCCTAACAACCTAAATACCTTTATCTATGTTCATGGTAGGTTTACAAAGGTTTATAACCTGAATAATGTTGATGATGTTGATTGTTTCTGTGGTCATTATTTTAGAACAAAGAGCCAGTGGAAGAGAAGGGAGCAAAACCAAAGCACACACTGAGTACCAGGGCTATGCAAGCTGGCATCAGGGAGCCTTGGGAAGGTGAGTGGGCCCATCTACTGTCTCTCCTGTAAAAACACAACAATATCACCCAAAGAGTGACCAGTGAAAAATTGTTGAAACTGCTTTTTCCTTTTTTTGCAGTTCTCTTTGTCTTTTATATGTATGCCATTACAAATGTATATGATCAACTGCAATATTTTGAAAGCACTTGGTGCTGGGCCACTTACTTACGATGCTAGAGTTTATGCCAGGTTTGCTGGACCCCAAAATTCAGCAGCAGTCTGGGCAACGTAGTGGGACCTTGTTTAAGAAATAAAAAGAATGTAGTCAGGTACAGTAGCACACACTTGTAGTCCTACCACTCAGGAGGCTGAGTTAGCAGGATCATGGTGAATCTGAGGTCAGCCTGGACTACATAGTCAGACCCTGTCTCAAAAAAAAAAAAAAAAATTAAATTTTTAAAAAAGAAAAAAAATGAAATAACTTGGAATAGCTCCTTTCCTTGTGGTCTATGCCGCCAACTTGATAATAAACTTTATTTAATTTTGCTTTACTGCCAGTGTAGAAAAAGAAAGTGCAGCTTATTGTTAGCATTCACTTAATTTTACACAAACATGGACTTTGAGGTGGAAGCAAGTCCAACTGGTTTTTAATGTGAAAATAAAATATAAGAACTTTTTAAATCCAGGCATGGTGGCCCACCTGTGTAATCCTGGCACTTGGGTAGCAGAGACAGGAGAATTCCACAAGTTCAAGGCCAGCCTGAACTATACAGCAAGACCCTGTCCCCTCCCCCAGAAAAAGAGGAAAAAAAAAAAAGAAAGACATATGATGATGAGTAAGGGGTAAAATTACAAATTACATAACTACCCCATGAGTTATCTTGTGGGTATGTATGTTATA
Organism: Hydrochoerus hydrochaeris; assembly: GCA_004027455.1. NCBI lineage: Eukaryota > Metazoa > Chordata > Mammalia > Rodentia > Hydrochaeridae > Hydrochoerus > Hydrochoerus hydrochaeris. The sequence continues at coordinate 90,734 of PVLA01001965.1, forward strand.
GCCAGAAGTATCCCTAATGAATATCCCTTTTTTATTTTTATTTTTCAGTACATGTTTGCAGTACATTCAGTTTACTATCATCTTGGAGAGTGGGTACATATACAAAGTACAATTTGTTTCTTTCTGTAATCCACTTGCTCTTCCCCTTCCCCTCTGTCCATCCTCCTTTAATCCCCCTTTCTCCCTAGCAGATATTCCTGGGCAAATGGGAAATGAGTCGTATGTTTGTAGACTGCTTTTTTAAAGTTTCATTTTCAGCTGGGCATGGTTGTTCACACCTGTAATCTTCCTGGAGGGAAGACACCATGAATGGGAGCTTAGAGAACTGGTTTGTAACTGCTAACCACTAGAATTACCTAGGGAAACTGAGGCAGGAAGATCACTCTGAGTTTGAGGTCAGTCTGGGTTACATAGCAGGATTCTGTCTCAAAGAAACAGAACAAAACAAAACAAAACAAAACAAAAGTTTTCCTTTTTAAATTTTCCATCCTTTTTTCATGATTCCACAGTCAGATTAACAAAACAAAACACATTAGAAGTCCAACTTCTATCCTTGTTTCCTATACCATCTTCTTCCCCTGTATATAACCATTTAAAAACATTTGTCTTCCATTTTTGTTGAGCTCCAGTCTACATGGAGCACATGGTAAGTGGTTCTATGCATGCATGTACACACACATTCTCCTTTTTTTGGTAAACAGCTTCTCACAGATTCTGTACTTCCATTCTCCATTTCACTAATTTTTACTTCCAGTATATTCTGAGATCACTCCATAGCTGCCTATGGAGATAGTAATTTCTCATTTTTATGGCTGTGTAGCATGCCATTGTGTGGTTGCTCCCCCATTCAGACAACCTCCCAACAGTCATTGGAGTTAATTTTAGCCTTGGCTATTGTGAACGTGGGGCAATGAATGCCTTGGGCACTTATTTTGCAGGGTCTTTATCACAGACTCTTCCAAGTGTGAGTTGCTTTTACCTTTTTTGTTTTCCTATAGAGAGCCAAATGCTGGATCTACCTGATGGGACAGTAGAAAGGCTGTTCCCCTCAGGGATGGGAGTGGACCTTCTTGCCCAGGCAGAGATCTCACCAGGGCAGGGAGACGGAGTCCCTGGCCCAGGCCAGGTGTCCCCTAGTGTCCTGCTGCTGCCCACAGAAGCCTGTGCCAAAGTTCCGGAAACATCCAGCAAGAAGCCTAGGAATGGCCTGGAATTGTCTGCAACACCTGACAGGGCTGGTGAGGCCCCTGCCAGCCAGGAGATGGCATCAAATGCAAGACCAGAGGCATCATCAAGCAAGCTGGATGCTTGGCCTTTAGAAGAGGGCATGAGGTTGACAGCAGGGCCCATCCTTCCATCTGCAGGGCGTCTGGGGCCAGTAACCTTGGCCAGGACAGTTTGCAGTGGTAGAGAAGTACCTCACAGGTAAGGGGAAAACTTCCATGGTGGGAAAGGGAAAAGATGAATAGCTGCCCTCAGCTACAGCATGGCCAGTGGGCCAAGGACATGTGTTGAATGCCTACCATATGCATAGGGCTAGGCCAGCTTCCTGGAGGGAAGATGCCATGAATGGGAGCTGAGAGAACTAGTCTGTACCTGCTAACCACTAGAATTACCTAGGGAGATTTAAGAAACACTGATGCCCAGAGATCCTGGTTCAGTTCTCCTAGAGTGAGTCTTGGGCATTGTGTTTTATTTTGGTTTGTTTGCTTGCTTGTTTGTTTGTTATTTTGTTTTATTTGGGAGCATTGAGGTGGGTCAAGCCTTTGGACTCATGCATGCCAGCCAAGTACTATACCACTGAGCCACACTTCCAGTTCCATTTAAAAAATATTTTTAAAACACTCTCCAGGTTAGCAGGGTTGAGAATCGCCCACTCTTAAATTGATAATAACAGTTAAAAGGTGGGGCTCACAATTTCTCCCACAGGCCAGCAGTGGCCACTCATTTCACAGGCATCACCTCATTTATTCTCACAATGTGCTACTCTGGCAGGTGGTTGTTGCTCCCTGTTTTACTGAAGAGGAAACGAGCTCAGAATGCTGTGATCACACACCTGGGATTCAGATTGGGATCTGAGTTCAGGTCTCTGGTCAGAATTGGTTCCCCTAACTGCTGTAGTGGTTTCCTGGGCCAGCATTTAATTAAATCCTAAGTGATACAGTCATGGGGAAGAAGCACAGGCCAGGCTGGCTCTGTCCAGGGAAGTGCTTTCAGGAGGATTACACCGGAGGCTCTGGAGGTGAAGCTGTGCAGCTGGTGATATGCAGGAAACTGCTGGCTCCCAGGTGCACCCTCATTCTGCAGCCATCAGCTCTGTGGGATGACACATGCTGATTGCAGGGCTCACTGAGGGAACTGGGCCTTCCTCTTTTCTCTCAGAGGGATTTGGTGTTCCTGTGCCTGCCCTGGGCTGCTTTGCACTTCGATTGGGATACCATAGCCTGGCTCAGAGGCAGCTGGTGTCTGTGTTTGCTATGGTGAGTGGCAAAGTGGTCCAGACTGTCCACCTGCTTTTGTTCTCACAGGAAACGGGAGCCTCATAGGAAACATGGCAAAACTGAGGAAGGGGCTACAGGCAAGCATCCCTGGGGCCAGGCCAGGGCTATAAATATGGAATCTGGGACTGAGGGTGAACTTTCCATGATCTTGTAAGGGGCTAAAAATGATTCTGAGTGAGAGGAAAAGATCTCTACCTCAGTTTTAGCCCCCGAGCTGAATTCCAGGCACAGTACATCTGTAGCAGGTAGAAGGAAATGAGGCCACTGCCTGCCCTTTCTTCCTCAGTGTGTGAATATATTTTCAGGAAACTAGATGTAAGTTTGGAGTCAGTTGTGATTGGTAGGGGTTTTCTATGTAGGATGTGTTAAGGCCATATCTGAACTTGATGACACTGACTGTTGATTCCAGCCCTAAAAAGGAAAGAAATTCTGACGAATAGTAAGCATGAGTAAACCTGGAGGAAAACATAGTAAGAGAAATATACCACTTATGAGAGGATAAATACTGTATGATTCCACTGAGGTGAGGTAACTAGAGTAGTAAGAAAGCTTACTGTGGAGTAGTGCAGTAGTAAGAAAGCTTTGGACACTAAAAGTGGCATGTGTCTTAGTTACTTTTTCTCATTGCGGAAACAAAATACCTGACACTCAAAGTTAAAAAAGGAAAGCTTTATTCCTTTCAATCTCAGTTTGTAGATGTTTCAGTTTGTAGTTAGCTCAGTCCAAAACAGGGTGGCATGACAGAGGGGAAACAGTACACAGTATAGCAGGGCAGGCAGAAGGCAGCCAGCAGTGAAGTAGCAACAAGCAAGTAGCAAGCAGCAAGTGATGGCAGCTTCTTTTTCTGTCCCTTATATTCTATTTAGGCTTATCTGCCCAGGGAGGGCCTTCCCATTATCTGTACCCAGAACTATGCCAAACCAATCAGTGGACTAATTTAGTAATCACACACCCTTGATCCCAGCATCATACACTTAATCCCAGGCTCACAAGCTCTAGATCCAACCACCTTTCAAAAACCTCACCTGAACGGGGCTTTGAAGAGACATCTAGATTCCAGCCATAGCAGCATGGAACTGCATGAGTCATTGCATGTCCCATGGAAGGGAAAACCAAAGAGGGGAGTATTAGCACTGGCCTTCTCAACTGACCATGGGATATTCCTCCAGCAACCACCTTGCCAGTTTCCTGTGTCCTTTAGTCTTGGAAGAAGCCCAAGATAGTTTTTTTTTTTTTTTTTGATGTGGATACTCCCCTTCCCACAATGGTCCTGCAAGCTAATATTGGAAGATTGCTGCCCCCTGCTCAATGCTTTCTCAGAGGTCCAGCAGCTCAGAGACCTGAAGGAAAGACTTAAACCTTTTAAATTGTAGTAAAACACTTAACATAACAAGTCCTTGGAATTGTATGTGAGGAAGTCTTGTCCTTTTCTGTATTCCTCTGTGTTGTTCTTCAAGTATGAAATATATTCTTTTAATCTTTTACTTTATAGAAGCAAAATATCTGCTTTTTGGTCATGTAAACAGACTTCATTTTCTAAGTTCTTTAGAATTTCAAAATGTTCTTTGATTTTCTGGCTTTCTAGATCTTGTACTTGTTTTAATTCTTCCTTAACTCTCTTCTTGTTTTCAACATATCTTGAAAAGTCTCTTGTAGCATGAGAAATGTAACTGTTTAGCAAAGTTTCTCCTGTTTTTGTGCTGCGAGAATCACACAGAGCTCTTGTAGCCTTCTTTGTTTTTCCGTGTACTCTTCTTCTGCCATCTGAAAGTGTGAAAGAGTATCATTAAACTCTTCCATTTATTTGCTAATTTTTGTTTCCTTAAAAATTTAAATCCTCATTATGGTTAAGTCATGAATTAATTTTTTTCCTTCATTATAAACTTTCTCTTCTTTCAGTTGTATTATAAGTTTTTTTGATCTGTATCACAAATTCATTAATCTCCATTTCTGAGTTTGGTCTCTTCCAATAATTCATTTTGTCTCTGTTCTGCATGTTCAATTTAATCTGCAATTTCTTCTATTTCAGCCATTTTCTTGGCTAGCCATCATGCATGCTGTTTTCTTGAACAAGCTAGTTTTCAAAATTGTAATACATCTCTGATTTTCTGGTTGTCACTCAGAATTTTTGTTTTTGATATATATCTTTTGTTGCTTTAACGAGTCATTCTTCCATATTTTTGATGTCTGTCTGTCTGCGCTAGGAAGTTTGCTCTCTGTGCAGTAAATGCCAGTTGTCTCTGGTTTTCATCATGGATTGTCTGTTTCTGCAAAAAAACTTGACCCTCCTCACTTAGCACAATCTTATACTGTCAAAGAACAGTGTTCACTTGCTCTTGTAGCTCTTTGTTCTTTAAATTAACTTTCTGCAGCTTTTCAGCCAGCTATTTTATTCATACAAGTGTTCATTTCTTTCATACTATGATGAATCATCCAATTTTTCCTTGTGGGTTATAAAGAAATTTATTTTATTTTCTGAAATCTTACAAGCTTTTGTTACTTCTTCCACTCTTTGAAACTAATAGCTCAGCACACACAATATCTACACGGGCAGAATTTAAGGCCACAGTTAAGGATTAGGTACACAATGATAAAAACATTTTGCATGAAATAAAAGTCTAATAGACAAGCTGTGCACAAAGGATGAAAAAATTGAGTGCATCAGTATTTGGCTACAGGAAATCTTTTTTTGGTTCCAGAGATCAAACTCACGATCTTGCTCATGCCAGACAGGCACTTACGCCGCTGAGCTAAATCCCAGGCCCTATAAGGAAATCTTGAGGACCTACTTGAGTCTTTCACAACAGGAATCACCAACAGACCTCCAAAAGAAAAAAAATCAGGCATACCAAAAGGAGTCCATTTCTGACAAAATAAAAATGAATTCATAAAGAATAACAAAATAACTCAAAGATACAATGGCTATGAATTCAAAAGGCAGAAACAAAACTCATAAAAAGGAACAATAATTGGAACATGTCTTCAACCAAACTATAAACAGAAAACCTATTCTATAAAGTATGTTCTATTTTTGCAATATTATCAAAATACTACATTTGTAAAAATAAATAGGTAACAAAAACATTTTAAAAACCCACATAACATAGAATTCACTATCTTAATTTTTAGGAGAGCAGCTAAGGAGAGAACCTAGGGCTTCCCATGTAGTAGGCAAGTGCTGCACTACTGAACTATGCCTCAGCCCATTTTACCCACTTTTAAGTATATGGTTCAGTAGTGTCATGTGTATTTATTTACACTGTTGAGAAACAAACCTACAGAAATTTTTCATTTTGCAAACTGAAACTCTGCACCCACTAAACAATGACTCCCCATTTCCCATTCCCATCTCTATTAGGTAACAGGTATGAGAAATGAGAAGTGTTCTACTAAGCACCATTCTACTTTCTATCTTTGTAAGTTTAACTACTCAAGTTATGTCTTTTCAGTGAAATCATACAGTATTTATCTTCTTGTGCCAGTTTATTTCAATTAGTAGTTGTTGTTAGGGTTCATTCATGTCATACAATTTATCAAAAAAATTTTTAGATTAAATAATATGCAATTGTATGCACATACCACACTCTGTTCATCCACTCACCCTCAGTGGACATCTGGGTTGCTCCCACTTTGTGTCTATTGTGCATAAAGCTATGAGGATGACTATACAAATATCTCTTAGACTTCTGCTTTCAGTGCTTTGGGATATATATCCAGAAATGGAATTTCTGGGAAGTAGTCTGTGCCACTTTTTTTTTAATTCTAAAGAGGAAAAAAAAAAACAAAACAGAACTACAAGAACAACAAAAATTCTAAAATAATGACAATATAGGCTTTCAAAACAAGATGACAGGAATTTAATATTGGTTGTTATATTGCATATAGTTATCTTCAAAAGAGTTGCTTAGATTATCAGATATAGATATGCAAAAATGATCAAATCACATGAGTATTAGCTGTTCTTTTCGAAGAACTAATACATTTAGTAGTATAATCATCTTAGCATATCGTTTATATCAGTGGCCCCCAAGCCTCATGCAATTATGGATGCAACCAAATCTAGCATTTGTTTTTGGTTCATTGTCTAGCGCTTGGATTGGTGGTGTTTTACCCACCCAGTGGTGGAGCCAGGATATGATGTATTGGCAGGAAGAAGATGTATCTCTCTCTTGCCAGTTTGTGTCTGGTTGTTTGCAGTGGCCATGAATGGTGGCCTACCATACCACCCTGCTGCTTGGAGCCAGCTGAGTATGGACTGAAACCTCCAACCTGTAAGAAATAAACCTTAGCTGGGCGTGGTGGCTCACACCTGTAATCCCAGCACTCGGGAGGCTGAGGCAGGAGGATCATTGTGAGTTTGAGACCAGCCTGGGCTGCAAAATGAGCTCAAGGCCTGCCCCAACTGCATATAGAGACTCTGTCTCAAAAAGACAAAAAAAAAAGAAAGAAATAAACCTTTCCTTCCCTAACTTTGGGCATCAGGTGTTTTGTCTCAGTGAGGAGTAAAAAGTAACTCAGATGGAATTTGGTACTGAGAGTGGGATCATTGTTGTGACTATACCTGACTATGTAGTTCCATAGCTTTTGGAGATGGCTTGTAGGAAGAGTTTGGAAAAGTTTGGAGAGGTAATCTGAAAGAGTAGCTCTGGAACAGCTTAGGCTGTTATGTAGAGGAGATTCTGGTCAGAGCTCAGGAGATCAGAAGGAGGATAAAAAGCCTGCTGGTAAAGATCAGGCTTGGGAGATTTCTGCTGGGAAGAAGGACTGCATTGGTTTTTGGACTCTACACAATGTATGTTATGGCTTGGCAGAAAGTTTGTCTGCATTTCACTCATGTCCAGAGACTTTGCCTGAGACTGAGATTAAGGGTAGAGGACTGATTAATCTGGCAAAAGAAATTTCAAGGCAATAAAATATAGAGTCAGTAGCATGGCTATTGTTGGGGTCTTTTAGCCATGTTTATTTTGTGAATTAAGAGCAAAGAACCCAGCAGGATGATTTAAAATGCTGTGAGTTTGGCCAGAAAGCTATGGACTATAAAGATAGAGCTGAGACTTTGATTGCTGAGAAGGAACACAGAAAGAAAAAAGATGGCCAGGGAGCATCCCAGGAAGCAGAGGGTCTCCATTCTTTGCATTCTTGAAACTTCAAAAGTGAAAGACTTTGCTCAGAGGAGAAAGCTGTAGAGCACCAGGGTCCAGAGTGACAATGGAGGCCACAGGAGGTTCTAAAATGGTGGCAGCCACACCGGATTCCAGGATGGTGATGACATACAGAAGCTGTTCCTTACAGCTTTTGATGGAATTTTTAATTTCCTGGATATCTATTGAAATCTGTTTCATGCATTCTACTTCTTTCATATATTGTTTATTCAAGGTATTACAGATTAAAAACTGGTGGTCAACTTAACACCAGCTGAATTAAATCAGCATGATGCTGAGTATAGATGGCCCACCTGAGGAAAGTTGCCAGCATAAATAGAGATGTGGAGAAGAAGAACTAGGCATTGTGGGTTCTCCTAAATGTTGCTGTTTTGAGCAACAGCAACATTTCTCCTGGAGAAGCTCATTATGAGTAATTTCTCTGATATGAGTTTGGCCATTATCATTAGAGGAGCTTGGGACCTCATTGGTGAGAGTTGCTGTGGTTCACTTTGGGGGAGCTTTGTTCCTTACGTTATGCACTGCTTCCTGGCTCTGGAGAGGAAGATGTGTGCTGTTTAAGAGAAGCTTGTCATGCTGGCTTTCTGGCATGTACTCAGCTGTTCTCATCGTTGGGACCTCTTTGTTGCTGAGGATGGCTGTGGTACTTTTCAGGGCAGCCCTGGTCCTTATTTTGAGTTTGATTTCTCAGCTCCAGTGTAGAACCCTACTTGTAAGCTGCTTCATTCCATAGGCATAGACTTTCTGGCTTTCACCACTGACCTTTGGGCCTTCCCAGCAGATCCATAAAACAAATTGGTGTGAGTCCTTGTCATGGACTCTAGACCTCCATTTGGACTCATAGGAGGCATTGTCATGGGCTGTAGGTCTTCAGCTCGATTCATGAAGGACATTGCTGTGGGATCCAGGCCCTTAACTGAATATTCTGGGTCTTTAGTGTTATGGACATATTTCCTGCACTTTTTGTGTTTAACTCTGGGTGATCATTATAAAATAATATTATAAATTCTGTGTCCTGATTGTAATTGTTTTCCCTGCAACCCCTGACTACAATAGAAATTGGTACCGAGAGTGGGGTCATTGCTGTTATGTTGACTGGCCATTTGGCTTAAGAACCTTGGAAATTAATTTGGAAAGTTTTTGAGAGATTGGCCAAAAAGACAGCCTCTGTATCCTGTAAACTATATTGGAGACTGGTTGGAGCCTGGAAAATCAGAGTACTGATGGAAATGCTGCTGGTTAAGATGAAGCTTGGAAGGTTTCTATTGAGAAGCACTGCATTGGCTGCATTGTGCTTTGGCTGAAAGTTGTTCTGCATTTTGCTTGTGTTTAGAGATATTACCTGAGTGGTGGAAAAATTTCAATGCAGTCTACTGTTGGGACGGTAGCATGGTTACTTCTGAGAGCTTTTGACCTGACCTATGTTGGAAATTTAGAGCAAAGAGCCAGTAGAGTAATTTAAAACATTTGGCCAGAAAGAAGGCTCCAGCTGAACTGTGGGTTGCAAAGATGAAACAAAAGAGAACATAGTTGTTTAGAAGAATAGGACAATGGAAAAATAACTAAAGTCTTTCACCTGAAGTTAAGAGTATATTTGAATTGCAGGAGATCCTTATATTTTGGTCTTGCCATGCCATGTTAAAAGTTAATGGGAAGCAAGGGCTGTGATTATAATTGTTCTGTTAATTTGATTTTAATGTTTTATATGTTTTTACAGGTTAATTAATCAAAGTATTGTGTTTTAATGTTGAACTCCTTGAATATTTTGTTTTTGGAGTAGGAATAAGTGTAAAAAGAATTGTATATATGTAATTATATTAATGTAAATCTGAATAGATGAAGATATGTTAACTTTTACAAGTCTGCCACTAAAAACTATGGTTTAAGGAAATGTGTATGGTTATCAAGTTGACCAGGGGTGGATTGTTATGGATTAAAAACTGGTGGTCAACTTAACACCAGCTGAATTAAATCAGCATGGTGTTGTGTGTAGATGGCCCACCTGAGGAAAGTTGCCAGCATAAATATAGACATGGAGAAGAAGAGCTAGGCATTGCTGGTTCTAAATGTTGCTGTTTGAGCCATTAGTTCTCCTGGAGGAACTCATCATGACTAGCTTCCCCAATATGAGTTGGCCATTATCAGAGGAGCTCGGTTCCTCCATGTTGCTGAAGATGACTGTGGTACTTTTCAGGGCAGCTCTGGTCCTTATTTCAGCTCCAATGTAAAACCCTCAACCTACTCACAAGCTCCTTTATCCCATGGGCATAGACTTTCTGGATTTCACCACTGACCTTTGGGCCTTCCCAGCAGATCCATCAAATAGATTGGTGTGAGTCCTTATCATGGGCTCTAGACCTCCAGATGGACTTGTAGGAGGCATTGTGATGGGCTGTAGGTCTTCAGCTGAACTCATGCAGGACATTACTGTGGGATCCAGGCCATTGGCTGAATATTTTGGGTCTTTAGTGTTGTGGACATATTTTCTGCACTTTTTGTGTTTAACTCTGAGTGAGCATCATAAAGTAATATAAATTCTATGTCCTGATAGTAATTGTTCTCCTCTCAACCCTTGACTATAACACAAGATTTCCATCATTTTCCAATGCTCCTCTTTAAAAAAAAAAAGTCTTTAGGTGTGCTCAGCATTTCTTTCATTATTTTTATCATTTATTGTTTTACCTGGGAGATTTTTATGATTTTCCTTTACAGCTTCATGAAGTTGTTTCTTTACTTCTGTTACCATCATTTCAGAAATTTCAAGTGTGTAACTTACAGTTTATTCTATGTCCAGGTCTCCTGGACTTGTTTGGGATGAGCAGGAGGTTTCATTTTGCTCTTTCATTTTGTCATTTTCCTATACTTCCATGGGGCAGCCAAATGCAAAATTCTAGTTGCTTCCTGAGTTGGTGATGGCTGTCCATACTGGAGGGGGTCTCATGGGCTGTGTAGGGGCCTTTCCTTGATCATATGTAGCTCACTGAGGCTCCTTGGCTAACTGGGTTGTTACACAGGCCTTACTCAGGGCCTGTGCAGCACACCAAGTCTCCTAAGCTATGTGGAGTTCACTGGGATGATCTTCAGCAGGGCTTGCATGGTGTATCATTACTCTCCAGTTGTTTAGGGTCACTGGGTGGGGCTTTACTGGGCCACACCAGATGCATAGAAGCTTCCTGGCTGGTTGGGTCACTGGGCAGGACTTTACCAAGTCCTGTGTTGTGCACTGAGGCTCCCTGGCCAGATGGAGTTCACTGGGCAGACCTTTACCGGGCCCCATGCAACACTCTGACACTCGTTGGCTGGTTGGTCTCACTGGGTGGGGCTTTACTAGGTCAAGTGTGGCACACCAATACTCCCCAGCTGGTTGGGGTCAATGGGTTGGGCTTTACCAGGTCCTGTGTGGTGCTCCAAGTCTCTCCAACTGGTTGGGTCACTGGACAGATGTTCATCAGGACCTTCATGGTATACTGATACTCCCAAGCTGTTTGGGGTTGCTGGGTGGGGCTTTACCAGGTCCCACATGGTATACTAAGTCTCCCTGGTTGGTTGGAGTTGCTGGTCAGTGGCACTTTTAACTTTTTAATGCACCTCCACTGTTTTTCACAGTAGTTGTACTATCTCAGGCTTTGCTTTTTGAACATGGCCTTTGTATAGTTCTATCTTAGTTGACCTCTCCATTCATTTGAAAGTGTCACCTGTTCTGTGTGCTAATGGAGAAACCATGCTGGACTTGTCCAGGTTGTTTAGCAGAGTAAAGACCAGAAGAAAGATGTCTGTGTCCCTCCTACCTCTGAAACATACAGACTATGTCAGTAGGTTTCTATCCAGCAAGAGAAGCCTCCCTGAGAGCAGCCAGAGCAGGGATACATCTCTGAGACAGAAGCCTGAACACCAGGGGACACAGTTTCCATGTCAAAGTCCCTTCTCTGAATGTCAGATCTCAGTGCCACTGCATCTGGGTAGTGAAAATCAATGGAGAGGGCTGTAAGGCATAGCCAGACCACATCAGGGCATATGGGAAGCAGAGAGCAGCTCTTCAGCTCATGGGCATGGAAGCTCTCAAAACAGAAAGTCTAGGTCTTTCCTCTGCATCCAAAAGACCTCAGCAGCTGAGGGGAGCTTCAGTCACCTTTCCCCTGCACCCAAAAGACATTGGCACCATACAGGAGCATCAGCAACCCCATCTACCACCTATAGTACCTTGGTGGTCTGGTGGGAGCCTCAGTGATCCGTTTCCCTACCCAGAGGACCTCCACAGGCCAGCAAGAGTGTGGCTAGTCCCTCGCCAAGCAGAGGACCTTAGTAGGTCAGTAGGAACTATGGCAAACCCTCCCCACACCAGGCAAGTGAGAGCATGGGTGAGCCTTTGTTCCATACAGAGAATCTCAAGTAGGCTTGGGAGGGCACCAATGAGGCCTCCCCCTACCTGGAGGAGCTTGATTGGGTCTATGAGATCCCCCAGTGACACACTGAGGTCCCAGCTGGGTTGTACACCATGGACAGGTGGGTCTAGTGGCCTGGAATAGTCTGAAGCTTCAGTAACAATATGAGCTGGGGGTTGGTTCACCATGTCAACACTCCTAGGCTAGCCAGCCTAAGAATACAGGACTTACTCAACTTGCCCCACAGAAGGAATTCAGGTGGCTGGCCCCTCCCCTACATGGCAGGACCCACCAACTGAGTACATGTCAGCCACACAGTAGGACTCTAAGACACGCAATGGGCAGTCAAGACTAGTGGGGTTGAAAAGACCTATATATTAACCAAGAGGTAAAAATGCAAAATGCAATCTCAAATCCCTAGTCCATATGGAAAAAGTACAGGAGATATAAAAACTTAGTATATTGGAAGTCACACAGCTGAAATTTGTAAAAAGATAGCAAGTGAAGTAATGAAACAAATCCATGAAGGGACAGAAGAAATTAGATCATAAATAACCTCTGAGGTAAAGGAAGAAATGACAACCTTAATGGAGGAGTTTCTCGGCATAGCTACAGAAGACATAGATTAAAAAAAAGTACAGGAGCATGGGAAATGATGAAAACCTTGAATCAACAATATAGAAAGAAATAGAATGTATAAAACAATTCAAAGAGATAGCCAGGAAATTAAAAGTTCCACTGAAAGCTGGCAAAACCACTTGACTGAAATTGAAGATTAACTGGACATGGTGGCTCATGCCTGTAATCCCAGCACTTGGGAGGCTGAGGCAGGAGGATCGTTGTGAGTTTGAGATCAGCCTTGGCTACAAAGTGAGCTCAAGGCCAGCCTGAATTGCATAGTGAGACCCTGTCTCAAAAAGACCAAAAAAAAAAAAAAAAAGAAAAGGAAAGAAACTGAAACTTTTGGACTTTGAAGACAGGATTACCTAGTGGTTATAAAAGGAAAGAATTCTTAAAAATAACAAGGAGCCAGGTCAACAATTCATCAGTGGGAAGATGATGCAAAGAAAAACAATGTAAGATTGATAAGTATCCATGAATATGCAGGAGTCAACACAAACAACATTTTAAAAAAATGTTTTCAGAAGCAATAGCAGAAAGTTTCCCAAGCATGGGGAAAGAGTCTGATATATAAACACTGTGGCATGTAGAGATTAAAATAGCCATAACCAAAATAAATCTGCACCTAGACATATAATAAGATCCCAGAAATTCAACATAAAAATGGGATACTAAAAGCTGTTAAGAGAAAAGAAACAGATCTCCTATAAAGGAAAGCCCATTAGAATTATGGCTGACTTCTCAACAAAAACTCTCTCAAGTCAAGATGAGCTTGGAATGAATTATTTCAAGCCCTGAAAGAAAACAGCTTTCAACCCTGATTGATATACCCTGCAAAATTATCTCTCAACATCAATGGATAAATAAGATACTTCCATGACAAAGAACAACTGAAGAAATTCATGTCCGCCAACCCTAGAAAGAGTACTGAAAGTTATTCTAGATAGAGACAGACCACAATTCTCAGAACAACAACAGGAAAAAACTATGAGGCAGGGAAAACAGTTAAACAAAATGGAAAAGTAGGGAACCAACAACAGGAAAACAACCATGACAAAGAGAAACCAATACAAATCAATTGGAAGCACCACTGTAAATGGCCTCAATTTGCCAATTAAAATAAATATCAAAATGGATCAAGAAACAAGAACCAACAATATACTGTACACAAGAAACACATCTAACTCAAAAAGAAACTCAATAGACTGAAAGTTAAAAAATGGAAAATAATACTCCATATGACAGAAACCCAGAAAAAAACAACAGTAACTATTCTGTTTGTACCCAATAGGAACCTCAAACCTAAAAGGATCAAAAGAGCTAAAGAAGGTTACTGCCTACTTATTAGAGGGAAAAATTCAATAGGAAGAGATAATAACCATAAATATATATGCACCAAATATGGGAGCACCCAACTATATAACACAAATCCTAATAGACATGACAAATCAGATATGCAATAACAAAATTGTAATGGGGACTTTAATACTCCATTGTCACAAAGAAATAGATAAACTAGACAAAAAGTCGGCAAAAAAATAATAGAATTGAATCAAACTTGCGGACAAATAGACTTACTAGATGTATACAAAATTCTCCACCCAGAAACATCAGAATACACATTCTTCTCAATTGTATATGAGACATTCTCTAAAATAGATATTTACTAGCCCATAGAATATGCTTAAGTAAATGCAAAGGGATTGAAATTATCCAATGCATATTATCTGACCATACTGCCACAAAATTGGAAATTAATGGCAAAACCCCCCTGCAAATCTACATAAACACATGGAAATTAAGTAACACACCCCTGAACAGCCAATGAATTATAGATGAAATTAAAGAACAAAGTAAACAGTATCTACAATTAAATGAAAATGCAAATACAACATACTAGAACCTGTGGGATGCAATGAAAGCAGTTCTAAGAGGGAAATATATAGCAATGAATTCTCACATCAGGAAAACAGAGCAAGAACATATAAACAATCTCATGTGACACCTCAAGCTTCTAAAAAAAGAACAAGTCAAGACCAATTTCCTCCCTCATAGATGGGAGGAAATTACAAAAATCAGAGCAGAAATTAATGCAATAGAGACTAAGAAAGCAATACAAAGAATTAATGAATCAAAGAGTTGGTTCTTTGAAAGAATAAACAAAATTGATATTCCCCTTAGCCACCTTGTCAAGAAAAGAAAAGAAAAAACTCAAATTCATGTGATGAAAATGAAAAGGATGAAATTAATACATATCCTATGGAAATTTGGAAGATCATCAGTACCTACTTTGAAAATCTTTACACATAGGCTGGAAAACACAGAAGAAATGGACAGATTCCTGGAAACATATAAATTGCTAAAGCTGAATCAAGAAGATATACAAATTTTGAAACACCCAATATCACTCACTAAAATTGAAAATGTAATTAAAAACTTACCAATAAAAAAAGCCCAAGTCCTGATGCATTCATAGCTGAATTGTACAAGAAACTTAGGATTTAATGTCGATACTTCTCAAACTCTTTAATGAAATTGAAAGGGAAGCAATTCTCCCTAACTCATTCTTGGAGGCAACTATTACTCTGCTACCTAAACCAGAGAAAAACCCAATCACAAAAGAAAACTATAGGCCTATTTCCCTAATGAACATAGATGCAAAAATACTCAATAAAATATTAGCAAACAGAATGCAACAAATTATCAAGAGAATTATACATCATGACCAAGTGGGATTCATCCCAGGAATGCAGAGATGGTTCAACATATGCAAATCAATAAATATAATACACCACATCAACAAAGCCAAAGGCAAAAATCACACGATCATCTCAATAGATGTAGAAACAGCTTTTGAAAAAGTCCAACACTCACTCTTAAAAAAAAAACCTGCAGAAAGTCAGAATGGATGATCTCAGTCTCAATCTGATAAAAGCCATCTATGACAAACCAACAGCCAACATCATACTAAATGGACAAAAACTGAAAGCTTTCTCTCTAAAATCAGGAACAAGCAAGGATGACCACTAGCACCACTCCTATTCAATATAATTCTGGAAATGTTATCCAGAGCAATTAGACGAGAGAGAAGTAAAAGGAATATAGATAGGAAAGGAAGAAGTTAAATTATCATTATTTGGAGATGATATGATATTCTACATAGAAGACCCCCCCAAACTCCACTGAAAGACTACTAAAGATAATAAGCAAATTCAGCAGTATAGCTGGATACAAAATCAACATGCAAAAGTTAATAGCATCCCTGTACATAAACAACAAACTCACTGAGAGATAAATTATTGAAATAATCTTTTGCAATAGCATCCAAAAAATGAGGTACTTAGGAATCAATCTAATAAAAGGATGTAAAAGAACTATATATTGAAAACTATAGTAATTGGAAGAAGGAGATTGAAGAGGATTTCAGAAAATGGAAAGATATCCCTTGCTCTTGGATAGGAAGAACCAACAATGTAAAAATGGCCATACTCCCAAAACTGTTATAGAAATTTAATAGAATTCTCATTGAAATACCATTAGCATACCTCACAGATCTAGAGAAAAAAATATTCCTAATATTCATTTGGAAACTGAAGAGACCTAGAATAACAAAGGCAATCCTGGGAAACAAAGTCAAGCAGGAGGCATCACAATCTCTGACTTGAAATTATACTACAAAGCTATTATGATAAAATCAACATGGTACTGGTAAAACACAGACCTCAGGGTCAGTGGAACAGATTAGAAGATGCAGACACAACTACAAACATACTCAGTCACCTTATCTTTGACAAAGGGACCAAACAATTTCACTGGAAGAAAAACAGCCTTTTTAATAAATGGTGCCAAAAAAATTGGCCTTCAACATGCTGAAGACTAAAGCTAGACCCATGTCTATCACCATGTAGTAAATGAAAGTTAAAATGGTTCAAAGATCTAAATGTTAAAACAGAAACACCAAGTCTACTGGAAGGCAAGGTAGGTACAAATATTGAAGACATAGGGGTAGGCAAAGAATTAATATACAAAATGCAAACTGCACAGAAAGCACTTCAAAGACTCAACAACTGGGATCTTACCTTATTCAAAAATGTTTGCACATCAAAAGAAATTACCAAAAGAGTGAGAAGAAAACCCACAGAATGGAAAAATAATTCAGCCAACTGTCCTTTGGATAAAGGACTTCTATCTAGTACATATAAAGAACTGAAAAACATCAGGCCCCCAAAATTCAAAGACCCAATCCAAAAATGGGCATATGAGATAAACATGCACTTCTCAGATGAAGAAATACAAATGACAAATAAATATATGAAGAAATGTTCAACATGAGAAATGCTTCCCTAGATGCTCACCTGTGGGATCTTGAGAGCTGACAGCACTGTCTATCCCTGAGCTGGGCCCTCCCCTCTGTCCTGTCTGACCAGGATGGTCCAGGAGTTGCAGTCTGTTGGTTCCAGTCACAAGAAGACTCTTATTGTTTTAACCCTATACAATCTTAGGGCCCCCATTTTACCCATGGAGAACTGAGGCCAAGGGGCACTGTCAGTGATTGGCAGCAGTGGCCCTTGAACCCAGATCTCTTCTGACTGCAGTTCTTGCTTTTAACCCCCAGGCCCTGTTTCTCTCCACCCTAGGATCTCCATTCATGTGCACCAGATGGATACTCCTGTGGAACTGCTGGTGACACGAGGGGGCAGCCTTAGACCTATTCTCCCTGCAGAGGCTCCAGCGGCTGCCAGTCCAGGTGAGCAGGACCTGCTTGGGGCCATGTGCTACTCCCAGGCCACTGGGACTGAGTCAGGAGAGCAGACTTTCCAAGGAGCCGGGAGCATCTCCCCAATGCCCAGGACGAGCAACCACCCAACAGATGAAGAGAAGCAGTGGTCTGGTGTTGAGCAAATCACAGGACGGTGTATGACCAGAAGGGACAAAGGAGATGCCACTGCTGAGGCCCTGGGGATACAGCAGGAAATAAGCCCAGGAGCAAGACCCCTGGATCCTATGAGGGTCCTCACAGCTGGAGGACTGGGGAGAGCTGGAGCAGGAGGGCAGTCACCCCCTGGTGCAGAGGCCAGCAACACAGTTTTAGGTAAGCAAGGCTGTTTCCTGGCTCCACAATGTGGGGAGGCTGGGCCGTGGGTTTTCCTACCGATTCCAGGGGTGAGTCTTGCAGAGCGTGGGGAGTCCAAGACATGGGAACAGCCTGCTGGTACTTCCTGGGGCTTCCGACCAAGGTGTGGGAGTGCAAAGGGTGGAAATCAGATTGGCTGTGGTAGTAGAGGAGGAGAGGACCGTGTGGCCCAACATGGTGGATTTTTCAAAGCTACCTACCTGCCTCTTCGGCTTTCTGGTATTGAAATCATTTTTTCACTGAGATAGGGAAAGCTCCCATTAAAAAATAAAGACACTACCTGGTGTGTATGACCACTCTCAGCTGTTCCCACCCAGAGAGTACATTCCCACCAGGATGAGAGGGTGGTGAGGCTGTGGACCTGCTTGTGGTGGAGGGGTGAGAGGCATCTTCGTGTTCTTGTGACCCACAGGCTTGAGCACCTCAGGCTCTAGGCACACTCTGAGTCCTACTTGTAGTTGGAGAATCAGAAGGGTGTCCAGGACATTCCTGAACAAGTGCCAGTGTCAGCCACTGGCGTCCTGCTGCCACATCTCCCAGCCCCTCTAGCACAAACTGCTTCATGTCATTGCGTTTGGTTCACGTTCTGGATTCTGCTTTATTCCTTAATCATATAATACTTCTAGATATTTATATCATCTCTGAAGGACATGATGTTTTTATAAAGCCCTAAACCACATTTACCTTTCTGAGTGCTAGCTGTCCTTTATTTTCCCTGTCCCGGGTCCCAGCTCTGCCTTTTGTGGGGCTCCCTCGTGGCTCTCTTGCCCTCTGGTGTCTGATGGGGACAACTGTCAGGAGACCAAGAGTGGAAGGAGAGGGGAGGGCGTACGTGGATTTTTCTAACTGCTTCCCCGTTGCACTGCCCTTGGTGATTTCCATAGCAGTACTTTACCTTTGAAGACAGTCTCAGCAGCTGAGTGCAGTAGTACACATCTAATACCTCTCAGTTTCCATCTCTGCCAAAGAGGAGGCTTATTGAGGTGATTGTTGAGAATGGGGCTTTCAAATACCAGGGCTGGGAAACCAAGTAAGGAATATAGCAGGTTATAGGAGGGTCACAGATCATCTTTTCTCCTGAACAGATGACAGCCCAACCCCAGGAGCCCCCTTTGAACACCGGGTGGTGAGTGTCAAGGAGACTCCGATCTCTGTGGGCTACACAGTGTGCCAGCACCAAGTCTTGGGAGGGTAGGTGGATGTCCGCCTTGCTAGGGTGGGAGTAAACACAGGAACAGAAATGGGCCCCGCAGGATGATTCTCAGCCTCAGATCCAGTACCCTCCACTGAGATTGTAAGGGACAGCCCACAGAGAGTGGGATGAAGAGGCACCCCAAGATATGGGACAGTCCTATGGTCTGGAGGTATAGGAGAGCTCCCCAGTGGGATGTGGGAGTAGGAGAGGTGACAGCAGAGCTGACATGATTACAAGTGAGCAGGGTGTCCACTGGAGGGCAGAAGGTATCCTGCAGTGCTGGTGAGGCATTCGTTGGGATAGAGGAGAGCTGAAGTGGGGTCAGGAGGTCTTCCCTTAGGGTTTGGGGTAAACCATATGTTGAGGCAGATATTTTCTAGGGCTCAGCACAGCCCATGTGGTAGGGGCCATGGCCAGGTCATGCCCTGAGGCTAGCATCTTTGCCTGGTGGTGTGGAGAGGGAGCAGGACCAGTCCCTAGGGGACAGGGCTTGCCTGTGGTACCTCCTCACGCTCTCAGCCATCCATGTCCATATGTCTCTGTAGGGGCCGGTTCGGCCAGGTCCACAAGTGCACGGAGAAGTCCACGGGCCTCCCACTGGCTGCCAAGGTCATCAAAGTGAAGAGTGCCAAGGACAGGGTGAGGCAGCCGCCCTTGGCCAGCCAGGTCCTTTTAGCCCAGCTCAGGTTTCCTTTACATCCTTCATACCCACTTCATGCTGAACAGGGAACCCCTTGCTTTTTCCACCTCTTTCCCATGATTCCCAATCCCTGCTCAGAAGGTGGCCTCACACTCTTTGGTCTAGACCCACGTCTGTATATGTGGGGGTCTGGTATGGCTTTGCCTGTGGGCCTATAGGCAACAAGGCCCTTTTCTTCTTGGGTTGCAGGTTTCTTATGGGGATTCGGGAGGGTTGAGCTGAGGTCCTTTCCTTATTGTGAGAATGTGGGTGGGCAGGGAGTCAAGGAGACTTGGTGTGACAGTGGGGCATCCAGGATGAGGGATGTGTGTTTGTCAGTCCAGCTGTCTTGGGAGGATCAGCTGGCTCATCTCCCTGACCTGTCTGCTGGGATTCCCTCTCTTCTCTTTCCACAAGGAGGACGTGAAGAATGAGATCAACATCATGAACCAGCTCAGCCATGTGAACCTGATCCAGCTGTACGATGCCTTTGAGAGCAAGAACAGTTTTACCCTTGTCATGGAGTAGTGAGTGTCACAGAGGTGGTTTCTCCTTCCAGGGCTTCACTGCAGGCTGTCTTTCCTTTCCCCTCCCTGGGAGACCCAGCGTTATGCCATGCCAATCCCATTTCTTGGGCTCTGCTGCCTGGATTCTGGCATAGAATGAGGAGAAAAGGCCATTTTGACATACAAACTAGTGGCCAGTGAGCTTGCTTTGACCTGCAGATGTTATGTCAGTTTAGCTTAAAAAAATTTTAGTAATTTTTAATAAACTTAGAAAAATCTATAAATTAATTTAAAATTTGAAATTTAGAAAACTTTAGTAATTATAGAATTTTAACTATTAACATTTGGAAATTGAAAGAGTTAGACAATAGAAGCTGGACAGTTGGACAGTAATGTTTGACTGGCATCTCTGACTGTAAGTAGTGCTGTAACTCACAGTGGCTGTCTTTTGTGGACAGGGCCACTGGTCCCCCATAACCACAATCCCTACCCCTGCCTCAGGGGTCTCTCCCTGGCTCTGAGGTCAGGGGACCAGAGGCCACTTATATTTCTATTTGTACTGCTTTTTTCTTCTGGCAAGGAAACATTTGTCATGCCATGTATCTGTCAAAAGTGGAAAAACAAAAGACAGATTAAGGATGGTGTGTTTTCAGAAAACTCTCATCTCACATTTAATCAGTCAAATTTGTTTTCTTATCCTATAAATATTCATTGCCTCCACTGGCAAATAAATTTGCAACCCTGGCCTAGATTATCCAGACTGAGACAATCTTGTCTTTCCTTTGGATTCTTATATCCTTTTTAACCCCTGGATTCTTTGCTGAAATGGCCTGAGCAAAAATCCTGACACAACCCTAGATGGTGATGGCAGCAGCCCTGTGACTTCTAATGTGACCAACCTTGACTTCATGTAGGCCATCTTTTTTGGTGAAAACAATGGACAAGCATTCAGAGCTCTGCTCAGCCTGGTGCTTGCCTCTCCTTTTCTCTGGCAGTGTGGATGGGGGTGAACTCTTTGACCGGATCACAGATGAAAAGTATCACCTGACAGAACTGGATGTGGTCTTGTTTACCAGGCAGATCTGTGAGGGTGTGCATTACCTCCACCAGCACTACATCCTGCACCTAGACCTCAAGGTGGGTTCTGCCTTTGGCATATGGAATGTGGGCTCCCCAGGTCCCGAGCCTCTGATGTACCTCATGACTCAGTCCTCTGTCAGCAGCACTGGCTTCTGCCCTGTCTCTGCCATGGCCTACTTCTGGAGTCTGGGGTAGCTAGCCAGTTGTGCTGCCTCTCTGCATCTTGGTTCTTCTGTTTTAGCTTGTGGGAAACTGAATTTCTTTAAGTGTTGTTGGAGGATTAAAGGATATGATGACCTTGTTTTTCTTTAAAAATATCTTTAAGATTAATTTTGTGTTAAAACTTCTAAAGGAACATATGCTGTGGTGACAGATCTAGGAAATATCAAAGTGTTTAAAATACAGAGTGGGAGGTTTTCTCACCCTGTCTCTATGTAAGGAAGTCCTCTCTGTGAGCTGCTAGCCTGGAGTCACACACAAGCACACACTGGGTATCTTATGATGCATCTTATTTTTAATCTTGCTTCTTTCAGTGCACTGTAGACATCTTTCCTCATTTTTGTGAAGGATAAAGTGATACTCAGTTAAATGAATGCATTGCATTTCCTTTTGTCTCCGATAAGTGCCATGTCCTGCACATAGAGTCCTGAGAATTCCCAGCTGGTAATAAACACTTATTACATGTTGGTGCTTTCTGTGATTTTTCTGATCCATGGAGCCAACAGAACATTTCTTCACAACCTATCTCAGGAAGGGGTGCATTTCAGTGGCCCCTTGCATGAGAACGGAAGTGAGTGCCGCACCAGTAATGTGCATGTTGCTCCTTCTGTCTTTTCTGATTGGCATCAGACTGTAAGGTTGGAGTATCAGAAGAATGGTGGGTGGGATGAGAAGTTGTCCTCAGTCCTCTGCTCACTGGAGCTAATTCCAAGCCTGCCAGACAAGCCATTATGGGGTGGGCACTAGGGAAAGTTCAGGAATCCACTCTAATTCTGAGTCTAGGGCCAGATTTGGGGTCATTTCTGTGACTTTGCAATGTTTACTGAGGCCCATTTCCCAGCCCAGAGCAAGACTGGTCTTGATTAATTATTGTCTGTAATACTGTGAACTTTGGGGAAGTTCTTTAAGCTTATCAATTGTGAAGTGGGGAGAGTAATATAGCTACAAATGTCCTGTGGGTTAGAATACCAAGGAAGTGCTCAGGAGCTGTGCTGTCCAATTTAGCTGCATGTAGTAATCACTTGAGATGTGACTACTGTGATTGAGGAATTTTCACTCTTACTGATTTTAATTTATATGTAAATACTGATGGTTGATTTAATTACTGAAAAAATTTTAGTGCATTTGGAGTAATGTGTATTTACTTCTCAACTACAAATTTCCTGAAATCTAAACACTGATCAAAAAATTCTGAGGAAAACTTAGAGTCTGCATTGAGATGCTCTTTAAGAATGAAATGGCTTTAAAAGACAAAACCTCAGGAGTTTGGCATGATGGTGCACACCTGTAATCCTGGCACTCTGGGAGGCTGAGTCAGGAGGATCACTGCCTAGGCAATTTAGCTAAATTTTGGTGAAGTTTGGGCAGTTTAGCAACTTAGTGAGACCCTGTTTCAAAAAATAAAAAGACTGGAGACATAGCTCAGTGGAAAGGCCCTGCATTCAATTCCCAATACCACAAGGAAACAAAAAAATGTGAAATGACAGCTCACAGAATGGGAGAATATATTTCCAAACCAGATACCAAATAAGAGATTTAGATCTCGAATACATTTTTAAAAAGTCTTACACCTCAATAATAGAAAGACAAGTCAATTAAAAATGATGAAATGGGCCAAGGGTGTAGCTCATTGCTAAAGCATTTGCATAGCACGTGTAAGGCCTGGGTTTTGTTCCCAGCACTGGGTGGGGGAGGTAGGAGGGCGACAAAGAAGTAGTGTTAGGATTTGAATAAACATATATCCACTGAAGATACACAAAGCCAATAAGCACATGAAAAGATTATCAACATCATTGGTCATTAGTAGAATGTAAATCAAACAATGAGATACCACTTCATAACCCCTAGACTGAATAAAATAAAAATGACAAACATGGTAGCTAGGATATGGAAACATTTGAACACTCATACATTATTGGCAAGATTGTGATATTGTACATCTACTTTAAAACCAGTTTGACAACTAGAGACCAAACTCATAAGTGAAATAAATCAGACTCACATGTGTAAACATCGTATTATCTCCCTAGTGTGAAAAGCTGAAAGAAATAATATATGTATATGTATATATACATAAATAATAGTTAAGATAGTTACTTATTTCTCTTAGCTCATTGAAAAGAATGGTTTGCGCTAATATTTTTTGGACAATTAAATGTAGATATCTTGTATTCTGAGTAACTTAAAGAGAACAATATGCAATTATATTAACCATTAATACCCTCTAATTATCATGTTTTGGAATTGTGAGGTTTTTTCTCGTTAAAATAAAATTTTAAGAAACATAAAGTCAGTTTGATAATTCCTAACAATACTAAAAATAGGATTACCATATGATCCTGCAATTTCATTCCTAGGTATATGCTTGAAAGAATTGAAACATAAGCATGAAAACTTATATACAAATGTTCTTAACAGTGTGATTAATAATAGCTAAAAAGTAGAAACAACATGGATGTTAATTAACTGATGAATGGATAAATAAAATATGGTATACCCATATAACGAAATGTTATTTAGCCATGAAAAATAATGAATATTATATGGATGAAATGTGAGAACAGTATACCAAGTAAAAGATGCTGGACACAAAAAGGCTGCATATTTTATGATTTCATTTATATAAAATTCTCAATATAAGCAAATTTTAGGAAAATAAAAAATATGTTATCAGTTACTCGAGGTTGAAGATGAGGGAAAAATGGATGGTGAATAACGATGAGTTTGGGTTTTTTGTTATTGTTGGTGGTGGTGTTTTTGTTTTTTGAGAGAGAGTCTCTCTTTGTCATTTAGACTGATTCTGAATTCATATACAGCCCAGACTGGCCTCAAACTCATGGCAATCCTCCTGCCTCAGCCTCCTGAGTGCCTTCAACTCATCATGTAGCCTAAGCTGGCTTTGGATTCATGGTGATCATCCTGTCTCATTTTTTTTCTTAAATTACATAATGGTGACCATTACACAATTCTGTAAATATACTAAAAAGTCACTAAATTGTATGTTTTTAAATGGTGGATTATATAGTAAAATTATATTTCAATAATGTTAAAAAATCTTCATGTTTCTTTTTACTTTTTTAATATGGCTGCTAGAAACTGGCAGTGTATATTTGGCTCCCTTTATGTATCCCTGTTGGATAGTGTTGTTCTGGACCTTATAAAGAAGAGATTTTTCACTAGGCATGGTAGTGCACACCTGTAATCCCAGCATGGTTAAGATTGAGGCTGGAGGATCACTATGAGTTCGAGGTCAACCTGAAACTCTTAGTGAGAACCTGTCAAAAAAAAAAAATAGATTTTTAAACATCATTCTTGAAAGTATCTGAAGAATTTGCATACCCCCACTGTTGCATAAACAACAAACAAATCTTACACTGGGAAGATTAGTACCTGACATTTGTTGGTTGTGAAGTGCGTCATACACATTATATCTTTTGATCCTCCTGGCATTCCAGAAAGACAGGCAGAAAGTGGTTATTGGTCCCATTGTAAAGCTGCAGACACTGAGGTTTGTGAATGGAGAGGGCCTCATCTAGAGCTACAGGACCAGGTAATGGACTCCTAGACCTCAGGTACTAGATTCTAGGTCCCTGGGATTTTTCTATCATAAACCTTCAATCTCCACACCTCTCACCCCACCCCAATATGTCATGCACAAGCATCGAGTATCATCTCAGGCCCTCTTGGGGTCTCTGAGTTGATCTGAAAGGCCTAAAAGGAGACCCATGTCAAGGCCCCATCCCCACCTGCTCAGTCATGGCTGTCACTGCAAATTGGCAGGTTGGCATTTAGCAGCTCTACTCTCCTGCACCAGACCTGGTGCTCTGGCTTCCTTGGTGTGATTCTGACATTGTGGATCAGGGCTGGGGCCTGGGCATGAGGACCTTTTAAGCTTCCCTGACAATCATGTGTCACCCCAAGCCAAAAGTGCACCAAAAGTTTTCGATTTGGCTTCCACAGTGATACAGGTGAGTTTAAAAGCATGAACTTTCACACACATAGAAACACTATGTTTCTGGATTCCCCGAAGGACAAGAAGTGGCTCTTGTGCCTGCACTCCTGAGCTGTGACTATCCTGTGATGCTCACAGGCCACAGTGAGCCTACCCACTGTATCGACTGTACTTATCTGTCTAAGCCCCAAAGTCACCTGAGTCCCATGTTGGAAACTGAAGCTTGTAGCTGTGGCATACCTAGATCTCCTTGGTTGCACACTGGAATAAGCAGACTTCTTCTTTTCCAGCCAGAGAACATACTGTGTGTCAGTCAGACAGGACACCAAATTAAAATAATTGACTTTGGACTGGCCAGAAGGTAAGAGAATTTTATTTTGATACATTAACCAAAGTCCTTGGGACTCTGTAGTTGTCTTGGGCATGGTTACAGAACTTGAGTTTGGGATGGAGAGAAGGAAGCACTCTCACTCATGTGGGTGACCTTTGACCTGCAGACTGGCCTTGTTGCTACTGCAGCCTTAAAAGGCTGCGGGATTAACTGTGCTTCAAACTATCTGAGAAGAGAGTGTGACCACTAAAGGGGGATGCTGAATAGGTTCTGGCAACTCAGTTCAATGGATCCCAGGTCATCTGCCCCTAGCTATGCTGGGATGTGTGATACACCTGTCACCATCCTTGCCCTTCAGGAAATGATGAGGTTCAATATGAAAACACATGTGTGACAGTGTAGGGAAGTGGCATACATTGGCCGAGTGGTCCTAGAGCCACTCAAACTTGACTATTGTTAAGTGGTGGTACATGATGACTGCTGAGGGCCAAATGAGATGACATATGGGCATTGCCAGCCCATTCTATGAGTGTGGTTTTGTTCTCAAATCTCCATGCTATAAAGTGAACATTGCACATAATTTAAAAAAGTATCTTAAAGTTCCTTAAAATACATGAAACCTTGTAGACTATCCTGTACAATCCTGTCCAGTCATGGGTATGGTGAACACTGGGCCTCTTGGGCCCTTTGCTTGGGACAGTTGTGCTGGAGTTTTAGCAGGGCTGCAGCGGATCCTGGTGTCTAGGAGAACTCCCCACCTCCCTGCCTTAGGCAACCCCCGTTATTGAATATGTGTGGCAATAGCTGTGTGCTTATCTTGGAGGCTTACTCCAAGAATGGTTTTTCTCTATGAATTACATATTTTCTGGGTTGGTCTTAGCACTATAGCTGCTGGATTTTCACTGTTTTCTGAAATTTCTCTCATCTTTTTGTTTGTTCATTTGTTTGTTTTTGTTTTTTTGAGACACAGGCTAATATCAAACCCAGGACAGTCCTCCTGCCTTAGCCTCCCTAGTACTGGGATTACAGGCAAATCAGGATTCTTTGTCATCTTGTTGACTGTTTCCCACAAAGTAGTGGTTCTTGTTGCTTCCTGTGCTGTTGGATGTCCTCCACTCCATCTACAGCAGAAGGAAGCAAAGCCTGGACCCATGGAGGCCTCAGCTCTGGTTTCTTGCAGTTGCTCTCAGGCAGCAGCTGACGCCATGGAGGAAAGCTTCCAGTTCTTTCCTCCCTGGTGGTTGTGGCAACTGTGACCTATTTCCATGGGTGAAGGTTTTGTTTTGTTTTTTAAGTATTGTACTGGGGATCAATGTAGCTACCACTGAGCTACATTTTCAGCCCTTTTTGTAATTTTTAGAATTTTGAGACAGGGTCTTGCTAAATTGCCCAGACAAGATCCAATCTTGGAATCCTTCTGTCTCAGCTTCCTGAAATTCTGAAATTACAGACAGGCACCACCATCCCAGACTTGAATATGATTTTTAGGAGTTTAGGTTGGGAGGATTTTACATTGTTCATGCACAGTGCAGACCCTGCAGGTACAGTGGAATGCTAGAACTTCATTCTGCTATTACCCAACAGCAGATGGGGCAGTGAAAATGCTCCTCTCACCCATGGAAATAGGTCACATGCCTGGTTCAAACACTACTTCCTACTCATTTTACTCTTACCTGTGCTTATGAAGTTCTTTGTGTTTGTGATTTCATCTGTTTGGTAGAAATACTTTAGGATAGTGTGAGGCTGTGCCACTCAGGAGCTTCATGATATGTCTTGAAATTGGCCATGGGAAATCTGTGCTTCCCCTATAGCTGCAAAATTAGGGCCACACACACACACACACACACACACACACACCAGACCACTGATTGTGAAACACTTATTCACATACCACAGGTTGGAATTCGTTAGTCTAGGCTGAACTCAGCTGGCCTTAGATCTAAGATGCAGGTCAGTTAAGTCAGATGTACTCCAAGTCCCTCATTCTCTTTCTATGGTGATGGCAGAGGGGCAAGAGGACATGCAAGCTCTTATGACCCAGCTTGGAACTGGCTCAGTAACACCTCCACCCATCTTCCACTGAGCAAAGCAACTCATATGCCTAATGCAGCATCAGTGGGGCAGAGCAATATACTCCACTCTAGTGGAAGAACTGCACAGCTGCAAGACACAGGATGCAGACACAGCATACTAGCGCACTGGGACCAAGAGTACAGCCTGGGAAAGTGGCTTGCAGGGGTTAGAAGAATAGTGAAGGCTGTTTCTCGCAGTTTGGCTCCTGAGGCCTAAGTCTGGGTCCATTTCCAGTGCAAGGAAGGAGCAGGCTGGCAGATAAGAGTTCCACTGCTTTTCAGTTCCCCGGCTTCCCACCAGCCCCTTGTTGCTCTTTTCCTGACAGATGTGGGCTTCGTTAACTCTAAGTCTGTATTTGCCTGGCTTCCAACAAATTCACAAGGGAGGTGACTGCTCTTTGAATGTTGGTTTGAAGGAAGCAGGGCACTTTGGTGAAATAAATTGAGTCACTTTATTTTTAATCTCAATTGCCTCATCTATAAGGTGGGGCCAATAATCTTAGCTATTTCAAAGAGCTATTGTGAGAATGAAAAGAGGCAATATTGGC
This sequence comes from Hydrochoerus hydrochaeris, assembly GCA_004027455.1. NCBI lineage: Eukaryota > Metazoa > Chordata > Mammalia > Rodentia > Hydrochaeridae > Hydrochoerus > Hydrochoerus hydrochaeris. The sequence continues at coordinate 119,116 of PVLA01001965.1, forward strand.
ATGTAAATCTTTTAGCATGGTGCCTGAAAGACAAGAAGTGTCCATTTCACCTGCCTGACAAATGCAAGGTCCTGAATTCAGTTCCTGGTACCATTAAAAAAAAAAAAAAAGTACCCACTAAACTTGAGCTAGAGATATTCTTCTCCTTTAACAGTGATTCTAAAAATTTCTATTCTTTCTAAAAGAAAGCCACCACTTTCTCTGCCATCAGTACTCTTCCTAGCCATGCTTACACTTGATGTTCATAACCTTTTCTAACTCTTTTTGAGACAGTATTTCACTATAAAGTTCAGGTTGGCCTTGAAATACTATATAGTCCAGGCTGACCTCAAACTCGTGGTGATCCTCCTGCCTCAGCCTCCCAAGTGCTGGGATTACGGAATTACCACACCCAGCTCTGATTCTTTCTTTTTGGAATTGTGGTCTTTTTTTTTAAACCACCCAATATAGCATCCAGTGCCCATCAATGGGGGAATGGATAAAGAAAATGTGGTACAGTATATATACCCAATAGAATACTGTTCAGCCTTAAAAAAAAAAAGGAAATCCTGTCATTTGAGATGGCATGCATAAATCTGAAGGACATTATGTTAAACGAAAATACCAGGCACAGAAAGCCAAGTAGAGCATGATATCACCGATGTGTAGAATCTGGAAGAGATGAACTCACAGGAGTGGTGTATAGAGTGGTGGTCAGCAGGGGCCAAGCTAGTGGCACTGGGGAGATGTTGGCTAAGGGTGCAAACTTTTAGTTAGGTAGAAGTATAAGTCCAAGAGATCTCTTATACAATATGATGTTAATAACAATGTATTGTCTACTTAAAAACTATTAAGAGAATAGATTTAAAGTGTTCTTTTTACATAAAAATAAGAGAAGTAATCTGTGTGTTAATTTGTTTAATTTAGGCAGCCCAATATGTATACACATATGAAAATATCATGTTGTGAACTATAGATATCTATATCTTTTGTCATTTAGGATAAATTAATGAATTAAAGATTATCATCTTAATATTTACTTGTACAGTTCAGTAGCACAGCTCTAATTTAGTGTGTCACTGAGTAACTAAGTTTCAGAACATTTCATCTTGCAAAACTGATGCTCTCTCCAACTTCTCTACATGTTAGTCCCACATATATGACTACATGATTCCACCAATGTATTTAAATATGCTGGCCATCTGGGTGGGTAGGAAGCAGGATCACATCCTGGTTTTGATTTGCATCTTTCCCTCTTTTGCTAGTTTCATTGTCATCTCCACCCACATTGTGTATGCCAACAGCTGTCTCTGCCCAATATCTCCCACCTTGTTTGCTTGCACCTGCCCATATAGCTACATGTTGGATAAGATATATGGATATTCTTTCCTCTTTGGGTTGTAAATGTCTGGAGAAGGAGGACTGTGGTTTTCTGATTCTGCTGCTGACTTAGCAAAACCTGAAGGTTGAGGCCTGGGGTGTGATTCTCTCCCCAGTAAAATACATCTGTAGTGTGAATCTGAGGCCAAGGCAAAACACCTGACAGTAAAGCTTGAAGAATGTCTCCTCCTCTGGGAATTAGTCCCTTCCCCACATCTCATGTAAGGCCTCCTGTCTCTGGTTCTCTATACTCCTTCTCCCCAGGTACAAGCCTCAGGAAAAACTGAAGGTGAATTTTGGTACTCCTGAGTTCCTGGCCCCGGAAGTTGTCAACTATGAGTTTGTCTCCTTCCCCACTGACATGTGGAGTGTGGGAGTCATCGCCTACATGCTGTGAGTGCTCCAGGGGCCTGGTTCTGAGGTGGGGCTGGGGCCATCTGTCTTCACTTACCCTGATAAGCAACAAAAATGTGAAGTTTATTTGGGAAGTATCCTAGGAAACATCAGTAGAGAAGTAAGGCAGGGAGATGAGGAAGGAAAAGCGCCAGTTAAGGGTTGGTTCTGAGCCAGTTTCTTTCTTTCTTTTTATTTTAAAGAGGGTAAAATTAAACAGAATAAAACAAATCATAAGAAAACAATGTAAGAGACACAAGAAAACAATGTAAGGGATTTCAAAGCAAGACAATCGGAGATCTTCACTGTCTATCATATTGTCTCTTGTTTTCTTCCAAATAGTCGTCCATATGTTCACATACAATGAATTCATACAAAACAAAATAGTATAAAACTAATCAGAACAGGATGATGAAGGCATTATAGGTCTTCAAGACCAGACAATAGGGACATCAACAATGGCTGCCAAAATGTCTCTCATTCTCTTCAGAATAGTTGTCCATACCTTCACGTATGTTGAAATTAAACAAAACAAAACAGACTAAAATCACTCTAAACAAAGAATAATAGCATTTCTGGATTTCATATCATGATGCTATGGAATTAGCATTGGGTACCTTAGTGTTTCTTTTTCTCTAAACTAGCTGTTCATTTCATCGTGCATTATATAATCAATTCTCATAAACTGTTTAGAAGTTCTTCTATGCATGCATGAGTCTCTACATGTATACCTATGCTTTCTGTATTAGAGGGAAAAACAAAACAAAACAGAACAAAACAAAACAACTTCCTAAAAAAACGAAACGAAAAAATATAAACAGCAATAGCAAAGAGCCCAGAAAACTGACAATATAAGCCTTCAAAACAAGGCAGTATGAGCATAATTAGGGTTGTTATTTTACATAATGATCTTCAAGAGTTCCTCAGGTCACCATACAATAATATGCACAATTGTTCCAATCCTATGAATGTTAACTATTTTGTTCCAAGAACTTATAGAATTTGTAGCACAGTCATCTTAGCTATCCTAAGTGTGTTTATATAATTTTAGATATTTTTTCTTTTCCTTTCCTTTATCTTTTTCCTCATTTTCCCTGAGATATTATTTTTCCCCTTTAAGCAGATTCTTGTCCTTTGATTGTGTTTATAGAGTTTTTTGTATCTTATGTACTCTTACCATTTCTTACAAAAGGGAGACTATATGGTATTTACACATGAGTTTGATTTATTTCACTTATGAGTATGGTCTCAAGCTGCATCCACTTACTTATAAATATCTCAATGTGATCATTCTTTATAGCAGAGTAGTACTCCGTTGTATAAAAATACCACATCTTTTTTTTTTCTTTTTGTCTTTTTTGAGACAGGGTCTCACTCTGCAGTTCAGGCTGGGCTTGAGCTCACTTTGTAGTCCAGGCTGGTCTCAAACTCACAATGATCCTCCTGCCTCAGCCTCCCAAGTGCTGGGATTACAGGCATGAGCCACCACGCCCGGCTACTGCATCTTTTTTTATCCATTCCTCAGTTGATGGACATTTAGGTTGTTTCCAAGATCTGGCTATTACAAATTGTGCTGCTATAAACATGGGCGCACATATATCACTGTAGCATGATGTTTTCAGTTCTTCTGAGAATACGCCCAGAAGTGGAATAGCTGGGTCAAATGGGATCTCCAATCCCAGGTTTTTGAGGAATCTCCAAACTGACCCCCACAGTGGTTGCATCAGTTTACACTCCCACCAACAGTGCAGAAGAGTTCTATTTTCATTGCAGCCTCTCTAGCATTTGTTGTTGGTAGTTTTCTTTATCTTGGCCATTCTTTCTGGATTGAGATGGAACCTCAGAGTGTTTTAATTTGCATTTCTCTAATGACCAATGATGCTGAACATTTTTAATATATTTGTTTGCCATATTTGTATTTCTTCATCTGGGAACTTTGTATTCATCTTGGCTGCCCATTTTTGGAATGGGTCTTTGAATTTTGGGGATCTGATTTTTTAAAATTCTTTATATGTTCTGGACAGAAGTCCTTTGTCTGAGGGACAGTTAACTAAGATTTTTTTCCCAATTTGTGGGTTTCCTTTTCACTATGCAGAAATTTCTTTGGATGTGCAAAAACTCTTTAATAGGACACAATCCCAGTTAATGATTCTGTGAAATATTTTGCGAGCAGTTTGATTCTTGTTCATGAATTCTCTACCTACCCATGTGTCTTCAAAATTTCTACTACTTTGTATTCTAACAAATTTAGGGTTTCTGTTTCAATATATAAATCTTTGATCCATTTAGACTTTAGTTTAGTACATGGTGATAGGCATGGGTCTAGTTTTAGTTTTTGATATATGGAGAGCCAATTTTCCCAGCACCACTTATTGAACAGACTATCTTTCTTCCAGTGGACATGTTTGGCCCCTTTATCAAAGATAAAGTGGCTGAGTATGTTTGTAGTTGTATCTTCTAATCTATTCCATTGATCTTCAGGTCTGTTTTTATTCCAGTACCATGCTGATTTTATTACAGTAGCTTTGTAGTATAACTTCAAGTGAGGGATTGTGATGCCTCCTGCCTTGCCTTTGTTGCTTAGAATTGCCTATGCTATTCTAGGTCTCTTCTGGTTCCAGAAGAATTTCAGGAGTGATTTCACTAGATCTGTGAGGTATGCTAGTGGTATTTTGATGGAGATTTCATTAAATCTGTATAACAATTTTGGGAAAATGGCCATTTTCACAGTGTTTGTTCTTCCTATCCATAAACAAGTGATGTCTTTCCATTTTCTGAGGTCCTCTTTGATTTCTTTTTCAGGGTATTATAATTTTCCTTGAATAGATCTTTTACTTCTTTTGTTAGATTAATTTCTAAATATTTCATTTTCTTGGGTGCTATTGTGAAGGGTGTTCTCTCTCAGTGGCTTTTTTTTATTAGTTTACTGGAATGCTATTAATTTTTGACTGTTGACTTTGTATCCAGCTACATTACTGACTATTTATTGTGCTTAGGAGTCTTTCAATGGAGTTTTGGGGGTCTTCTATGTAGAGCATCATGTTGTCTGCAAATAATGATAATTTAACTTCTTCTTTTCCTGTCTTTACTCCTTTTATTTCTGTCTCTTGTCTAATTGCTCTGGCTAGTATTTCCAGCATTATATTGAATAGGAGTGGTAATAATGGACATCCTTGTCTTGTTCCTGATTTTAGGGTAAAGGCTTTCAGTTTTTGGCCATTTAATATGATGCTGGCTGTTGGTTTGTCATAGATGGCTTTGACCATATTGAGGTAAAGACCATCTATCCCAATTTTCTGTAAGGTTTTTATCATCAATAGGTATTGGACCTTATCAAAAGCTTTTTCTGCATCTATAGAAATGATCATGTGGTTCTTATTTTTGGCTCTATTGATATGGTGGATTACATTTATTGATTTGTGTATGTTGGACCATCCCTGCATCCTGGAATGAATCCCCTGTAATCATGGTGTATAATCTTCTTGATGATTTGCTGCATTCTGTTTGCCAAAATTTTGTTGAGAATTTTTGCATCTATGTTCATTAGGGAGATTGGCCTATAGTTCTCTTTTTTAGTTGGGTCTCTCTCAAGTTTTGGTATTAGAGGAATGTTTGCTTCAGGAATGAGTTAGGGAGAATTGTTTCCCTTTCAATTTCATTGAAGAGTTTGAGGAGTGTTGGCATTAAATCTTGAATTTCTTGTAGAATTCTGTGGTAAATCTATCTGGACCTGGGCTCTTCTTTGTTGGTAAGGATTTAATTACATTTTCAATTTCATTAATTGAAATTGGGTTATTCAGCAGTTTTACATCTTCTTGACTCAACTTTGGTAATTCATTTATTTCTAGGAATCTGTCCATTTCTTTTGTGTTATCAAGCCTATGAGAGTACAGGTTTTCAAAACAGGTATTGATTATCTTCTGTATTTCTACAGGGTCTGTAGTGATTTTGCCCTTTTCATCCCTTATTGCATTCTTTCCTTTTTAAAATAAGTTTGGCTAGAGGCCTGCCAATTCTATTTATTCTTTCAATGAACCAACTCTTTGATTCACTGATTCTTTGTTTTGTTTTCTTAGTCTCTATTGCATTGATTTTTGCTCTGACTGCAATACATTTTCCTCTGAGGACTGCTTTCATTGCATCCCACAGGTTCCAGTAAGATGTATTTGTATTTTCATTTGCCTGTAAATATTGTTTAATTTCTTCTTTAATTTCCTCTGTGATCCACTGATTGCTCAGGAGTGTATTATTCAATTTCCATATGTTTGTGGGGTTTTTGCAGTTTCTTTTGTCATTAGTTTCTAGTTTCATTGTGCTATGATCCAATAACATGCATGGGATAATTTCAATTCTTTTGCATTTACTTAAGCATGTTCTTTTGGCTAGTATATGGTCTATTTTAGAGAATGTTCCATGTGCTGCTGAGAACAATGTATATTCTGATGTTGTTGGGTGGAACACTGTATACATCTGCTAAGTCCATTTGTTCACATGTGTGATTCAGTTCTGTTATTCCTTTGCTGATTTTCTGTCTAGTTGATCTTTCCCTTTGTGTCAATGCCATGTTAAGCTCTCCTGTTGTAATTGTGTTATTGCTTATTTGATTTTTCATTTCTATTAATATTTATTTTGTATAGCTGAGTGCCCCCAAATTTGGTGCATAGATATTTAAGATTGTTATCTCTTCCTTTTGAAGTTTTCCCTTAACTAGTATGTAGTGGCCTTCTTTATCTCTCTGGGATCATTCTTGGTTTGAAGTTCACATTATCTGCAAACACAATAGCTACCCCTGCTTTTGGGGGGGGGGTGGATCCTGTTGCATGGAGTATTGTTTTCTATCCTCTGACTTTCAGTCTATGAGTTTCCTTTTGGGTTAGATGGGTTTTCTATAAACAGCATATTGTTGGATGTTGTTTCTTGATCCATTCTGCCAGTCTGTTTCTTTTAATTGGTGAATTGAGGCCATTTACATTAGTGGTTATAACTGATGCATATTGGTTTACTTTTGACATGTTATCTTTCTGCTGTTGATTCTTTACCTTTCCACTCTGTTTGTTTGCCTTGCTTAGTGGTTTTTTTCCTATGTCTGTCTAGAATGTCTTTCAGTATTCTTTGCAGGGTTGGTTTGGTGGTCATGAAGTTCTTTAGCTGTTCTTTGTCATAGAAGTATCTTATTTCTCCATCCATTTTGAAGGACAGTTTTGCAAGGTACAGCAGTCTAGGTTGGAAGTAATTTTCATTTAGGATCCGAAATACTTCATCCCATGCTCTTCTTGATTTCATTGTTTGTGTTGAGAAGTCTGCTGTGATTCTGATAGGCTTTCCTTTATAGGTGATCTGTCTCTTCTCTCTACCAGCTTTTAATATTCTGTCCTTATGTTGGATTTCTGGGATATTGATTATTATATGTCTGGGTGTAGTTTTCGTTTGGTTATGGTTATTTGGAGTTCTATATGCTTCACTGATCTGTATGTCAGTTTCCATTCTCATGTTTGGGAAATTTTCAGCTATTACTTCTGTAAATAGCCTCTTGATATTGTTTGTGTTGTCACCTTCCTTTTCATTTTTACCTATCAATCTTATGTTGTTTTTCTTTGCATCATCTTGCAACTGTTTAATTGTTATTTCCTGGTTCCTTGTTGTTTTTAAAAGATCTTTCCTTTCCTGTTCACTAGCTGCAATCTTGTCTTCGAGGTCTGAAATTCTATCTTCACTTTTGTTGAGGTGGTTTTGCCAACTTTCAGTGGAATTTTTGATTTCCTGTATTTCTCTTTGAATCTGCTTCATGCATTGTATTTGTTCCTTATATTGTTCATTCAGAGTTTCCATCTTTTTGCCTTGTTCCTCTTATTTTTTAACTGTCTTCTTTAGGTGTGTTTAGCATTTGTTTCATTACATTTATCATTTCTTCTTTTACCTGGGAGACTATTTCTGATTTGAGTTCTTTTATAGCTTCCCAGAGTTGTTTCTTTACTTCAGTTATTATCATTTCAGGAATTTCAGGTGTATGGCTTATATTTTCTTCTGTGTCCATGTCTCCTACACTTGCTTAGGTTGGGCTGGAAGTTTGAGATTGCATTTTACTCTTTCATTTTGTCATTTTCCTATATTTCTGGGTTTTGAGTGATATTTCAAAGCTTGCACAGTGCATTGGGAATCACCTGGCCCACTTTTGGCTCCTGGAGCAGACTGCAGGCAATTGCTAGCCACTTGGAGTTTGCTGGGCGTGGGCCATTTAGGCCCGCAGGGACTCCCTTATGTCATACAGTGATTTCAAATGCAGGGTGTGATCTTACTGCCTGGGAGCAATGGTCCAAGGCTGCCCTGTGCACTGGAGTTCAACCTGCACACGTTCAGGGACTGGAACTGAATTCCAGCCCCTGATAGCTGCTTGGAGTTCATTGGGCGTGGCCTAGTTAGGCCCACAGGTACCTCCCATGAGTCTTAGGGTGGTTTCAGATGTGGGACATGGTCTTACCGCCTGGGAGGGAAGTTCCAAGGTTTCCCTGTGCACTGGGAATCTACCCTCACAGGCATTCAGGGCCTGGGACTGGATTTCCAGCCCCTGCTAGTTGCTTGGAGTTCACTGGGCATGGCCCAATTTTTTTATTTAAATTGGTCTTATTTGTAATTTGTCACTTATTATAGACTAATGTTGGAGACAGTTTGAGATATACAGATATCATTCCCCAGAGTAAAGTCTGAATGCCTTAGGCTTCAGCAGCATTGAAGTCATGGGCTGAGCTATCAGATTTTTTTGATACACATAAAATAATAACTGAAAATAACTAATGGCATTAATGACCCGGAAGTAAAGCCCACCTGTGAACACCTGCAGTTTATTTCCACTGGGAAACTTTGGACTCTATGGTGAACACTCACCCAGTTATTTAATTTATGTACAAACTCCTGTTATTATTTGTGGGATGGTCTCAGGTTTCAGGGCTTGAATTAATTTCCAGGGAGTGATTTAACTTCCTGGTACTTCTGGGTGTGTAAAGCAAACTTGAACTGGAGAAAAAGGCCTTCAACAAAGAAATGAAGGTTCTTTGGTACAAGCAGGTGTAGACTGCCCCAAGGAGGTGAGGCCAGGGGACAGGTGAGCAGGACACTATTGGGTTTCCAACCTTGTCACTGTTGACCCTGGGCTCTCTGCTTTCTTCTCTCAGACTGTGGACTTCCTGTGGCTCTCTCCTTAAAGGCTGAAGTCATGCTTTGCTTCTTGTCCTATTGCATAACTGCTGGCTATGTTCCTGTACTTTGCAAGTATCCATGGTACCAACCTGGGGAAGTTTAGAGCCCAGGACCAGCCAGCTGGGCTGTGAGGTGGCTGTGACCCAGAATAGAAACTATTTTTTTTAAGACTATTTTAAAATTAAATCAATATATACTCAGTTACTGGATATATTGAGTCAGGCTCCAATTTTTGTTTACCTCAGAGATAAGGGGGAAAGAGGTAATATGATGGAAGACTTATTGTGAACATCCTTCCTGCCTCCAGTTTTTAATCCTGCCACCTCCTCCCCTAAATTAACACTGAACTCTATCCTGTGAAGTGCTGTAGCTACTTTTGTTCCCATCTCTATTGGTTCTGGTCAGGTCTGCTTGGGCCTTGTTGTTGAGGCATTTGGGTAGGTGTGGCTTTAGTTGACTGTGCTCCTTTCTCTCCTCTGTAGACTCAGTGGTTTGTCCCCATTTCTAGGGGAAACCGATGCAGAGACCATGAATTTCATTGTGAACTGTAGCTGGGACTTTGATGCTGATACCTTTGAAGGGCTGTCAGAAGAGGCCAAGGACTTCGTTTCCCGGCTACTGGTCAAAGAGAAGAGGTACTCTACTGGTGCCCCTCTGCCACTGTGGTAGAGTCTGCCTTGGGTGTCAGGCTAGAATACTTTTTTCTTTAGGATTTCTTAGTCTGCTACTTCTTTGGAATAATAACGCAAGCAGAGAGAGGACAAAAGGAAATCAATTTTTAAAAAAACTAGGAGCATGAATTCTAGATATGCTTTAGGAAGAAGTATATTTGTCAATGGTCCTATTTCCAGGTTGTCACTTATCATAGGCTAATGTTGAAAAAAAGTTGAGATAAGCAGATGTTATTCCCCAGAATAAAGATCTGAATACTTCACTTTTTGTTGACAAAGCATACTTAGGCTTCAGCAGTTCTATCAAAGTCAGACAGTAAGCTATCGAGCTTTTTTTTTATACTCACATAAAATGACTGAAAATAACTAAAAGTATTAATAATCTAAAAACCAACTGCAGGCTACTGGCGTTTGTTTCGGCTGGGAACTCTGGAATTCATTGTGGAACACAGCTTCTGCACTACATTTTGTGTTTGGTTTTTTTTTTTTTTTTTTTTTTTTGAGCCAGAATTCATGTTGGCCTTGATTTCACTGTGTAGCCAAGACTGGCTTCAAACTGGCAATGATCCTTCTGCCTCAGTCTCCCAAGAGCTGGGATTACAGCATGTACCACCACACTCTCAAATTACTAAGGCCCAAGAATATGAGCTGTGACACAGTTCACTGTTCTTTGATTTTCAGTTTTATTTCAGATTGTGAAAAGTTATATGAGAGGAAAATAATTCTAATTAAAATGAATATGCTCTGAAGGAGAAATGAGCTTCTGTCAAGTGTCAGGCTCTTTTGCTTCTTTGGTTTGAAATGTTTAATTTTGATTAGTACATGTTTGTGGTACATAATGACTACATTCAACATGAGAAGTTGGTACATGGACAAAACACATCTTAACTCTTTTTACTTCTCCTTCCTCCTCCTTCCTTCCCCCACTTATTAATCCCTTTCCTGTTTGCAAAAGAGCTCCCTGCTTCCTATTATATTTTATATTGCTCTTTAAGTTTGAGTTTCTCATAAAGGAGAAATCATGCAATATTTAAACTTTGTGTACTTGATTTGTTTCACTTAGTATTTCCTACAAATGCCACAAATGTATCCTTCTTTATGGTAGAAGTAGTACTCTATTATGTATAAATACCACATTTTCTTTCTCCATTCTTTGCTTCTTAAGAACAGTCCCAGTGCAGTATGGCCAGCCTTACTGCACTGCCTCAGTTTCCCAGCCCTTGCTAGGTGCTAATAAATTAACATGTTTCCTCACAGAGGTCAGGGGATATTTTTCTGATGACTTACTACTTACTGGCCTTTTTTTTTTTAAGAGGGAAGTTTTAGACAAGTTCCCTTTTTGATGCATGACACGAATCTGCCAGAATGATTAGAATAGTCTACTGACTCAGGATTCCTTCCCAATGGAATGGCTTTGGGCAGCCAGAAAAGGCAACCCCAACTAACGTTTCAACTGCTGTTTATTTCACAGCTGCAGAATGAGTGCCACACAGTGCCTGAAACATGAGTGGTTGAATAATTTGCCTGCCAAAGCCTCAAAATCCAAAGTTCATCTCAAATCCCAACTATTGCTGCAGAAATACATGGCCCAGAGAAAATGGAAGGTATTTTGTTTTTCTGTCAATAAAGAAAGCATTTGTCTTCTGATCTGGGAAAGAACTGTCACTAAACTTTTACATATTTTCATTACAAATAGATTATTTTGAAGAGAAAAATCTCATCTTAAAAAGATATTAGCTGGATTAAAATAAGCCAGAGACCAAAAACTAACTGGTGTAAAAAAATGCCTTTTAGTCTGTGGTTATATGGACACTTGAAGAGATAGAGTGAAGTTTAGCATATGAGATATGCTCAAAATATATACTGAATGTTTACATTTTAAAAAAATTATTACAAAAAAAAACAGGTGGCCATTAATTCTCCACAAAATACTCCCTCTTGCTTCAAACACAACTATCCCATTATTTTTACCATTTCTGATGCAGTTCTTCTGGAAGCCTGAGGTGCGAAAAACTAAGTGAATGGGCTGCTGAATGTCACCCAACAGAAAGTGGGCTCGTGAAAGCATGATGCTGTGTACTCATCCACATTTTTCACCAGATCTGGCACTGCGAGACTTCTTAGTTCTTCCCCAGTCAAAGTGATCATGCAAAATAAATGTTTTGAATCCATTCAGGACATCAAGGCAGCACAATTAGACACTCAAAAGAGTACTTCCAGAACTGCTTTAGGAAGTGGCAAGAGTGATGGGATAAATGTCTTTGAAGTGAAGTACTTTTAAAATTTTTTAGTTTTATTTTAAAGAAAATAAAACCAAGCAAAGTAAAGCAGAATAAAGCCAATAAAAACAAGACAGTGTAAGTGATACAGGATTTCAAAACAAGATAATAGGAAATCAACAATAGTTACCATAATGCCCCTTATTCTCTTCAAAATAGCTGCCCATACATTCAGACATAGTAAAATCAAACAAAACAGAACAGAATAGAACCGATAGAAGCTAAACAATGAATGCAATACAGGTCTTGAAAACAAGATAATAGTAAATCCAAAATGGCTACCATAATATATCTTGTTATCTTTGAAATAGTTGCCCATGCCATCAGATATAATAAAATCAAACCAGGTAAAAAAAGAATAAAACCCAACCAAACAAAACAATGAGAATTATACAGGATTTCAAAACAAGATAATAGGGAATTAACAATGGCTACCACCTTTAAAAGGTGATCCCCTATATATGCTACATTGCATATTGTTGTCCTCTCAATAGATGATCAGACTACTGGCTTCAGGCCTGCAAAGTCAGTGAAACACTGAACACTACAAGCATTAAGTTGTGTTTTGTCTCATTAGCTATCATTATAGCCTGTGTTTCTCTGGATCAGCCAACCGCTTATGGTAGGCATGGATGGAAGAAGGTTGGCTCTTGTCTCCCTGTCTGTGCATGGCGCTGACTCACAGGAGGTCTTAGGTTCTTGTTGATTTCTTGTTCTCCTCTCCCACAGTTGGTGAATGGCCCCGACTCACATGAGAGGGCTGGCACCTGGCTTGAAAGGGAATACTTTGAAGACAGTTAATGGCAACATGTCTTTTTTTTTTTTTTTTTGAGACAAATTGTAACTATGTAGTTCAGGCTAACATTGAACTCACTAAATAGCCCAGGTTGGCCTTGAACTCACAGTGATCTTTCTGCCTCAGGCTCCCAAGTGGTGGGATCATACGCATGCATCACGTCTGGCAACATGTCTTTTACTGTAACAATTTTTTAAAAAAATTTTAAACATTGACCATATTTTTCTATCCCACTTGTATGTTCTCTGTGGTTGAGAGTAGTGTTATTCCTGAACTAATTACTTGTAGCTTGAGGCCTGATTCATCCACGTTTCAGAAATGGGCTGTGGGAAATCTCTATTAAGTCTTAAAAGCTTTATAACTTTATTACAGATCTCTTTGATAACATGGACATAGAACCTGTCTTCATAGTAGTTATCATAAAGGGAAGTAGGTTTGCCACATTTTGGTGCAGATTCTGATCATTAGTAAAACACAAAACAGAGCAGGGCCCATAGCGCTACAGCATAGAATCCTTACCATGCCTAGTTTTACCTCATTAGCTATCATCACAAAACCCCAACACCAAAACCAAAATCAAAACTAAATAAACACCCCCTAAAACACCCAGAACAAAACAAAACACCTTTACCTAGGAATCAGTACACAAGTTTACATAAGGATGTATATTTATGCATAAAGCAAACATATAAACATATGAAACTTCACATTTATTTTAACACTGTGATGTATTCTATTTTCTATTCTATACTATTTGATTTCATTTAAAAATGATTGTTTGCTGTCTAAAAATTTGACTTTACAACCCTTTGGTGGGTTGAGAGTTACAATTTGAGAAACATTGTTTTAGGGTACTCTACTTTTCATGTGAGAGGATAGGATATTTTACTTTCTCTTCACACTCCAAACATCCCTTAGGTCACAGGACTGTTCTACTATAATTACTCTAGAAACTTCTTTTCCCCTATAATCAATTTTAAACAAACTCAAGTGGCTAGATTACTTTCACTTTCTTTATAAAGGTCTAAAAGTATTCTTTTTCTTTTCTCTCCTTATCTCAAGAAACATTTCTACGTGGTGACTGCTGCCAATTGGTTAAAGAAATTTCCAACGTCTCCTTAATAGTCAACTTCATTGCTCCAAAACACTCAGAAATTACTGTCGATTTGAAGAGATGACTCAAGAGTTTAGTCTGGCATTTTACCATTATTAATTGTTCTAATTTTGTAAAAAAAAAAAAAAAGTTGACTTGCTTTTCTTATGACTGTAAAGAAAGCATTTTAGAAACTTTTTTTCTCTATAAGATCACTAAGTTTGAAATGCTGTGTTTACTTTTCAAGAATTAAAATGTAGGCATGCTTAGGTAAGTAGAAAAGGTCCTACTCTGGATATGTCAAATTGAAATTTGAAATTTAGCTATTATTCAAAGGCATGTTTCATCAAAGGAATTCCTCTTCCAGTGCAAATGTTCCAGTACAACAAATTCCTAGAATTTTGATCTACTTATGTGTGAGCAATTCTTGTACTGCCCTACTCTAGTGTCAAGCTGTATGGATTTAGAACAGTAATCTCAAAACTTGTTTTCACTTCTGTTCTCTTTTAAGAATCAACACCAACACGCTACCTTTAGTGTTGTGTAAAATTTCAAAATAGAATTGTGACTAAATCTGAAAAATTTTCCCTTGATGTTAGACAAAAGCTGAGAAATTATTAAATCTGAAAATTTTGAATGTTTTTAAATTCTGTACCCCCTTCACTCTCTCCTACCTCTATGGTCTTGACCCACATTTCTTTGTTATGAACTTCTGGTCTTATAAATCTGGAAATTGATATGCAATATATGAAGTAGGAATGTAATGATGTTCATCTTTCTGGGAGAAACACAGAAATGATATAGTATAAAGCAATAAAGAAGTGCTCTTCTACTGCTAAGGAGATACTACTTTCAATGTTGTCATTTTAAAATATATACTTCTTAAATACTGGTGTATTTAAAATCTTTACTACCTGGATTAGAATAGTCACATCATGCATTCACTGAAGTAATGCTCTTCTCAGTGAGGTGAGCAACTAAAATATTCACAAATACTGCACTGTACATTTCAGCACCTTTTTTTTTTTTTTTTTTTTTTTTAATAGCCCGGGCTGGTTTTTACATTGTGGCAAAACTCATGCCACCATGCTTGACTCATTTCAGCATTTTATCCCTTTACTAAAAGAATACATTATTAAAAAGCTAACACTTTTAAAAATTTCTTTACATCTGCTTGATATTTTTGTTTTTTTGAGATGGTCTCACTATATAGTTCAAGCTAGCCTTGAATTTATGGTGATCCTCCTCCCTCAGCCCCCAGACTGCTGGGATTACAGGCATGCATCCCCATCCCAGTTCACTTTTGCCTGATTTTTATGGTACGGTACTTCAATTACCTTCTGTAATCAGCTTAGCTTTTTATTAGACATTCAACAGTTTCACAGCCTTTCAGGATTTTTTCCTTCACCAGAATAAAGATTTTCTTGGGTTGTAACTTTGCTTTGGAAAGTTAACCCTTGTCAGGGAGCTACACTTTTCTGTATCAGCATGGCTACGCCTGCTCCAAATTGACCAACTGATAACCCAACAGATGATGCTGGAAACTGCTTTTAATGGAGACAGTAACAGTGATTTGATTTCACTTTTTAGGTGTCAATTACCTTTATGAAAATGTGCATTTAAAAAATGGTACAGAGCATTGAACCATGGCATGTGCACACACTCCCTCCCCCACTTTTTTAGATAAGGTCTTGCTAAATTGCTGAACTGCCCAGGCTGGCTCAAACTTGGGATCCTCTGGCCTCAGCTTCCCATAATTCCCAGATTCCAGGTGTGCCCACCCCACCCCAGTATGGCAAAGGTTCTTGAGGATAAGTAGGGAGGTTATTTTGCAATTTCATCTGGTGTGATAGTTCTTATTCTATTTGGCATTTGATGTTCTTGTGGAATGCTATGATCTTCCCATAAAAATATAATTACCCTGCTCTAGAGCAGTACTGTTTAGAGAACTATGAGCCACACTCATTATTTAAGATTTTCTACTAGCTCCTTTAAAAATATTGATACTAATTTAAATACTTTAATCCAATATATCAGACATTTCAATATGTAATCAACATAAAATTATGGATATATTTTTTCATGCTAAGGCTCTAAAAATATGGTATATAATTTACACTTGCAATTTATATTCATTTAGATGGTTTTCATGGGAAATGACTTTTAGGTTTCATAGAACTTTTTGGGGAAAATATTTATGCACTCAATTAAGTTATTGGAAAACTTAAGTTTTCCCCAATAATTTAATGAAGTACATGTTTTTACATTTAAATAAAGTTGAAAATCAGTTCTGTAATTGCATTAGTCATATTTGATCTATTTAATAGCCATGTATTTAGTGACATCTATTTGGACAGATCTAGAATCCTGTACCACAATCTACCAAAGTTTGATTTATCTTTTCCTCTTTATGCTGTTGTTACCTTAAGCAATCATTTCTTTCCAACCTTCTCTGAGAGGTATTTTAGGCCCACACAAGAGGTAATGTGGATTTTAGGCTCCTTGAACTGAAATTAAGAGTGGGGTGTAGCCGGGCATGGTGGCTCACACCTGTAATCCCAGCACTCGGAAGGCTGAGGCAGGAGGATCACTGTAAGTTCAAGACTAGCCTGGGCTACAAAGTGAGCTCAAGGCCAGCCTGAACTGCATAGAGAGACCCTATCTTATAGACAAAAAAAAAAAAGTGGGGTGTACTAGTGGTGCCAGTCTGTAATACCATCACTCACGCAAGAGGATCACCTAAAGTTTGAGGTCACCCTGGGCAACACAGTGGGCTCAAGGCCAGCATGAACTATGTAGCAAGAACCTTTCCCCAAAACCAAAACCAATACCAAACAAAAACAAAACAAAAAGCAAACAAACCTCAACTGGCACTTTTATGAAGCTGGAGGTTTCTGGGTATTTTTAGTTCTCTAATTTGTTAATGTGTACTTGACCCCCAAAAGTTTAGATTACAACTGAATTTATCAACTATTATGTGACTCTTTCATTTGATAAAAACAACAGTGATTGAAAACTGTTAGGCAAGAAACTCTAAAAGATAGGGCCCACTTTATTTACTTACCAGATGGCTGGAGTTGAGATAAAGGTGCGGGGAAAACAGCATTTCCTGTTTCTGATGGATAGTTATCCAACTGTTATACAACCATGCAGCAGTTCCATTTTTAGACATTATCATCCAGTACTTGAACATGTATACAGAAATTTTTGCAGCGTTCGTTGTAGCACTGTTGCTAAGGATCAAATGGAAACAACGCACGCCTGCCTTCCTGGATTGTATTGCCAAATCCTTACAGTGGACTCACAGGTTTTAAAGGTAGAGCTAGATGTTCTGAGAACCACCTTTCCCTTTTATAGAATACATATATGGTATCATCCACTGATGAAGAGATGCATACTCATATATGCATTAAAGTTATCGGACATGCAAGAAACTTAAAAAGTAGGGTGTGGAAAGTGGGTGATGAGGAAGGGAAATTCTCATGCTTGGGAGAGGGAATTCTACTTTTTGTAACTTTCTGAACCACTTGAATTTGTTTTCAACAAGCGTGTACTGATTTCATAATAAAGAATTTGTAAAACAGTATCAACTGTGGACTCTGACTTTAGCAAACAGTAAAATGATTAACAGACACTCAGGGATTTTAATTTTAAATTTCACCTTTGATAAAACTAAGCTTCCAAAAAATTTTTTTAAACAATAAAAACAGTACTGAAACAGATGGAATGAGTAATGAGCTGAATGTGATCAAAAACTGTACTTATAGAAATGAGGTTCAGAAACAGCAAATTTAACCAACTCTTAACAGTATAATTTCAAACTGAATGTGCTTAATTTAAAATGGATGTAAGACTTAATACTATAAAACTTTTAAAATGGAGAGGAAAAGCTTCGTGACATTGGGTTTCTTTGACATGATAGCAAAAGTACAGGCAACAAAAGTAGAGCAACTGAGTACATCAAAACTAAAAATTGTGTGTGAATGTACAGTCAGCAGAGTAAAAAGCAACCTGATCAATACAAGGAAATATTCTCCAAGCATATATCTAGTAAAGGTTAATATCTATAATATATAAAAACTCAACCACACAAACAAGCCAATTCGAAAAGGTGCAAAGAATAGTATATTTCTGCAAAAAAAACTGACAACAGCCAAAAAGTACAGATGTTTGGCATCATTAATTATTGGGGAAAGACAAAAAACACAATGAGAGGTGTTAACCTCATACCATTAGGGTGGCTACTTAAAAACAACCTAAACCCCAAACCAAACCCAACAGAAAACAAGCATTGCCAAGAATGTGGAGAAACTGGAACCCTTGTCAACTACGAGTGGGAATACATGATGTATCTACTGTGGATAGTTTGGTCCTCAAAAATTTTTAAATTACTATATGACACAGTAATCTGACATAAAGGTATATAATCCCCAAAATTGGAAAGCAAAGTCTCCAATAAACATCTGTTCGTCTATGTTCACAGGAGCTAAGAGGGGGAAGCAACCCATCAATGGATAAATGTATTTTAAAAGTGGTGCTGTACCTACAATAGAAAAAGGAACATTCTGACACAAGCTACAACATGGATGAAACTTTAGGACATTACACTAAGGAAATATATCCATCACAAAGAAACACTGTGATTCCACTTATTTGAAGTGTGGGGCAGAAAATGCTAGTTGCCAGGAGCCTGTGGGAGGGAGGAATGAAGAATTAATAGGTAGTCAGTTTTGCAAGATGAAAAAATTCTGGAGCCTGTTTGCAAAACAATGACAACTGAACCATACACTTAAAAAAGGTAAAGCTGGAAATTTTATATATCTATCCATATTTTAGGAAATGTATGTTTGGATTATGTGATAAAAGTACATTACTTTTGACTCAAAGCTAAAAATCTAAACTTGCCACCAAATTAAAAACTGCATCTTCTTGAATGAATATTCAATGACTCGTTTTAGACTATAGTAGTTAAAAGAGCTCTTATTTAGTGACTGTCTTCCATATACCATACATTTTACAAGAATTACCTTTAATTTTCATAAGGCACACGTCTCTATTGTATAAATGGTGAAACAAGCTCAGTTAAGTCTTGATCTGTTTGTAAGGGAGAAATGGTACAGCCAAAATTTATCACAGTGCTTGTCAGATGCTATTTCTATGTTGGGATAATTGGATTATTTCTTCTCAAGTTTCAATCTGCTAAATTTCGAGTTAAAAAGGGCCAGGCAGGGTGGCACACACTTATAGTCCAAGCTACTCAACAGCTTAGGTAGGAAGATTGCTGAGTCTTTGAGTTCAAGATTAGTCTGGACCACAAACTGAGACCCTTGTTTGAAAAAAAAAAAAAAAAAAAAAAAGCGAGAGAAAAAAAATCACTGTTAGTCATTTTGCATCTAAGTAGTAGATATTATGAGTTAATTGTTGCAGACAAAAGTCAACCATTATCATCACTGATGGCATTCTGAATAGATTGGTACAATCACTTCATCGTGGAAAAATTTAAATTTAATTACATCTTATTTGGCATTGGAGGTTGAATCTAGGACCTTTGCACTGAGTTATGTTCCCCTCCCTGCTTGCCTGCTTCTCTCTCTCTCTCTGAGATAGGGTATCACTAAGTCTCTAAGTTGCCCAGACTGGACTAGAACTCAAGATCCTCCTGCCTCAGCCTTCCAGACCACTGAGTTTATAGGTGTACACCACAATGCTTAGCTAGATTATGCATCTTTAAAATTATGTCTTGGTATGATGATCCTAATTTCTTGTTATGATGTCCCTAATTATAAAGGCCCTTTTCCACAGTTAATTGCTTTTTTCTAATACTTACTAGAATATTTCATAATTAAATACTTACAGTGGGCACTGTGCTAAACACTACATGTATTTGCTCTAGTGCTCCTCCAAATTAATCCAAGAGGTATCACCATTTTTATTCCTATTTTATAAGTGAGGCATAAAGTTAATCAGTTCCTTTCACAGGTGGCGAGTGGCTAAGCAGGGTTTGAAACCAAGGAAATCTGATTCAAGTGGACTCCAGTGTGCAGTGAGGATTACTTTTTTTTTCTACTAGAGTAGACAGATCTTGGCCTAACAAAGATTCTTTCAAACTTAGGACAAGCGCAACCTGAATGCACATAAAAATAACATTTATTAATTTAGACTGTAAAGAATATTTAGTCAAATGAAAACTGACACAAGCTTAAATAAAATCTTATATTCTTGGTAGGAGACTGCCTTTAGCTTAAGACACAGAAGAAATGCAAAGTGGCTGCTATTTCCTGTTGTAGGACATCCAGCCCTTGGGGATCTGAGGTGCGAGGCACTGCAGTTGACCTAATGTTGCTTATGCCAGGAGTGGCCTGCTGCCCAGAACTCAGCTCTAGTAATGGCTTATTTGCTATTAAGGCAAGAGGCTCCTTGGCATAAAAGTTCAAACAAACCCCAAAGCTCTCAGTCTTTCTAGGATGTGGCAGTAAACTACAGGTTTGCAGTACATCCCAGGATGGAAACTAACATCACTCTGCTGTAGTCTTTTGAGCACTGGTAGCATTTTCCAAAATTTTCCTTTTCCATTCTTCATAATCCTGTGTCACACCTTCATCTTTCTGTGGTTTATGTGGAATTTCTTCTACTTTCTTGATTTCTATGAGAAAAAAAGGCAAAATTTCAAAATCCTTATGTTTAGAAATAAAGTAAACGTAAACTTTTGTATAAAGTACCTACTTCAATTAATTTAGGCAGTAGAGAAAAAAAATACTGAAATAAAATGGCAACTCTCAACCTTTTTCTCCTTATACTCCTAGCATTTCAACACACCTAATAATAGGTAAGATTTATCAAACACTTACTTTGTGCTTGGTGGGCACTGAACCAAACAACTTAAACTGTATCTCTTTCAACCCTCACTACAATGCTAATGAAGTGGGTGCTAATATTACATTTTATAGATTAGCAAATCTCACAGAAACTGTGACTTTCTTAAACTCACACAGCCAATAGGTGGTGTTAAGTCAATAAAAAGGCCACTAGCCAGATTGTCCTTTAGAGGGAGTTCCTATGTAAGCAAGCAAGAATTTAACCAGAAAACATTTTTTGTAACTAAGAAGAAAACAACAAAATGAGCTTCAGTCAGCCACAGTAAGAGACCTCCCATCAGGGCATGCTCAAATACAGCCAACGCACAGCTGCAATCCATAAAGTCATTTCTCTACCTTACTTCTAGGTTTGGTCTATAACAGCTCATTGAGTCTCTCTGAGCAGTCTGAGTCTTTCTGATAAGTGCTGCCCAATTCATGAATTGTTCTTGGTTCAAACTATTACAAACATTGTCTAAAGCTTTCCTTTTAACTGTGGTAAAGACTTGTACTCAAGTTCTTTGGTTTCAGATATACTCTTAATTACACAATACTTCTGTTATTTCCACTGATTAGTGCTTGGAAGATTGGTCAAATGAACTGCCAGAACAGCACAGGACTATTCACTGCATTAATCACACTGCACTGATTTCAGTATCAGTATCATTATAGTGTTGGTAAGACTTACCCATTCCCAGTGATTTGACCACTGTTTTCTTTTTCTTCCGTGGAGGACTAGCTAAATCTCTAAGTTCTTCTTTAAGGAAAGAGAAAAGTATTGGTCAATTTTTTTCCTCCTCTCAATTTTAGTATTTGGCTGTATTTTAGCTTATTAGCAAACATTAGTTACCTTGATGGGCCAAAGACTAGATCAAAAGAAGACAAATGATCTTGCCTGTTCCTTTTCTTGCTGCTTCTCTTGTCAAACTTGAAAATCACTTCTCTGCTATCTTATGAATATGGGAACTGGCATTTAACATCACAGCATGCTAACAGAGAATCTATTCTCCATGCATGGATTCATGGGATCACAGGTTTCTAAAGTTCCTACTTTATTTGAAAAATCAGTTTTCATCACTAAAAACTATTTGGCCCATATTAAATACAGAATTCAGAAAGCAGCAGTTTGCAAGTTGAAAATATCTAACTTTTACCAGCAAATGTTCATTTTCTTGAACTACAGAATACGCACTGTCAATCTGCTGTCCAGTCTTCTCTAATTGTTTACACAGTCGATCAAATATGGCTTTTTTTACGCCGGCCATTGCTACCATTTTGTTTTTGTCCACTTTCAGTTTTAGCATCCTACAAAAGAATTTCAAAAATTGCTTTTGGGTGACCAGCAGTTTTCTTCCTTGGCCAACCAGATTACAAATTTACTTTCCCTTTCTCCATGCTTTATCAAGTTATCTAGTTTGTCCTTTATTCCATATCTATTTCATTAGTTAGAACCAAGAAAATTTGCCTCTTTAAGATCTTTATTTAGTTACTTATTAGATTGGAGTTGAAACATACATGGGATCTATTTTGTAACAAATGGGGAAGATAAACTACATTTGCTAGGCAGGGGATATAACTCCATGGAACAATGCCTGCCTGGCAAGGGCAAGGTTTTGAGTTTGATTCTTGGTAACCAAAGGGAAAAAAAAAGTAAGCTATATTTGCTGTAGAGCTTCATACCTTTTAGAACTCTTTTTAGTAAATCTCAGATGTTAATTTGCAGAATGATAATCACAGTACATTTACATGTTCAAGTCACTTTAGATTTATAATTATACAAGAATATTACTTTTTTTTCTGTACCGGGGATTGAACTCTCAACTTTGTGCTTGCTATGCAGGCGCTTGTGCCGCCAAGCTTTATCTCTGGCCCTGTATTAGTGTATTATTAGCACACCTTCACCTCCTCACAAATTCCCAAATCCTCTACAGCAAACACTAATAAAAATCAGAAACTTCTTATTCAGGATAATGGACCTACATCCACCCTTCTCTTTGTTCATTCTATTAAGGATGCAAAAGTGGGGTTACTTGACCATTTGCAGTTTTTTGCAATTTTTCTACTCCCTATTTACATACATATATCCTTGTTGATTTAGAGAAATGTTTTCTATGAATCAGCCCTTGGTATGTGAATACAGTCAAACACCAAAAATTAGTGCCTAGGCAGTGAGAAACTCTTCATTCTCTAATGGCCAACTACCTCCCACCACCACCCCAGGAAGATTTTAGGAAAGATGACAACTTTAGAAAAAGACATCAACAAGTAATTCCAGGATAATTCAGTATGACGAGACAACACACAATTTTGAGATTCAGATATATACAATTTACTATAGAAATGTTCTATAAATTAACTGAAGAACAGTTTCTGTCAGTACTTTTTAAAAACTATGACTAGAAAAATCACACACTACTGTTCTGACAGATTTCATCACTTATAAAAAGTAGACTTTGAAATCAGAATACCCAGCTTACATATATGTCCACTACTTGGCAACAGCACTTCTGGCAACACTAGTTCCAAGTTGTCAGCTATATTACAAGATAAACTGAAAATCTGGTCATAGGACCACTAGTCCTAATGTTATTTATAAAGGGAAATATGCATAACTGAAATCAACTAAATTAGAATTACACTTTGGGAATTAAAAACCCCATTTATAAACTGAAAACTTCTGAAAATCAAAAGGAACACTTACTTGCATGCTGAAAGGAGTGCAGCAGTGGTGAAAAGTGGCCTGGATAAATCAAGATCTACTTGCTGTGTCTGCAGAAGACTGGACTCATAGCTAGGGATCAGCAATATTAACAGAATCACTTGTCAGAAAATTACTTTGTGGATATGATCAAAATATGTAAGAAAATGCCACACACAAAAATAAGTTCCAGTGTTGTACAGAATAGTGGGGTGACTATAATTCACAGCAATATATATTATATCAATCACAAGAAGAAAGGAATTCAAAGGCTCCAAACACCAACTAATGATAAGGAGATGGAAATATTAATTACCCTTATTAGTGTGTATTGTATATTTATATTGAAATATCATACTATATGCCACAGATGCAATTATTTTGTTAATCAAAAATTTTAAATGTTAACTATCTGATTTGATCTTTAAACCTGTACATATTTATCAAATGATCACACCATAACTCATCAATTTGTACAACAAAAATCAATTATCAGAAAAAAAATTTTTAAGGAAAATATTATTTCAAAAGGGACTGAAAATGCAAATCATAACGTAAGTTTTAAATGTTTTAAAATGCAGGAGAGGTAAATATTTTGTCACTTTAAAATCTTCATTTTTCTTTTTTTTTTTTTTTTGGTACAGTACTGGGGAGTGAACCCTGGACTTTTACACTGAGCTACGTCAGTATCCTTTTTTATTTTCAACAGTTTTTATTTACATTTACAACTGAAAATGAATCAGAATAAATCACTGGTTAATTTTGCTTTATCAGTATAAATTTAATGCTCTTCATGCCTATACCTTTGCAGTATCTTCAAAGCCATGTTCACTGCTTCTGTACAGCTGAACTGCACAGCTAGGTCTTTTATTCCAATATTTGAATTCATGTCCAGTAAACACTCAAAAGATTTAAGACAGCTCTGATACATCTTCTTGTTCAATCCAGAAAGTTTAATTAAATAAGCCTTTGAAAGAAAAAATATACAAATCTTAAATTCTCTATATTTGCACACGTAACCATTTAATATGCAGTATAAACTTTTCAAAATTAATTCTGTGGCAAGTCACGTTCTGCCTAAAGGTTGAACTTTATTTAATGAAAATCAGCAATCACCATACAAAGGCAGTAATGTATATATGTATACACACACACACACACACACACACACACATTTTTGATACCAGGGAATCAAACTCATAATGTTCACAGCTAACTTTAAAATAATTATACAGTATCAATATCTAAGGTGTAGAAGAAAAAACCACAGAGGGAGATAGACATAGTTACTTGTTTTTCAACAAATGTGGCATTGGGCAAATTTTAGGAAAGATTGAGAAGAGGATATGGGTAGAGGAGTACAGCGTGTATATAGAAGAGGAGAGGTAGAAGACATAAACAAGGACAGAAATAGGGAGATAAACAACTATGAGAAACCAGCTATCTGGGAAAGTCAAGGGGAACTTCATAAAGGATGTAACAATAAAGTATGTGTGTGTGTGTGTGTGGGGGGGGGGGTCACATAAAATAGGGGTTTGCCAGAAGAGCGTTCCTGGAGAAACCAAGTATTATATCATTAAAGCCACAAATTATTAAACTGTAGAAGTCTAAGGAGTAAATACTGTAGTTTGAAATCAGGGTTTAAGAAAGGCTGGAAACTTTAATGGCAGGTAACAGAGCTTTGTTTTAACATTTAGATGAGTATCTTATTAAATTTATTAAATGAGTATCATTTATTAAATGAGTATCTATTTTGATACAGGTAGTGTGTTACAAGGTGTTACATAATCGTAACTCAGTGAAATGGTTATTTTCATCCTACTTTATGGAGGAGTAAACTAGTGGTTCACAGAACTAGCAAATGGTATTGAGATATGGCTTCAACATGTGACTCTCACTGACTTCAAAGTGGCTTCTTTTTAAAGACTATGATATTAGAAAATCATACATAGGTTTTAAAGTACATGGTTTAGGAGGCTACTGCTAAAAGCAGAATGGAAGATGGCCTCTATGAAAAAAAAAACAGGAAAACTAGGTAACATAGAGAACACTGCAAAAAGTATTGTTTTCCAACTTGACAAAATGATTCTTTTTTTTTTTTTTTTTTTTTTTTTAGATGGGGTCTTACTCTGTGGTTTAGACTGATCTTGAACTTGCTTATGTAGCCCATTCTGGCCTCAAACTCACAGCAATTCTCTTGCCTCTACCTCTCTAGTGCTGAGATTACAGACATGTGCCACTACACTTGGCTCGACAAAATGATCCTTAAATTTATCTAGAATAACATAAGACTATCCATAAGAATTCTAGAACATGAGTTTTTGGCCTGGGTCTAGCCCAACGAAAAATTAAGAGGCAAGGGTTAAACTTTAGATTATTTGGACATTCACTCACCCTGTCCAAGGGGCACTTCATACAGGCAGCTGCAAGGTCCAAGCACATGATGGCATTGCTAGTTTCTGTGGTACGTGCAGACAGACCAGTACACTTCACCTGAGACAGTCTCAAGTACTCTTCTGCTTTCCTGGAAGAACAATGTATACACTAAAACTCGTTCAGAAATCTGTCCGACAATTAATAAACAGCGATTATAACCCGGTGGACTTCATCCTATATTTATTTAGGGCTGGGAATGAAGTGCATATCCTTTGAGGAAGGAATGTGCCCAGGACAGCCAATGCCCTGAGTTCGGACCTCCCTGTAGTTAAATGCCTTCACACAAGATTAAATTCAGCTCCTCTCAAAACCACTCTTCTTTCCTTCTCCCATTAGCGAAACAAGCAGAAACAATCAGAGAGACAGCAGGTTAGACCAGGTTGCCTTCTTTTCATCACAGTTTCTCAAACTTACTGTATAGCATAAAAACCTTGGGGGCTTATGAAAACAGGTGCTGGACCCCATCCTCAGCTTCTGATTAGCAGGGCAGCGATGGAGCTCAAACTTATGTTTTTAGCCAAGCGCCAAGAAGATACGGCTGCCGCAGGTCCGGGAACCACACTTGAGAACCGCTGTTCTTGCAAAGATCTTTCCCTTCTCAAGGCTCTGACACAGCCCTCGCCACACTTTCCCATCGTTGGTACTGTCTGCCAATCAGGTCTCAGAGCAATGTTTCCTCCGGGGTCTTTCCAGACCTTCTATGAAAAGCGACAGGTCTCCTCACAGTGGCTCCAGCACGGCTTCTATTCAGAGTATAAACTTCTACACGGCTCTTGCCAGGGTCTCCCCATCAACAAGCCCTCAGAAAGAGCCTGAGGACAAGTTCTCCGACACCCTCTTCTTTGCCTACCATCCTGCAGCCCACAGTGCCAGTCGTTCCCGAGGACATCCACCGGCGGTCTCGGGCCTCTCACGCGAGCCCGTGACCGGAAGTTTTCAAGGCCTCGGGCTCACTGGCCCCGGCTTCCCAGTAACCTTCATCTCGCCCATCGCACAGGAAAGGTGCGCGCCAAAAGTAGACACTGCTCAGGGGAGCAGGAAGAGCTCCTCAAGGTGGGCGTCGTGCCCCGACAGACTCACCTTAGCACACTGGGGTTGGCGAGGCCCAGCCGAAGGGCTAGGCGCTCAACTAATTCCGTTCCCATGGCGGGGGCTGGAGGAACTCACGCAAACAGCTACCGCTGAACAAAACCCCCGCGTAGACTCGGGGCTAGCCAGTAAGAGCAGGGCCCACCTCCGGCACACCTGGATTGGTTAGTACAAGGTATTTAGGCCGTCCCACAGACCAATCCTGGTCTTTGCTCTGCGCATGCGCACTACAAATGATTTTTTTTTTTTACCTTGGCGGAAATAACGTGGTCAGACTGCTCCTTTCCCTGTTCCTTCTTTTGTAACAAACTTTTAAATATCACCTTTCCCTCCTGCCTGTCTTTGAGCAATAGTCACTTTCCTGACCAGCCCGACCACCCACACTAAGGAGCAATTACCGGGCACCCTGATCTGTCAGCCCTGGGTTGAGTGACAAGGGCCAATAAAACACGCGAGACTTGGTCCCTAGAAACGAGCCAATAGAGGAGCCGCCTGCAGGTTAAAGGCGGAGCTAGGGAGGGCGGGGCTGGAGCCTAGGTGTCACCTGACCCGGGAGACTCGTAGCGTGGTGGGTGCTGCTTGCTGCTGGCTCTGGGAGTCGCCATGGTGAGTGTTGAGGGGCGTCGGGCCTGGCTAGACCTTCTTGCAGCCCCGGTTTCCTCCCGTCGTCTGGAGCCCAGCGCTCGGAACAGGGGCCCTACAACGCGATCGAGGCCAAGGCCTGCCCTGCCTGGCCTAAGTATAGGGGACAGGCGAAGGAGGCCGCAGCAGGAAGATCCTGGTGTGGTGGGCGGCGGCTCCTGGCTTCTACGATTGGTCTGAGATGAGGCCGCCTCCCCAAGTAGAGGTCTCGTCCCGGGGCTCTGGGTGCCTCTAAGGGTCTGCGGCTGCCTCCTGAGTGGAATCACCTGTGTCCCTTCCTGGAGGGGCGCTCGAGTGCCTGGGCAGAGCTGCGGGTGGGTCGGGGGTCGTGCAGGACCCGGAGCCTCCAAGGTGGCCCCGGGACCCGCCCAGGTGGTGCATTTTTCACTCTGGTGCTTGCTTAGCTGTGTCCGGACGGTCCCGCCTCATTTTGTTTGCCCGAAGTAGCTTCCAGGGGCGCAGTAGTGGTTCCTGCTTTTCTTTTTGTTTTCTTCTGCTGTAGTGTTTGTCAGTGAATTCTAAGCATCTCTTGCGTGAGTTTCCTGGAAGAACTCATGGTTTCTTTCACTTAATTCTGACAGTCGCACAAGAGGCTGCTTGTTTCCTTTCGCATTTGTTCAGTAGGGACCCTAGCGCTACTCGTTGATGAAACCTAAATGTTTTACTTGATGGAAGTCATTCTTAAGGCAGCAAATCCCGATGTAGCATTGGCTGATAAACTTGAGCTTCCTCAAAATGTGAATTCTGGGTTTAGTTTCCGCAAAGACGGGTTGTAACTTGTATTTTATTAGTGTTTGATAGTAGACTGCGCTGTATAAATGTTTTTTGGATGTTGGTATGCCAGTTTTAATTTTTCCATTATTCATTCTTAGTAGACGGGCTTCTGAAACCCTACAGCCTGGGCCCAGATTTCTATTTAAATGTGCCAGTAATAGAAATCAGGATTAAATCTTGGACATATATTTGCACATAATAAATTGCGTTAAGAGGTGATTTCTTTTAATTTCTCAGAATATTTACAACTGAGAATTGATGCATAACCAATGTAAAATTTTAATTTGGGGATTTGTTTCTCAACATTTGTGTGTTGACATTTACAGTTTTTTTTGTTTTTGTTTTTTGTTTTTAATAGAAAGCTCTATTGTACACTACAGTTCTGTGCTGGGTAAAACAGGTTGGACAGGTGAGCCAGACATAGTCCTGTCTATATGAATTTTATTGGGAAAGGAAACCTATCTATGTGTCAGTCCAGTCACAGCTACTGTCTTTATGACTTGGCAAGTGCTCAGCCTTTGAGTCTCACTTTTGCATCTGAACACAAGTGTTGGTCATTTTGATCCATCCCAATCCTAAGAATCTAGAATCCTATTCAGTCAATCAAAAATCTTGTGTGCTTTTAGTTTCATTGTCTGTGGTAGGTAATGGGTGTGAACTGATGTAAGAGACATGCTTGTGGCATTTACTTTAATACCGTGTGAGGTTTGCTTCATAACACTGTCAGTTCAGTGCTTTGATGTCAGGAGGGAGAGAGTTTTGGCCTGGGGAGATCAGGAGAGACTACAAGAAATAGCTTATGAACAAACACTAAGAAGGATGAGCCAGAAATTCATCTGGAGAAGAAAGGATATTGCCAATAGATGAAACTGAAAAGTGTGTGTTCCTGGTGTTCATAATATGAATACCAAAGCTGTGTAAATTTACCCATAGGAATCCTATACCCACAGTATATTTACCTATACTTGTGGTATATTTACCCATACCCATAGAAATCCTATACCCATAGTATATTTACCTATACTCACAGGTATAGAATTCCTATGGGTATAGGTAAATTTACACAATTTGGTATTCATATTATGGGTGAGTTTTCTTTTCTTTTCCTTTTTCTTTTTCTTTTTCCTGTTCCTTTTAAGTACTGGTGTTCAAACCAGGGCCTTGAGCCTGCTAGGCAAGCAAGGCCTCTACAACTGAGCTATATCCCCAACCCATATTATGTTTTAAAGTTCACATCCTTTTTAATCATCTTTTAATTTTCTCTACACATTGTTTTGTTTAGTGTTTTCTGTTTGCTTGAGATAAGGTTTTCCTTTCTGGCTTAGGCCCCGGCTTTAAACTCAGGATCTTTCTGCCTCAGCCTCGGAGTGTTGGGATTACAGACCTGTGCCACCGTGCCCACTTCCCTACAAATTGTTAATTTATGCCATATCATCATTTCTTAAATAGCATTTTTATTAATGTGACAGAATTCTATGTCTTTGTGGAATTACTTTTCATACTACAGTTGTTTTGTATTATAATATTAGATTACATATGCAATTTGTGAATGGGGAAATTGACTAACAGTTTGCTGCAGTGGGTGGAGATTATCATCCATAACATGGAGAAAAATACTCTTGTTGAGCATGGTGGTGTTGGCCTGTAATCTCAGCACTCAGGAGGCGGTGGCAGGACGATCTCCGTGAGTTTGAGGCCAGTCTGGGTTACATGATTCAAGGCCAGCCTGGAGTGTACATTGTCTTAAAAAACCAAAAGTAAATAAATAAAATACTCTTATTAAACCTATTTTATAGAAGAGGAAGTAAAAGCACATTGTTTAACTAGACTAGTTTTATAAATGGGCAGTTCATAATGACCTTACTTTTTTTGTATTTCATAACAGTGTAGACATGGGGGGACTGTTTGCAGTTCTCAAGCTAAAATTCTCCTATTCACAAATGTTAATTAGATCTTGAGTGTATAGCGTTTCATTGATTTATGTATAGACTCATTTGCACGTGGAAATCCGTTTTCATAAGTGAAAAGTAATTGATTACCTGTCTTGTATTTAATGCTAGAATATTCAGTTGATTTTCCGTAGAGGAGCATTTCTCCAGGCATCACAAGTAGTTTTAGAATAGCCATTTGTAGCATATCTGGATTGTCTCACTAACGTATAAGAATGTATTTATTACAGCTTTATGTTTTCATTTGTGGCCTAGTTTATGTTTGCTTCCTTCATTTTCTGTATTTTGTAACTTTAAGCTTATTTGATGCAAAAAAAAAGAATTTTGCTAAAATTTTATTCGTTTACTTGTAGAACACTGACTTGGTAATCACTCTATGCAAATATTTGGAACTGTTTGATTTTTTTTGCCTGATAATAAAGATTATTAAACATAGTAGCCGGAAGGTGGAAACAGTGCAATGTCCATTGATGGATGAATGAACGAACAAAAATGTAGTATGTATATACAGTATACTTAAAAACAATGGAACTCCTTTACACCATGGGTGAAACTGGAAGACAGTATGCTAAGTGATATAAGCCAGACACAAAAGGAAAAATACTGTGTGAGGTATCCAGGGTAGCCAAACTTAGAGAAAAAGAATTGCTTGAGGAAGAATCATGTATTAGCACACATTTTTAACAGATATGTAGTGGATACATTTGGAAAAATGGAAAAACTGTGGAAGTGGAAAGGTAATGAGTGTTTGACAATGTGAATGTGATAAATCTAGGTCTTACAAAATGTCGTGTATCACTCCTTATTTCTAAATTGACCTTTCAACTTAATGAAATTCATTGATTCTAATTGTTACTGAACATGTGCCATCCAGAAGTAAGGAGCCAAAAAAAATCTCAAACAGTAGTTTGGTTTCACTGAAGTGCCCAGAGGTCTAGCTCATGATGAGTAGTACATTTTGTAATGCTGGTGTCCTTCTTACCTTTAAAGCCATCATTTTATGTTAATAGTTCTGCTATGTAAAGTAATATTCTCTTTAAGATTAAAAGACACCTTGCTTGGGCTGGGGATTTAGCTCAGTAGCGTAAGTGCCTCCCTGGCAAATGCAAGGTTGTGAGTTCAAGCCCTGGTACAAAAAACAAAACAAAAAAAAACTCTTTTTCTTTGACATTTATTTATGCTTCTGAAGAAGAGTGATTATACAGAAACTCAGTTTACTGAAGTTTGTCATGCAAAAAGTAATAAAGGGAGGTGCATAGCATTGTTCATTATTCAATTTTTTTTCTCTTTCCAGAATTAAACCAAGAGAAAGTTTTTAGGTTTTCAAGCTATTGTAGTTTGGAAGTGGGTTTTGTGTGGTTTATATTTCTTTGTTAATTTTCAAATTAAACATTGATTTGATTGTTTTAGTTATGAAATAGATCAGGTTTTAATTTCATGTTTATTGGTCTTTGCCTTCTGTCTTTTCTAACTCTATGTAATAGGCATTTTGTCTTTTTTTTACATTAAGCTGAAATTGACATAAAAACCATTTTGAAATGAACAATTCAGTGATCTTTTAATACATTGTCAAATCACCTCAGAAGGAAACCCTGTACTCAGTGAGTTACTTCTCCAGCATCCCTCCTGGTAACCACCGATCTGCTTTATATTTCCATGGATATTTCAAATAAGTGGAATCATACAATATGTGACCTTCTGAATATGGACTCTTTCACTTAACATGTTTTCTAAATTCATACATGTAACATTTATCAATACTTACTTATGCCCTTCCCCTCCCATTTTTTGGAACTGTGGATCAAACCCAGAAGCTTCATCTTGAGCTGCATCTCCAACCCCTTTTATTTTTATTTTTTTAATTTTGAGACGGAGTCTTGCTAGATTGCTGGGTTGCCCAGGCAGTGCTCAAACTTGAGTTCCTCCTGCTTTGGTCTCCCAGAATGCTGAGATTACAACATGTGCCACCACATTTGGTTACATCATTTCTTTGTATGGCTGAACAGTATTGTGTTTATACATGTACTAGTTGTTTATGCATTCATATTTTATTTAGTCATTTTTATTAAATATATATAATAAAATGCTCTAAAATCAGATCATGCATGCATTGAATATTTGCGTACATTCTACATTGAATCTCAACCCTTAAAAATGACCATCATTTATAAGGTGATGTATTTCTGTGATAGAAATGTAAACTGTTAATATGATATTAAGGAGTAGTTGATTCTGACAGCAAAAGCTAATTCATTTTACAAGCAGTTTTTTGCCAGTGCCTGAGAAGAGTAGATGTATTTTGTCCATTATACTCATATCTTTTAATTAATTGGTATAAACAGGATATTTGAGGAGCGTATTCTTTATCATTTTCTCTTTTTTTTTTGTCTTTTTCTTAGGTAAATCATTAAGGATTAGTTTCAGTTGTTTCATTTCCAAATTGTTTAGTTCTTTTTTTTTTTTTTTTTTTTTTTTTTTTTTTTTTTTTTTTTTTTTTTTTTTTTTTTTTTTTGGTAACAGGGATTAAACTCACAACCTCAAGCTTGCCAGGCAGGCGCTTATGCCACTGAGCTAAATCCCTGGCCCTGTTTAGTTCTTTTTTATGTGTTGCCTAAGAATAGCCTAAAATACAGATTAAAAAATAGTTGATTGGGTTCAACTACTACCTGTCACAAGGAGTAGATTGAACGGATGGCTACGTTCTGATTGGTTTCAAAGCATAGCAGTACAACACAGCCGTAAACTACTACCAGTAGTTTCTTTAAAACCAGCCTGCTAAGCAGAGGTTACGTCAGTTCATAGTTGTCAAAATTTGAAACATTGGTTTGAGTTGTGGAACTGGAATGAGGGTTATATGAAAGTCTTGGCTAAACTGTAGATAGTCGTAAGAGATTTGTTAGAAAAACGAAAGTGTTTAAGAGGCATTAATAGAAGTATTTTTAAAAATATTTTCAGCCTACAACACAGCAGTCACCTCAGGATGAACAGGAGAAACTCCTGGATGAAGCCATACAGGCTGTAAAGGTTCAGTCCTTCCAGATGAAGAGATGCTTGGTAAGAGTGAAAGTGTGACAGACACAGGTGTAGACCACAGCTTCCTAAGGAAGCATCTACAGTGGTTTTTAAAGTTGTGTAGCACTGCTGCTTTTAATAAATCTGATTTTCAATGTCTACCAGAATCTGTTTTCAGGCTCACTTCTTCAAGCTTGTGTGAGCAATTTCAACAGAGAACCCTTTTTATTCACACACACACACACAAAATATATATATATATATATTCCCAAACCATCTATATATGGTTTGGAATTGTCTGCTCTATTGGAATATAAGTTTAAAAGAACAAGAGCCCTGCCTTTTATTTACA
The DNA here is from genome assembly GCA_004027455.1 of Hydrochoerus hydrochaeris. NCBI lineage: Eukaryota > Metazoa > Chordata > Mammalia > Rodentia > Hydrochaeridae > Hydrochoerus > Hydrochoerus hydrochaeris. The sequence goes on from PVLA01001965.1 coordinate 152,707, forward strand.
CTTGTGTGTCATCATTGTGTATTTACACTAATGTCTATCTGACTTGAATTGCTAGTGTTTTTTGGTTCTGGACCTTAAATCTGAGTAGTACTTGACACATAATGTATGCTCAATAAATATTTGTTGAATGAGTAGATTTATATATGTTCACTTTGAATTGTCTTGAAAACTTTAATTTTCATCCTGAATAAATACATTTATTGTAAAAACTAGCTTTAAAGTTTTTCTTCTCTCTTTTTATATATTTTTGTATTCTAAAAGGTAAGAGGTAATCTGTGTAGCTACTTCAGGGGATTAAATTTAAGGAATTGAACCAAATAGCTGGTAGCTTAAGCCATGTTGCTGTTGTGATATCATCTTACCTTTGTAAAGTGTCTTATATTTTTTTGATTAGGATTATGCTCTTATATCTTAACTATTTTGCTTTCCTTGCAAATTTGGAAAGAAAGTGTCTTAGAATGGGAAAAAATGGGGTTGCTATTGTTTGTTTCTTTCTCTTTCTGTTTGAATAGTGTTGTTGTATGTCAAGGAACTACTAATATTTATAAGTTAAATGGACATAGTAAACATTTAAAGAATACAGGTCAAAAGCAAATTTGCATGCATAGTCACTCAAGAGTCCTTAACCTGTGATAAAGCCATCGTCAGGATAATATTTTGTTTCAAAACTGTTAGTATGCTAGTCCTCTGGATTGCAGATAAAATGTGAATTAATAGAGCTAATTTACTAGCCTCTAGAGGTTAAAAAAGTTATAGTAAGGAGTTTATAACCCTACATATGTAATCCTAGTCTTGCCAAATGTTGAAGCACTGGTGAGGAATTGTGTGTCTTCAGAAGAGAGAAAACAAGGAGAAACTAAAGTTGGTTTTTATGTGGTTAAAATAATTCAAGTACCATATACTTTAAAAACCATGTAACAAACCCTTAACTTAGAGTTTTTATAACCCAGATAAGTGTCTCTTACTTAGAGTTTTTATAGCCCAGATAAGTGTTTCTTTGAATTAAACATCTTTATCATTTCTTTTGGTGTTTCCGTAGGACAAAAACAAGCTTATGGATGCTCTAAAACACGCATCTAATATGCTTGGTGAACTCCGGACTTCTATGTTATCACCAAAGAGCTACTATGAACTTTGTATCTTTTGAATGTTGAAGAATAAACATTTGGGTTTTACTTAATGAGTCTAATTTTGTGTTTTTCTCTATTGAAGTTTTCTGCAGTTGTAATATTCATTATGTTTACTATATGTACCTCTATGTAGATATGCTAAGAATACCTCTTTTTAATGGTTAAACTTTTTTGTTATACTAGGGTATGTTTTTTTTGTTTTTGTCTTTTTGAGACATGGTCTCCTATGCAGTTCAGGCTGGCCTTGAGCTCACTTTGTAGCTCAGGCTGGTTTTGAATTTACAGTAATCCTCCTGACTCAGTCTCCAGAGTGCTGGGATTACAAGCGTGTGCCACCACACTGGGATCTACTATGGATTGAACATAGGGCTTTATGCATGCTAAGTAGGCATTCTGCCATGGAACTAAACCCTGAGCTCTCTGCTTATACTTCAAATGGATTGATACTGTATTTTAAAATTTAGAACTTTCCTAAAGGATATTAAGACCATCAGGCAGTTGATTCTTTAATGCTTAGGTTTTGCTAGGCAGGTCTCAGAAATGGAAAGAAAGGAATTCAGTTATTTACTACTTCAAAATCCTTCAGCAATTTTATAGGGAAGCATTGTATTTGCTGCTTGCTTAACTGAATATCCTTTAAAATATCTGTTGATTTGTCTGTTTATTTAGAGATGAGCTCTTACTTTTTGCCCATGATTGGTTAAAAATCCTGTCTGTCATTTATTTGCTCATTTAGAGATAGAATCTTGCTTGGTTGGCCATGGTTGGTCTTGAACTCCTGAACTCAAAGCCTCAGGATCCTCCTAAATCAATCTCCTGGATATTTGGACTACAGGTGCATGCACTATGCCGACTGAAAATCTTTATTTTAAAGTAGAGAAAGTCCAACTGACATTCTGTCTTTGCTTTAAACACTCTCTCAGAAGACAAAATTTAAGATCCCTAACCAATAGTTTTAATGTCTCTAAAAAGTTGTAGAGTTTTGTTTAGGTTGGCTTGTCTTTATTTGAGTCCTTAATCATAATTTAAAGATATGGCTATTTCTGATGAACTGCACTATTTGGAGGTCTACTTGACAGATGAGTTTGCTAAAGGAAGAAAGGTAGCAGATCTCTATGAACTGGTACAATATGCTGGAAACATTATCCCAAGGCTGTAAGTAATTATAAGCTGAGGAGCTTTATACCTGCATTTCCCGCTTGATGGTATATCTTTTTTTCTGGAAGCAAAAAATGTTTAAGGGTATTTAATAATTTAACCAGTAAGTTTTAGAGTAAATTTGTTTTTTATAGATATATAGCAGATACATAGATATATTTTTTATAGCCATATAGCAGATACATAGATACATTTGAGGAAGTTCAAAAATAGAGAAAATGGATCAGATGTTTTAAAGTCTTGACTACTAGAAAAATTAATATGGCAGTTATTTTCTTCTTAATATGTCTATAGGTGGTATATGTATATACATATAGGAGTCCCCTCTTATCCATGGTTTTAGTTACTACCATTCAGGATCCAAAAGTATTAAATGAAAAATTCCAGAGATAACTAAGTTTTAAATTGCATTCTTTTTTGAGTAGTGTGATAAAATCTTGTATTATCTCACTGGGAAGGTGAATCATCCTTTTGTCTGTCGTATCTGTACTTTATATGCCATTCACCTGTTAGTAGAGATCTGGGTTATTAGATCAACTTATGTGTTATTACGGTGCTTGTGTTCAAGTAACCCGTACCGAGTAGCCTACCCAGAACACCCACATGATTCACCTGACTTCATCTCATTACGTAGGCACTGTACCATCTCACGTCATCACAAGAAGGGTGAGTACAACATCATGTCAGTGAGAGACCATGTCCATGTAACTTATTGTAGTACATTGTTATAGTTGTTCTGTTTTATCATTTTAATCCTTACTGTGCCTTAATATATAAAGTAAATTTTATATACTACATTTGCAGTTTGAGTCATCCATTGGGGATCTTCAGACATCCTGCATGGATACGTGGGGGAGATAGATATGTCAATGGATATTTTACTTTTGCTTTGTTTTTTATATTTTAGTGCTTATATTTTTAAATCTGATGATATTTCTTCATAATGCAGGAGAAAACAACATGATTCCTGCCTTGTTTATATAGTATACTTGTATGTGGTATGCTTGGACATAATCATATTTTTGATTTGAGTATTTTCTTTCTAATCAAATGTCTCTTCATAATTTTTCTAGTTACCTGTTGATCACAGTTGGAGTTGTGTATGTCAAGTCATTTCCTCAATCCAGGAAAGATATTTTGAAAGATTTGGTAGAAATGTGCCGTGGTGTGCAACATCCATTGAGGGGTTTATTTCTTCGAAATTACCTTCTACAATGTACCAGAAACATTTTACCTGATGAAGGAGAGCCAACAGAGTAATTTTCTTTCTTGGTTTACTTGTAATTTCTTTATGATAAATTATTTTTAAGGTGTAGGAAAGTATACAGCAATGAGAAAATAAATACAAGTAATTCACCCAGCTAGTCAGTCACTGGTAGCATTTTGTGTGTAGATTTCCAGTGCAGTGATAGAACTCTTCAAAATATATGGATGATCTAGCATACTCTGATGCAAACTGTGTCTTTGGATTGTTAGAATCTGTTTTTTCATTTAGTATAATTTAGAGCATTGCATTAAATATTCTTTGAAAGTATGGCTTTATGATTTTATCAGTTTTTATAATTTATGGACTGCAATTACCCTAGAATATAAGTAATTTTAATTACCTATGTACACAGAAATAAGGTATTAACTTCAAAAAAGAAAAAAAAAGTTATTCAAAGAGACTCCTATCTCTCGTGTAACACTATTCCAGTGTCCAAGTCCACTGTACTTTTTCCCCACAGCAATGGTAGATGCTTAGCTATTTGTTATCTTCAAGTGGTCCCTAGGTAATAGAATTTAATTTCTTTTTTAAAAAGTTTATCCTTTTTTTTTTTTGAGATAGTCTCCCTATGCAATTTAGGCTGGCCTTGAACTATGTTTTACCCCAAACTGTCCCCTAACTTACAGTCCAGACTGCCTCAGCTTTCCAAGTGCTGGAATTACAGGCATGTACCACCATGCCCTACCTATTTTATTTCTAAGATACATTAATTATGGTTTCTATAGTAATTTCTATTTATAAGAAAAAATATATTTCAACATTTTACCATGTATTTGACAAAATAGTTAAACAGTACAGAAAGATAAACATTTAACTATGGGTAAAAAATGATGTGGTTATTTTCTTTTTTACAGTTTTACTCTTAATTTTAAGAATATAAGATATATCAAAAAGTAAGGTAGGACATAACCTTTCCTCTGAAGTTACACTGCAAGTGAAAACAAAATATTCAACCATGGTATAGTTAGAAAATGATATAGTTGGCAGTACACAAGTGTCAGACTCTTTAGGCTTTTTGAATTAAGGGAGTTGGCATAAGAACTGTTCTGGTCGGCCTAAAGTAGAGAGTTGGGGAGGGTAATTTATTCCCTTAAATTGTATCCGCTCCCTGGTATTTTTGTTGTTGTTATTTCCCTTATGAATTAACTCTAAACCAGTGAAGTTGAAGTGGTTTTTATGAAGTATTGTTGTGTTACAGACATTAAAAGGAAATGAATAAAGGCAGATCCTAGGAAGTTGACCCAGAATTTGCATGCTGGATAAGGATTTTTCCAACTTTCTTTTTGCAGTGAGGAAACAACTGGGGATATCAGTGATTCCATGGATTTTGTGCTCCTCAACTTTGCAGAAATGAATAAGCTTTGGGTGCGGATGCAACACCAAGGACACAGCCGAGACAGAGAAAAAAGAGAACGAGAAAGACAAGAACTGAGAATTTTAGTAGGAACAAATTTGGTGCGCCTCAGTCAGTTGGAAGGTGTAAATGTGGAACGTTACAAGCAGGTTCATGTTGTTTTGCTTCTCACCTTTCTTATGTTGTAAGGTCTAAACTGAAATCTGGTTTTTTTTTTTTACAGTCAGATTTTATTGCTATATTTTAGGTGTATATAATCACATCCATCATAGAAAATTTATAACTGTACATGATATAACCTGTTTCTTTTTTTCCCCATTTCCCCATCCTTCCTTCAATCCCTCCTCCCCTTCCCATTTATTAAAGTTGTTTCCATTTTTCCCTTTTCTCTTTTTTTAACTTTTCCCTTCTTTCTTTTCCCCTTCCCTCCTCCCTTGTTCTTGCTCCCATTTGAACATTTTCTTTGTATTTCATAATACCTGTTACACATTTTGAATGATATTTACACTTTTGATTTCTAACACCAGAGAAATGGTATTTACACGTGTCCAATTTATTTTACTTAAAAGAGTATAATCTTTAGATACTTCCATTTACCTAAAAATGTCTCGGGCTTATCCTTTTTTGTAGCAGAGTACTACTCCATTATATCTATATATCTTCTTTATCCATTTATTAGTTGATGACTTTTGGGCTGTTTCTAAGATTTGGCTATTATGAACTGTGCTGCTGTAAACATGGTTATGCATTAATCACTGTGGTATGATGCTTTTTAATTCTTTCAGGAAGATACCAAGAAAGGGAATACCTGGGTCAAAAGGAACCTCTAGCCCTAATTGTTAAGGAGTCTCCACACTGATTTCCAGTGGTTGTACCAGTTTACACTCCCACCAGCAGTGGAGAAGGGTTTCTTTGAAATCTTATTTTTAAAATAATTTTTTAAGTAATATTTCATTGAAAATATTTGAAAGTGATTTTATCAAAAAAGACTCAAAGCTAAAAGATATATCATGTTTGTTGATTAAAAGATTCGATATGGACAAGATTGCAGTTTTCCATAAATTGACCTATAAATTTAGTGGAATCTCAAAACCCCAGCAGGCTCGATTTATTATAGCTAAATCTTGGCAACAACCCATATGTCCATCAATGGTTGAATAGATACAAGAAACCTGGTATTTATATTCAATGGAGTACTATTGTATCATAAAAAAGGACAAATGAGTTATGTATGGGTAAATGATTGTACCTCAAGATCATAACTTAAGTGAAATAAGACACTCAAGTTTAAATATCACATTTCCCTTGTATGAGAAACTTTAATCAAGCAAAATATGAAGGATAGATACTAGAAATTAAGAATATGTTCAAATGGGAGGGAAAAGGGGAAGGGAAAAGGGATTAAAAAACAAAGAATGGAAGGGGGGAAATGGAAACCAAGCTTTTGTAAACAGGGAAGTGTTGAAGGGAGGATAGGGGAATGGGGAAAAAAGAATTAAGGTATATCATGTACTGGTACAAATTCCCTGTGTTGAGTGGGAATACTATGTATGGCAAATATATACTAATTAAAAATAAACAATAAAATTCCAGTAAGCTTTTTAGTAGATGTCAACAGGCCGAATTCTAAAATTTATATGAAAGAGCAGCGGACCTGCGATGTAGCTCAGTAGCATAGTGCCTGCCTGGCAAATGCAAAGTTGTGCATGCGATCCCTGGTACCAAAAAAATAAAAAACTTTTAAAAATTTAAGAAAGGAAAAGTAAAAAAGAGCAAAGATCTTAGAACAGCCACAACAATTTTGAAAGAGAATAGAGTTGGAGTACTCAGACAATGTAGATTCAAGATCTAAAATAAAGTGAAAATAGTGTTAGATTGACACATTTTAACGTGGATGGACACATAAAAGGAAGACAGTGAAAGGGACAGTTGCAAATCTGGAAGCAAGTAAAGTAAGCATCAGTGAACTTCTTGTAAGGGGAACAAGATGGTAAATATGATCTGGCTTTCTAAGCCATGTGGTGTATGGCAAATAAGCTCAAAAGGCAGACAACAAAGAACTAGGGAGACAAGGCTGTGTGCAATAAACTTATTTTCAGAAACAGGGAGGTCTAGGCTAGCAAAAGCTTCCTTTTATATGAACTTTACATTAAATAGGAACCCAGAATTTTCTGTGAAATTTTAAGTTTAAAAGTAATTATAGCTGGGGATATAGCTCAGTGGCGCAGGTGCCTGCCTGGCAAGGTCCTGAGTTTGATTCCCAGTATAAAAAAAAAAAAAAAAAAAAAATTGTAAAAATAGTCTAAAGTATATTTGATTTTCAAGTTAGTTCAGTCTGTTGTTACAGGCATAGCTTAGAATTTTCAAAATGATCTTTTTATCATGTTTTTCTTTGCTCTTTTCATAGATTGTTTTAACTGGCATATTGGAGCAGGTTGTGAATTGTAGGGATGCTTTGGCTCAAGAATATCTCATGGAGTGTATTATTCAGGTAGGTGGCAACATTTATTTTTATGTTTTATGTTTTGTTTTAAAGACAACAATAAAGGGGCTGGAGCAAAAGTGCCTGCCTTACAGGTGCGAGGTCATGAGGTCAATCTTCAATACCAAAAAATTTTTTTAAAAATCTAAAAAAAATAAAAACAACAATAATAGAGAATTTCAAAACAAGATAATAGGAAATTAACAATGTTTAATATATTGCATATTGTTATCTTCAAAGTAGTTGCTCGGATTATAAGATACAGGCATGGAAAAATTGATCAAGCAATATAAGCATAAATTTCAGTGAATTAATGGAAATTAGTAGTATAGTTATCTTTTTTTTTTTTTTTTTTGTTTGGTACCAGGGATTGAACTCATGACTGCATGCTTGCAAGGCAGGCACTTATGCCACTGAGTTAAATCCCCAGCCCGAGTATAGTTATCTTAACTATCTTGTGTGTATATATGATATGTGTGTGTGTGTGTGTGTGTGTGTGTACACATTTTCTTTTCCTTTTTATCCTTTTCTCCTATCACAGTTGTTCTTTCTTATTGAGCAGTTTCTTCCCCTTACACATTCTATTGTACATTTTGGATCTTATTTACTGTTTCAGTTTCTTACACTAGGGAAATAATATGATGTTAACACTTGTGAGTATGATTTATTTCACTTACAAATATGATCTCAAGTTGCATTCATTTATATATAAAAGCTTCAAATTTATCTGTCTTTATAGCTGAGAGGTACTCTGTTGTGAAAACTATCACATCTTTTTTATCCATTCCTTAGTTGATGAATATTTGGGTTGTTTCCAAGATTTAAATATTATAAATTGTGCTGCTATAAACACAGGTACACATATATCACTGTTTTTAATTCTTCTGGGAAAATACCCAGAAGAGGGAATATCTGGGTCAAATGGGACCTCTAATTCTAGCTTTCTGAGGAATCTCCATACTGATTTCCACAGTTGTTGTACCAGTCTACACTACCACCAGCGTTGGAGAAGAGTTCTTTTTTCTCCAGAGCTCCACCAGCATTTGTTATTGGTTGATTTCTTGATGATAGCCATTCTCTCTGGAGTGATATGGAATCTCAGTGTTGTTTTAATTTGCATCTCTTGAATGAGTAGTGATGTTGAACATTTTCCATTTGCCGTTTGTATTTCTTCACCTGAGAACTGTATATTAATGCCCATTTTTAGATTGGGTCTTTTGAATTTGGGGGGGGGATCTGATTTTTTCATTCTTTATATATTCTAGATAGAAATCCTTTGTCTGAGGGATAGTTGGGGTAAAATTTTTTCCCACTGTTGGTTGTCTTTGTACACTGTTGGTGATTTCTTTTTTTTTTTTAATTTTATTTAAAGAGAAAAAAAAGCAAAATAAAAAAAGGGTAGAAACAGTACAGAATTTCAAAAAAATAAACAGTAAGAAATCACTAGTTGATAAATTACATATTGTCTTCTTAGATATAGTTGTTCAAGTTACAAAATTAAAGCATACAAAGTGGACATTCAAACAGTGAGGCTACAACAGTTCTGTTCAACAAACAAAAGCTCAGCAACATGGTTATCAATCCTATACACTTATACATACATACAGTTATATCCTTTAGAGCACTTTCTTTCTCTGTTTAGTTATATCATATTTCAGCTTGCTCAGTATCTTACTGATCTATTTTGCTGTTGTTACTTACTTTTTAATCAACTTATATTATTCTTTTGCTTTGTTTTTGTGTTTCTCCCCATCCACTCTCCATGGATCAGCTTTGGGGGAATTGGGAGTTTTTGGAGGTATTTTGCTACTTTGTTATCTTTTTTTAAAAATAATTATTATTATTATTTTGAAGGTAGTAAAATACAGCAGAACAAGAAAGAACAAAGCCAATTGAGACACTGTAGTGAAATTGGTACAGAACTTCACAATAGGTTACCAAGCCAATTGAGACACTGTAGTGAAATTGGTACAGAACTTGACCACAGGTTACCAGGATAACAGTAACACGTACAATAGTATATCTCGTTTTCTTCACAATAGTTGTTCTTTCAATCAGGTACAGCAAAATGGAAGGAAATACCTAACTTATAAAAACAGAATATTGAATAGAGTAGTACCATCAATCAGAACAGAGCAAAACAGTGATAAAGATATTTGCCTTCTAAGAGATGGTAGAAGGAAATCCCCCTTGTTTGCTATATTGTATATGTTGATCCTCCCATTCTGGCTCCCATTTGCTAATGGGGGTGGGGGGTTGTTTGATTCTTATCCTGCACGCCGGAAGGCTCACAGCCCCTTACCAGAGTGATGAGCTGGCTGCTTGTTTTCCCAGTGCCCCAAGTTCCAACATGACGCGGAGCTCAGGAAACGCCAATGGTTCTCGCTTTGGGGTGGCCACCGCTTGCCAGGCCCCAGCCACTTACCAGAGCGGTGAGCTGGCTGCTGTTTTCCCAGCGCCCCCTGTTGGTGATTTCTTTTGATGTGCAAAAACTTTTTAATAAGATGAGATCCCAGTTGTTGATTCTTGGAAGTTTTTCTCATGCAGTTTGGGTTTTGCTCATAAGTTCTTTGCCTACCCTATGTCTTCAAGGGTTCTACCTACTTTGTCTTCCAGCAGACTTAGTGTTTCTGTTTTAATATTTAGCTCTTTGATTCATTTAGTTTACTGTGTGGTGATAGACATAGGTCTAGTTTTAGTTATAGGCATATGGAAAGCCAGTTTTTCTAGCACTGTTTATTAAAGAGGCTGTCTTTCTTCTAGTGAACATGTTTGACCCCTTTCTCAAAGATAATGTGGCTGAGTGTGTTTGTGGTTGTGTCTGTATCATCTAATCTGTTCCACTGATCCTCAGGTCTGTTTTTTATGCCAGTACCATGCTAATTTTATCACAGTAGCTTTGTAATATAATTTCAAGTCAGGACTTGTGATGCCTCCTGCCTTGCCTTTGTTCCTCAGGACTGCCTTTGCTATCCTAGGTCTCTTCTGTTTCCAAATAAATTTTAGGAATGTTTTCTGTAGATCTGTGAAGTACGTTTAATGGTATTTTGATTGGGATTGCATTAAATCTGTGTAACAGTCTTAAAAGTCTTATTTTCTCAGTCCTCTTAGCTTTATAGATGTACTTTGGTTAATGAAGTATTTCTCTCTGGATTATGGTTAAAGAGGTTTTCAAAAAAATTTATTTGAGTATAGGTGTGTAAAATGAAAAATTTTTTCCACAAATGCCATATGTGAGTTTATAATGTTATCTGAAATACTTCTGTTTGTATTAATCATTATTTTATTTTTAGGTTTTTCCTGATGAATTCCACCTCCAGACTTTGAATCCTTTTCTTCGGGCCTGTGCTGAGTTACACCAAAATGTAAACGTGAAAAATATAATCATTGCTTTAATTGATAGGTAAGACTTTCCAACATTGGAGGGCAGATATTCTGACATTGAAATAATGAATTTAAAAGATTTTTCATGAATTATTTGTTATATCATTATATCAGTGATTTTAATATAAGTAATTTAGCTCTGTTACTAAAAATATCTAGTAGATGTTTGCTTCATTTAGGTATGAAAGAGGTTTAAGTTTAATTGTAAAGGAGACATGAAGATGAGTAGTATTTTTATGTTTAATTGACTTGTAGAGTTTGTTGTTCAGATCCATCATTTAAATCCTGTAAGCTCAAAAATCACAAGAGCAATAATGTTTCACTGTGGTTTTACTTTCAATGGGGACTGGCTTGATTTAGTTTCCTTCATTAAGTAGTTATAAGATATAGATAATTAAGAATGTTCAGGTAAGGTCCGAAGATTTAGCTCAGCGGCATAAGCACCTGCCTGTGAAGTGTGAGTGAGGTCGTGAGTTCAATCCCTGGTACCCCCCCCCAAAAAAAAAAAAGAAAAAAAAGAATGTTCAGGTAGAAACATGGGTCCAAGAAGAGCTCACTATCTTGGCTTTGCTCACAGTAGCCCACCCTACTTTCTCCTGTTTTTTATCTTCCTTTTTCTTCCTCTTCTTGGCCCAAGCTCAATCTGCAAAGTTAGTTTCTCTCTCTTCACTTTTACTTTTTCAAGTAAACTTTGTCACTGCTAAAACAAAACAACAAAACAAAACAAAACGGACATTTCAAGTACATGGGTGTGGTGGCACACATCTGTAATCACAGTTACTGGGCATAGTGATGCACATTTGTAATCACAGATCTTGGGAGACTGAGGCAGGAGGATAGAAAATTTAGTGCTAGCCTGGACTTACCAAGATCCTGTCTCAAACGAAAAATGTCTAGTGGTATAGCTTAGTGGTAGAATGCTTGCCCCCCCCCCAAAGTTCAAGTAATCTAACTGCTGTTAAAAATTATCATGTATATTAAGTGAACATCCTTTAAGTTTTGTTTGTTGCCATTGTTCTTGGCTACTTGAAAATATAAAATGTCAGTTTATAATGACTGTATTAAGTGACTACTTGGCAAGTGTGCTGCATGGTAGCAATAATATAGTAATAGTAATAATATATGTATGTGTGTCCTGCATAATGTTTGTCCTGCTTACAAGGATACCTATTGTTAGGAATCAGAAAACCAAGTGGAGTTTGTCTTACTTTCCTTATTGTTGCAACAAAATATCCGACACTCTCAACTGAAAGAAAGAGAAACTAATTTTGGCTCATGATCTTAGTCCACTGTTGGCAGGCTTCCAGGGAGGATGGTGTGGCTACAGGGCCTGGGCAGAGGAGAACTGCTCACATTGTGGCAGCCAGGAAGCTGAGAGAAGAGAGGGAGTTAGATCTTTATGACCTACCTCCTCCTGGGTGCCATGTTTGTTTAACACCAGGCTAGCTATCCAGTCACTTCAAAAGCCTCTGGATACATACATGAGGCCTTGGAGAAATTCTAAGTCTAAATCATAATGAATTTATTATCTATTTTTACAAATACCTTTTGTTTTGTTTTATAACTATCTAGTTATTAGTTTTAAAGTCTGAGAATTTATGTAGCAGAATTCTCCAAAGTATCAGTTCCATCTTCTACCTGTGGGGCAAAATTATATGCTAACTGGAATGGTGGTACATGCCTATTATCTCAGTACTTTAGAGGCTGAGGCAGGAAAATCCCAAATTCAAGCCCAACCTAGGCAATTTAATGATGCAGTGAGATCTTGTCTTAAAAAGGGAAGTAGGGTAGGTGGAGATGTAAATTAATGCCTGCAAAGGCCTTGGGTTCAATCCTCAATCCACCAGAAAAAGGAAAAAAAAAAAAGACTTATGTGCTTATGGGGATCACTTAAAGGAAGCTAGTATTGTGGACTTTCTTTACAGGATGTAATATTACCTAGCTACCCCACCTAGTAGTGATTCTTCTCTGTGTAACAAAATATAGATAGCATTGTGACCCTGAGTCATGAGAAATGGGACAGATATGATTTTTGATTATTTGAGATATAGGAAATAAGAGTTTATTACTTTTGGAATAAGTTCTGTTTCAAACTCTGTAATATCTTAAATGTCTTTAAATAGTCTTTTCTTTTTAACCTTTAAAGATAATTTATCTAAATCATGTCTAACTTTGCAATATCTTAAAATATTCTTTTTATCTTTTAAAGATATTTAAGTCATGACTGTCAGACACATTTTTGACTTTAATGACTTCTGACAATCTCCCTACTGAACATTGATGCAAAAATCCTCAATTAGATACTAGCAAACAGACTACAGCAAATCAGCAAAAAGACTGTACACTGTGTTCAAGTGGGATTCATGCCAGGGATGCAGGGATGGTTCAATATATGTAAATCCATAAAAGTAATACACCATATTAACAGAGCCAAGGACAAATATCATATGATCATCACAATAGATGCAGAAAAAGCATCTGACAAAGTCCAGCACCCATTCATTATTAAAACCCTATAGAAAATTGGAATAGATGGTCTTTATCTCAATGTGATAAAGTCTGTCTATGACAAACCGATAGCCCACATAATATTAAATTGACAAAAACTGAAAGCTTTCATTCTAAAATTAGGAGCAAGACAAGGATGCCCACTGTCTCCACTCTTACTCAACATAGTGCTGGAAACTTTAGCTGGAACAATTAGACAAGAGAAAGAAATAAAAGGAATAAAGATGGGAAAGGAAGAAGAAAAACTGTCGTTATTTGCAAATGATATGATACTCTACTTAGAAGACCCCAAAAACTCCGCCACCAAAAGACTTTTAGATATATTAAGCAAATTCAGTAACATAGCTGGTTACAAAGTCAACACTGAAAAATCAGTAGCCTTCTTGTGCATGAATAGCAAACCCACTGAGATAGAAATCAGGGAAACAATAACTTTTACAATAGCATCCCAAAAAATGAAATACCTAGGAATTAATCTGATAAAGGAGGTTAAAAAAAACCTCTACATTGAAAACTACAGTACTCTGAAAAAAGAGATTGAAGAGGGTATTAGAAAATGGAGAGATATCCAGAGCTCTTGGGTGGGAAGAACCAAGATAGTGAAAATAGTCATAGTTTTTGGAAGATCTCAATCAAAATTCCAATAGCATATCTCACAGAATTAGAGAAAACAGTCTTAAAATTGATCTGGAGCTAGAAGAGATCTAGAATAACAAAGGCAATAACTGGGCAACAAAGACAAGACAGGGGCATCACAATCCCTGACTTGAAATTATACTATAAAGCTACTGTGATTAAAAACAGTGTGGTACTGGCAAAAAAAAAAAAAAAAAAGAAAAAAGACCTGAGGATCAGTGGAATAGATTAGAAGATGCAGAAACAACTGCAGGCACACTAAGCTACCTTATCTTTGACAGAGGTGCCAAACACATTCACTTGAAGAAAGCCTGTTTAATAAATGGTGCTGGAAAAACTGGCTCTACACATGCTGAAGATTAAAACTGGACCCATATCTTTCACCATGCTCTAAGCTAAAATCAGAATGGATCAGAGATCTTAATAGTGAAACAAAAACATTAAATATGCTGGGAAATAGAATAGGTAAAACTCTTGAAGACATTCATGTAGGCAAAGACTTTATAGACTTTAATAATAGACTTTTATCCATTTCTATTTGATTAGGCTTCAGAAGGTTTGAGAAAATCAGCCTTCTGAAAATCTGTTTTGTGTGGTACAAAGTAAGAAAGTTGATGACGTAAGGCATCACTGATAGTACTGGTTAAAAATTATATGAGGGAATGATCAGTACATTCAAAACCCTCCTTTTTAGTGTGTGAGTAGAAATATGCTAGTAGAAAATACAGACAAGCAACAAGAATAAAATGTTGTGTGTGATCCCATTACCCAGATCTCTGTTTTTTAAAATTCAGACTGTTTTCTTTTTTAGATTAGCTTTATTTGCTCATCGTGAAGATGGACCTGGGATTCCAGCAGATATTAAACTTTTTGATATATTTTCACAGCAGGTGGCCACAGTGATACAGGTTTGTGTGGCTTTTCTGGTTCCTAAAACTTTAAAACTTCTCTGTTGGTAGATATTTTTATAATTGTATGATTTGCTAAACATTCCAGTCTAGACAAGACATGCCTTCAGAGGATGTTGTGTCTTTACAAGTCTCTCTCATTAATCTTGCCATGAAATGTTACCCTGATCGTGTGGACTATGTAGATAAAGTTCTGGAAACAACGGTGGAGATATTCAACAAGCTCAACCTTGAACAGTAAGTCACAGTTCTGTAAAAATCTTTGTAAAGCACTCTCTGGTCCCAGATATTTTTGGTCAACTGCTGTTTGATATGTTAGCATTTTGCCAGGCATAGTGGTGCGCACCTATAATTTAAGCATCGGAGAGGATGAGGCAGGAAGATGACTGCAAGTTCAATGCCAGCCTGGGCTACATAGTGAGACCCTGTCTCAAAAAAAAAAACAGCATTGTCTAGTTTTAAGCATGTATTGTAATTGTCATGATTGGTGCTAATCAGGGCAGAAGGTTGAAACCAGTTACTAGATTACATACGTTGATCAGACTGTAACAGTCTTGTACTACAAGCAGTCTTCATTCAGGGCCCTGTGTCCATTTTGGACCCCTTTCCATATATGAATGAGCTAGTTTTTAAACTACAAGGAAAACTTCCTGTGAAGCAATATTTTCCTTAGACGTAGCTTCCTGATGGTGAATAAATTGTTGAAAATTAGGGCTATATTTATATTTACAGGATGGAAATTAAATTGATTTAAACATTTTTCTATTTTGAGCTTTGATTTTGATGCTGTCAGGGAAGATAAAATACTGTTTACTTGAGGCTTCATCAGCCATTCTGTCTCACATCTGTGGTGTTCTGTAATTAGTAGTTTTGATTGTGTTATCTTCTCCTGAGTAACTCCCTTACTATCCCAATCCTCATTTTTTTGCACTTGGTTCAAGTTAGGTCCTTCTCCAATTATTCTTAATTTCACCTCATGTAATCTTTTCTTCTTTCCATCCCCCCATTTTATGAAAATTTCTTTTCTCTTTATCTATTTTTATGACCCTTTTTTTCTTTTGCTCATTCTTTTTTTTTTTTTTGATGCAGAGGGCTGAAAAATAGATAAGTTATGAGAGAAAATTACCTATATCTTCCTCCATCGAGTGAGTTTTTAGAGTAGATAAAATAATTGGAAATGTTAAGTGCTGAAGGACAGAATATTCCTAAAAGCTACATTAATTTCAACCTGTTTTTCTTTAATCACCAATATTTTGATGATTAAAGAAGGAATAATTTATGTATTTTTTTCATTCTGTGATTTTGTACAGATTTTTTTCATACTTACTTTCAACATGAGCTGGTGGCACACACCTATATTCCCAGTGCTAAAGAGGCTGAGTCAGGAGAATTGTCACAAGTTTGAAGCTAGCCTGGGCTACACAGTGAGTTCAAGGCCAGCTGGAACTACATAGTGAGACCCTGTTTCAAAGAAAATGTTAGAAAAACCCTTTCAGCATATTTGTATACTTGTTGGTTGTCCTGGGATCCAAACTAAAAACAATAGTTTCCATAAAGTTGTCAAATTCTGGATAATCATCTTAATTCCAGCTACATAATCTATATGTGAATTAATAGAATAATAAATTTTTTATCAACAGAACAGTAATAGTGTGTTTAGATAGGCTTTTTAATACTAAAGGAAATCCTTAGCATATTTTGGAATACTGTGATTCACTTGACCCATTTCTTCTAATGTATGAATGAAACTTTTTATGAAAGAAGTGCTGTTTGTATAAAAAATTTTATTCATGAAAGGGTTACTGTTTTTTTTGGTTTTTTTTTGTTTTTGTTTTTGTTTTTGTAGTATTGCTACCAGTAGCGCAGTTTCAAAGGAACTCACCAGACTTTTGAAGATACCTGTTGATACTTACAACAATATTTTGACCGTCTTGAAATTAAAACATTTCCACCCGCTGTTTGAGTACTTTGATTATGAGTCCAGAAAGAGTATGAGTTGTTATGTGCTTAGTAATGTTCTGGATTATAATACAGAAATTGTCTCTCAAGACCAGGTAAGAATACCAGTAAGCTATTTTAGTGAAAAAGACAAGTGTAGGTATAACTTAGACCTTTATGTCTAAATATATAAGATTGGGGAAAGTAATTTAATACTAAAGAAAAATTGTAAGTGGCTTATTCATGACATAAACTAGAAAATTGCAGATGTATATGGAAGAATTACTACATACCTTTTATTCCACCAGAAAGACAATAACCAGTGTTACTTAACATTTGGTACATCTCTTTCCAGACTTAAGTCTGTGTATATATGTATTGACTTACAAAGTTGACTTTCTTACAAAAAAAGGAAAATATTTTGTAACTTAAACAACTGGAAACACTTTTGACAATGGCTTTATATGCTGATGGTTTCACACTAGTGGGTTACTTGTGTCTTCTGGGTTACAGGTGGATTCCATAATGAATTTGGTATCCACATTGATTCAAGATCAGCCAGATCAACCTGTGGAAGACCCTGATCCAGAAGACTTTGCAGATGAGCAGAGCCTTGTGGGCCGATTCATTCATCTTCTTCGGTCTGAGGACCCTGATCAGCAGTACTTGGTATGAATTAAGTCTTAGCATAATTCTTCATCAGCTCCTGATGCAGTGTTTTTTTGTTTTAATTTATTTATTCATTTGCAGCACTGGGGATTGAACCCAGTGGTGCTGTAAACCTACCCCTTTTTATTTTCTGAGACAGTGTCTCACTAGTCTCACTAAGTTACCCATGCTGGCCTCAGACTTGCAATTCTCTTGTCTCAGCCTGCAAAGCATCTAGGATTATAGGTACACCTGGTACATGGGCTTTTGTTTGTTTGGTTGGTTTTTTCGTGACAGGGTCTTGCTATGTAGTTCAGGCTGACCTTGAACTCACTCTGTAGCCCAGGCTGGCCTTGAACTCGCAGTGATCCTCCTGCCTCAGCCTTCCAAGCACTGGGATTATAGGCATGTGCCACCATGCCAGGCTTGTTTATTTTTATTTTGGAATAATGGGGATTGTACCCAGACCTTTGTATGCATTTTTAATTTTGAGACAGGGCCTTGCTAAGTTGCCTAGGTTGGATTTGAACTTGTGATCCTCTCGCTTCAGCCTCTCAGGAATGCGTGAATTATAGATATGTGCCACCATGCCTGTCTCTGGCCCATGGACTTTTATATAAATAAATAGTTGTAAACTTTTGGAGCTTGTGAGGCACAAATTAATTGCTCCAGCTTCTTTTTATTTTTATGTGTGTATGTATATATTTATGTATATGTTTATTTATGGTTGATTCAATCCAGCAAATGCTAAGCTATATCTCCAGCCCTTTTTAATTTTGAGACAAGGTCTTGCTAAGTTGTCCATGCTGGCCTTGACCTTGCAGGCCTGCTTCCTCAGTATCCCAAGCAGCTGGGGTCACAGGTGTGCACTATCATATGTAGCACTCTGGTTTCTTTAGGAGACTTCCTAAGAATTGCAGAACAGCTATAACCCACAATTACTGTATGTTTAGTCATTTATTATTATAAGCTTTAAATATAAGAAACATAATCCTTATATTCAGGGTTTTTTTCTCCCAAGGTTTGTAAAAATTTGTATTTATCACATTGAAAATGTGTGAAAGACTTAAAAATTCACTTCACTTTTCCTTAACCCTTACTTCCTGATACAAAACAATCAGATAAAGTTGTTTCTTCATTACTAGTCCTCAGTTAGTCTCTCTGAAAGGAATAAAACATGTTGCCTGAGGAGAGGTGTTGGCAGCTGATAATGGGTAAATTATTTTAGGGAAAGATGTCCTAATTATTGTTTGGGAAAGGTAATTTATTACTAGATACCTGAGGTAATTAGATTGCTATAATGCAAAAATCCTTTATTTGAGGATGAGTTCTGATTCTCTCCTTCTGTCATCCTTGTTATAGTTGATATCCTTTGTGATAACTGATGTCAAAAAGGCTGTTTTCTGCTAGTTGTGTGATAGTCTGACTTGGCTCAGTGACATTCTGAGCACAAGAGTACTGTGCTCTGTGCACTGTGTGATCTGTATACAGAGACTATCTGGGTTATTCCGTATTTTAAATGATCTTATGTTTTTGTGTAAGATTGTGTTTTTGTTTTTCCTGTTGCATAGCAAATATAGTAGTAGGAAGTATGCCTTCCACATGTGGCCATTTGGTTTTGCCTGGACACAGAGCCCTTTAAGTATAGGATCGTTGACTCCAACTACCCCAAGAGGAATGCATTCTTTTACCTGCCTACCATACCAGAAATATTTGCAAAACCCATGTACATCACATACTGTGTTATGTATATTAAAAACTACTTCATGAATTCAGGAATCTTTGGTTTTCTAATATAGTAGCATCATTTTCTAAACACATGCATTTTGCCAGTTATGGATAGCATTCTGTGTGTCTCATTTGATTATCCAAAAAGCCCTAAGAGCATGCTACCTCATTTTTCAAATGAATCTTGTTGTTAAGATGGGCTGATTCATCCAGGGTCACACAGGTATTAAGTATTAGAGTTTGTTTTTTTTTTTTTTGCAGTGCTGAAATCAAACCTAGGGTCTGGTGCCTGTTAGACAAGTGTGTTCCATCATCAAACCTCATCCTTAGCTGTTTGCTATTGTCAGTCTGCCTTCTTTATCAATACAGTGAACTTGTACATGCCTGGATGGAAATATATTTAAATATACTGTATCAGTGATTCTTTTGGCTACCGAGGGCAAGTTACCCGACCTCCCTAAACCATTTTGTGAAATGGGTTTAGTATCTGTCTCTAGGGTGATTGTGATAACTCAGGGAGACAAGAAATATGTAAAGTGCCTGCTGCCATAAGGCCTGGTGCATTGAATATGTTCACCAAGTTACAGTAGTTGTGATGATTTGAGCCTCTATTTAATTTTATCAGTGGTTAATCCTAGTATTGGAAATATTTTTTAATTTTTTTTTTTCATCAGATCTTAAACACAGCACGAAAGCATTTTGGAGCTGGTGGAAATCAGCGGATTCGCTTCACACTGCCACCATTGGTGTTTGCTGCTTACCAGCTGGCTTTTCGATACAAAGAGAATTCTAAAGTGGTGGGTTTACTTTTAAGTGTTTAATTTTTTTTTTCCTTTTTCTCACTGTGTATATTTAGTTTTGTATCATAGAAAATTTTAAACATATAAAAATATGCAGTTATATATTAAAATCCTATGTTCAGTCAGATACTCTTAATGTATTCCTCATTCTTGTAAATATTCTTAACAATGATGTTGGTAGGTCACATATTAGCTAAGGGATTATGTACAGCCACTTAGAAATAAAATGTGAAGCAGTTTGAATTTATGTCCAAACATTTTTATGGGTTCTAATTGAAGTTAATTTTGCCTGAAGAAAGGGCTTAGCATCACATAATCATTTCTTTATAAAAACATATAATTAAATAATATGAGTTCTGTGTAGTTTTTTGTGAGCTCATTTCTTCCTCAAAATCATGGTTTAAATCTTTGATGATATAGTTTTGAAGAAAATACCTTAATCTTATGCACCCAAAAAGTTGGACAGCCAGGTTATTGTTAAGAAATAAATAAACCTAACTGGACTTGGTAGTACATAATTTAGAGGCTGAGGCAGAATAGTTGTGAGTTCGAGGCCAGCCTGAACTACACAGTGCGACCCTGTCTCCAAAAATATAAATAAATAAAAGAGAAATAAACCTTGGTAAACTTAATTTTCTAATGGAGAAAAGTATTCAGTAGAACTACTAACATGAAGACCGCTTTTTGGCCAGTTTTTAATAAGTCATGTTCTCATTCATTATGATATGGTATTGAAATAATAAACTCATAGACCAGTGCCACAGAATAGTCTATGCATATATGGTCAAGTCTTAACCCTTGTTTGGGATGCCAAGAGTATACAGCTGGGGACAATGGCAGTCCCTGCAGTAAGTGGTGTGGAGAAATCTGGATATCCACATCCAGAAAAAAATGAGATTGGACCCTTAATTACAGCATGTACAAAAATTAACTCAGAATGGATTAAAGAATTACGTACAAAATGTGAAACCATAAAATTTCTGTGTTAGAGCATAGGAAAAATCTCCTTGACATTGTTCATGGCAATGACTTTTTGTATATGATACCAAAAGCATAGGCAGCTAAAAGCAAAAATAGACCAATAGATTGCATCAAATTAAAAAGTTACATAGCAAAAAAAAAAAAGCTACATAGCAATGGAAACAATCAGCAAAGAGACATCCTACACAATGGGAGAAGATATTTACAAAGTAAATGTGATAAAGAGGAAAGAAAGTAAAGCAACTCAATAGCAGAAAAAAAAAAAAACTTGATTAAAAATGGTCAGATGATCTGAATAGAAATTTTTCCAAAGAAGGCATACAAATGATCAACAAGTACATGAAAAAATGCTCAGTACCACTAATCAAAGTGGAAATGCATATCAAAACCACAATGAGATATCATGCCTGTTAGAATGCCTATTATCCAAAAAATAAAAGTTGACAGGCACTGGGCATTATATGGCGATAAGGGACCCTTACAAGGCTGTTGGAAATGTAAATTGCTATACCGTTATGGAAAACAATTAAATTCCTAAAAAAAAAATTGAACATTATTAGAACTACCACACAGTTCTGCAAACTACTATTAGAGATACTCAAAGTAAATGGAATCAGTATATTAAAAAAGTATCTGGAATCCCGTTTATAATGGCCAAGATATGAAACAATCTGTGTCCAGGAATAGATGGATAAAGAAAATACATATCCATAATGGAGCATTACTCAACCATAAATAAAAATGAAGGCAGTCTTGCTGGTTGTGATAATATGAGTGAATCTGGAGAGTTTTATGCTGAGTGAAATAAGCCAGATACAGAAAGAAAGTAGTACATGATCTCTCTTATATGTGGAATCAAAAACGAAACTCATAGAAGTCAAGAGTTGCCAAGTATTACAAACTCATATGATGTAAAAATTCTGGGGGTCAAAACTACATACATGTATTGGGGATAAAAATATACCATGTAGAATGTACTCAATACCATCCAGAGTACCAAGAGCTATATATTATTCTTGGATTATTGCATGTAATCCTTGTTAACAAATCTTCTTTTGAAAATGAATAGAAGTGATTGCTTCAACAGAAAGAAATCTAAATGGGTGAACATAATAAAATATGTAACCTCACACTGCACTGTATCTGTCTCCCTCGCCTGTCATTATGGAGACAGTGTGTCTTAAGTTGCCTAGTTGCCCAGGCTGCCCTTGAACTTGAGACACCTCTGCCACCCAGAGTCCTTGGCTTAAACAGTGAACCTTTTAGAAAATCAGGATGGACAAGAGGAAAGAGAAATAAGCTTCAGAAAACCTCAGTTGATGAGAATTTGTTCCTGTCTAGTAAAGATGGAAAGGTGAATTACTCTAATTTTTTTTTTTTTTTTTAGAAAACTGGCAATATGTAACTACCATTAACAAAATCTAGTAATCCTACTAAGCACTATACTAAGGAAATAATTAGGGTCTTGATAAAGCTTTTTGTGTATGGAACATTCATTGTGCTACAGATAGTTTCTAAAGAGTAGTTTAACAAATTGTGTTTACATGTGCCATTGGTAGAATATTTTCTAATTGTTAAAATACTGTCAGATAACTTTTAGTTTCATGAGGAAAATTTTTATGGCAAAATAAGTGAAAGTTAGATCCCAATGAGTTGCACATTAGTGCAGCTATGTTTAACTCATTTCAGTGGGCTACTTTAATTTTTTTATTTTTTTTTGTTTGTTTTGAGGATTTCATTTTGCTTTATTTTAATTTTGAAATAGCATCTTACTGTGTAGTGCAGGCTTGCCTTGAACTTTGTGTGTAGTCCAGGTTGATCTGGAACTCAAGGTCCTCCTGGCATAGACTCCTAGGTGCTGGGTATATAGGCATGTGCCACCACACTCAGCTCAATGAACTAATTTAAAGTAAAAAAAACCAAACAAACATTTATATAGTAAGAAAAGAAAACATAGACATCTAAATGTTACTAGTGGTTATTGCTGAGTGATAGATCAAGATGGCTTAATTTAAAAAATTATGTAATTCCCTAATTTTCTCCAATTGAGAGTGTATTACTTTTCTGATTAGAAAAAACATGTCAAATAAGTTACAAAGGCAGTGGCTTCCTGTGGCTGTTTTGAGAAGAGATCTGTTTGATTTATGTATTTATATGTATGTTTATGCTTCATACAATAGGAAAATTATGAGCCCTAATTTACTTCTTTCACTGTTTTTGTTCTACTAAAAGTTCTATATAAAATGAATCTTTTTGAGCAAGTTAATATTGAACTTAAGATAATTTAAAATACTTTTTCTTGTTTCAGGATGACAAATGGGAAAAAAAATGCCAGAAGATCTTTTCATTTGCTCACCAGACTATCAGTGCTTTGATCAAAGCAGAGCTGGCAGAATTACCCTTAAGACTTTTTCTTCAGGGAGCCCTAGCTGCTGGCGAGATTGGCTTTGAAAATCATGAAACAGTAGCATACGAATTTATGTCCCAGGTGAAAATCTGTTCTTTCCATGTGATCCAGTTGGTTTTACTGAGTTTAGTCACTTATTTGTGGTTCTGTTGGTAGTGCATGTAATCTTAGTTTTTTCCCTGAACTATTGCTTTCCTGCCCTCTGGGAACCTCTCTACATTATTGTTGTGTTCACTGGTATGGAGTATAATTGATCAGTTTTTGAGTGCTGATAAAGTCTGAGATCTCAGAGTGGGTCATGATAAGTGTTTCATGGAGAAAAAAGTTCCTTTGCCAATTCACTTGGGATACTTGAAGTTAAAATTGAAATAGGTTTTAGTGCAGCTTGTTGGCATTTTTAACATCTTACCTGTGTTATGTGCCTCTCCAAAGTAGGTGACAGCATATTCAGATACAGTGAGATTGCAAGATAATCTCACAGGATAAAGTTTGGTAGAACGTACTTTGGGAAAAGCTTGAGTGAATGATTAGTCCCTAAAAGTTCTTTTTGCTTTGTGTTCTTCAGGCATTTTCCCTGTATGAAGATGAAATCAGTGATTCCAAAGCACAGCTGGCTGCTATCACATTGATCATTGGTACTTTTGAGAGGATGAAATGCTTCAGTGAAGAGAATCATGAACCCTTGAGAACTCAGTGTGCACTTGCTGCATCCAAACTTCTAAAAAAGCCCGATCAGGGCCGAGCAGTGAGCACCTGTGCACATCTCTTCTGGTCTGGCAGAAACACAGACAAAAATGGAGAGGAGGTGAGGTCTTCTTGTTGTAGGAACAGGATTATTAGAGATTGATTGCCATGGCTTTGGTCTGTAGAGGAGACATATTTGGGTGGCTGGAAATATGAGGGTGCACTTTATTTTTTTAAAACAAATGAAGTAGACTGTAGAGTCTCATCCTGCAGTGAAACCTCTACTTTGAGGGTATCATAACAGCAGCTTCATACCACTACTTGGTTTTGAAAGATAGCTATGTAGTATTATTTTTTTTAAAAGCAAGAATGAAGAGGATTTAAATTTGTGGTATCCCTTTAAAATATGAAAGAATGTTGTAAAGTGTTGTATTTTTTTGTGTAAAACAATGGTGTGTTTGCAGTTCATTGATTTCTTGCATGTTTCCCTGCCTTTTTATTGTAGCTTCATGGAGGGAAGAGGGTCATGGAGTGCCTAAAGAAAGCTCTAAAAATAGCAAATCAGTGCATGGACCCCTCTCTACAAGTGCAACTTTTTATAGAAATTCTGAACAGATATATCTATTTTTATGAAAAGGAAAATGATGCGGTAAGTGAATTAAAGTGTTGGTAGTGCTGAGTCTGAGGCAAGAGGATTGCAAATTCAAGGCCAACTTGAGCAACTTCATAAGAGTGTGTCTCAAAATTAATTTTTAAATTTCTTGCCAAGGGAAACTGTTTGCTCTTGGGGATTTTTTTGGGGGGTGGGGGTGAGGTGGGGGAGGGTTTGTTTGTTTTTGTCAAAATATAAATTTTTTCGAAAGCTAGGAATGTAGCTCAATGGTAGAGTGCTGCTGGGTTTGATCCCAGTCTTGGGGTAAAGAATATCTCTTCCTGAGATTTGACACCTGTAAAAGTTTATCATTGTGATACTTTGTTATATCTGTAAGAGTTGACACTCTGCTTACTCTTCCTTTTATTTTCCAAAATCCTTTTCTGTCTACATAGATATATCTCTAGTCACTGTGCATTTGAAAAACATAATTTACAGATTGTCAAATAGTTGGCTGATTTGCCATCATGTACTAGTTTAGAATAATTCCTAAATGCATTATCCTTTCAGGAGTATAGTGTTGATTAAGATCAGCAAGCTAGATATATGGACATGTAAAACAACAAAATAAATCTTAACTTTTTTTTGCAGCACTGGGGATTGAATCCAGTGACTCATATGTGGTAGGCAAGTGCTGTATCACTGAGCTGTATCCCTGGCTTTCATAATACTTTAATTAAAAAAAAAAAAAAAAGAATAGTCAATTAGTTGTTCAAACTAGGAATCTTTTTCTCTATTTTTTCATAATTACTCTGGTAACTGATGAGAATAACAGTCTTCAAAATAGTATTATTCAATTATCTTTCTTTGTGTGATTCATATTTAATCATGAAATTGTACATATTCTTTTGTAGGTAACAATTCAGGTGTTGAATCAGCTTATCCAAAAGATTCGAGAAGATCTCCCAAACCTTGAGTCCGGTGAAGAAACAGAGCAGATTAACAAACATTTTCATAACACACTAGAGCATTTGCGTTTGAGGCGGGAATCACCAGAGTCTGAGGGTCCAATTTATGAAGGTCTTATCCTTTAAAAAAAAAAGTAGCTCACTCCTTTTCATGTACATCCAGTAAGAGTTTTATTAAACTAGATCTCCCATCCATAGATTGTGCCTTCCAGAAATGCTGAGATAGGTTTCTTGTTTCTAATCTGTGATGTGTTTTACCCAGCACCTCAGACACTCACCTTCAGGACCTTAATAAAATTATTCACTTCATAAGTGTTCAAATCTGTCCTATCACCCCAAGTAGCATGACTAATCTGATATTTAAAATTCCTGTGCTATTAAAAAAAAATCTCCACTTATCTTGGCTACTAATGAAGTTCTCCTTCCTTTTGTTTCATTGTTGTTTGTGTATTTTCTTCTTTACTGGGGAATATTAACCTGTAAATATCTGTCTCTGTTCTCTAGTCCTATTTGATATTGATTTAGAGGCAAGAACTACTGTATGTGAAATTCAGCTTGGGCTTCTCCCTACATACAAGATAAGGCTGTGTGTAGTATTTTCCCTAAAACTAGAATATATAAATGCATGTTTGAGAATCTCAAAGCATCATACTTAGAACCGGAAGCTATATTTTGCATATTGAGACTGCCATCCATTAAGAATCTATGTTGCCCTCTGGGTATATTTATCAAAACAACTTGGTTCTAAATAGCATAAAATAGAATATTTGTGATTTATATAATTTATCTATCACCTCTTATTGTAAATTTAATGGGAAATGCATTACAGTTACCGTGATTTTTTTTTTTTTTGGCACTTGTGAATCAATAAAGTTGCTATTAACAGCATTTTTTTATACTATCTTGATAAAAAGAACTAGTAGAATGTTTTGTATGTTCTTGTTTAAGGAGCTCACTTACTGAACTGTGGGTAAAGCACTCAACAAGGCATCATCTACTACTTTCAGTCATTTATACCCAGTTGCCTTTCTTACCCTTGCCCAGCTTTTCTGAGGCATCACAAACTCCCTAAAAACTCGTTTCTTGGTATAGTTATGTACTGTGTAACAAATTATCCCCAAACCTAGTGTCTTAAAATAACATATATCTTACAGTCTTTGGGTCAGGAACTTGGGAGCAACCTGGTTTGGTGGTTGTGGGTCAGATTGTTTATAGGGTTATCTTCAAGATAGGGTAGCTGTTGTGTGAAGGGGTCCATGGAGCTGAGTTCATGCTCAGAGTTCATGCCAGAGCTTTGGTTCTTGTGAGCTGGGCTTTAGGACAGCATGAGTGCCATAGTATAGTTCTTGGCTTCTCCAGAGTGAGCAATCCCCAAGAGAGGAAATCACAATGTCTCCTTATGTCCTAACCTTGGAAATGCCACACTTGCTTTTGCCTGGTTTTATTTATTAGAAGAAGGTCATTAAGTGTAACCTATACTCAGTTGTAAGGGAAATTTCCCATTTTTGTACTTTTTTTTCCCCATGCTGGTTGTTGAATCCTGGGCCCCATGCATCCTAGGCTAAGTGTTCTACTGCTGCACTATGTCTCTAGCCCTAAATCCACCTCTTGAAGGGAGTAAATGAACTGTGTAGATACTTTCAAACTACCACATCATTTAATACCTTGCCATATGCACTCCCATTGCAAGTTGTCTAGAATTTGTTAGGTTTTACCTGAGCAAATGTTTCCAAAGTTATAAAATTAATACCATCAAAATGTACCAAACAGCCAAATGTGGTAGTGCATACCTGTAAACCGGCAGGCTTAGCAAGAGGAGAATTGATTTGAGTTTGACACCAACTGAACTGCATAGAAAGACCCATGTCTCAACCTAAATAGGAGGGCTGGGAATTCAGCTCAGTGGCTTAAGTGCTTGCCTAGCAAGCACAAAGTTGTGAGTTCAATCCCTGGTACCAAAAAAAAAAAAAAAAAAACCTAAATAGGGTTTTAGCTCATTGCAAAGGCCTAAGTTCTGTTCCCAGTCCTGTCCCCCCCTCAACCAACACACACACAGTCTACCGAATGCACTAAGCCTTCCTGGGTTTTATCAGTCCACCAGAGACAGTTTTTTGCAGGTATTCATTTACCCTATATAGATCAGTTATGAGTTACAGAGTGTACAATTTATGTTATGGCTTAGGTGTTTCCCCAAAATCTAAGGTGTGTGAGTGATGGCAGTATGGCTGACTTGCCCTTAAGAGGTTGTGCTTGGTTGGGGGAGGCAGGTTGTTGGGGGTGTGACTTGGGAAGGTTTCTCCCTCTCCAGCTTTTCCCTTCTCTTTCTGCTTCCTGGCCACCATGGCATGAGCAGCTCTCCACTCTGGCCCTCTGCTTTGTTGTCCTGCCTTGGAACCAGCAGACTGTGGACTGAAAATGTGAGTCAATATAAGCCTCTCCCATAGATTATGGGTGTTGGGTATTGTGTTTCAGTGATGAGATAGTGACTGAGATGTAAAATATTGCTAGAAAAGTAAAATAATTGTAGAGGATGGGTCAAAGGAAAAACAATTGAACAAAAATTGAGTACTTAACCATATGCCAGATATAGTTAGGCATTTAACTTAAAGATGAACAGGCTGTGATCCATAGCTTCAGCAATTTGTCTAGTATGAAGATGGACCTGTAATTAAGAATATAAGCATTTCCCAGAATGACACTAAAGAACTGGATACTGAAGTGTTGGTGAAGTCCTGAAGAAGCTGTACAGATTCTCGGGGAACTTCAAATTTGACTGCCTGTTAAACTGTGATCCCAACTTGTGGTCCTGTATTTGACCACCATCATAAAGGCAAGATGAATACTTGCCTGTCTGTAATCAGACAAATATTTTTTAAGAATTAACTACTGCATTTAACTATATCTAGGCATGGGTAGCATACTCCTAGAATCCTAGCACTCAGGAGGCTTGAAGCAGAACTGTGAGTTCAAGGCCAGCTTGGACTACATAGAGACCCTGTTTCAGAATACCTTTCATAGCACTTTGATAATTTTTATCTCTTAGAGTATAGTAGAAAATTGCATATTATGTCTGTTTCCCCTTTTCTAGTATTTTTTATTGTATCTTACAAAAAAAGCACTTGTCCTTAGTAGTGAAACAAAATTCTTCACAGCACCATTGCAGCCTAGATGCCAAATGGCATTTAATCTCAAGATATGAGATAGTCGTAGGAGGACAGTTCTAGGAAGTTGTTAGAAGTAGATGAGATGTCTTCTGTGGCACCAATTTGTTGCCCTTTTTTTCCTGTCCTTAATCAAGAAATGAGCAGTTCTTAGAGACCAAGTGATTGTTCTTCGCCAAAAAATTCATGCTTCTGACTGTTTACAAGCTCCAAGATTGCTGACTGTTGGGTTAGTGAAGTGTAACATAATGCTTTCCACTAAGGACACTGTCTAGGAGGTAGGCTGATACACACATCTACAAGAGGAGGGAGGTGCTTGACCTAATCAGGAATGGTAGAGTACTTTGAAGGAGCAGCTGTACCAGAGTTCATGTGTGGCTCTCAGTTACTAAGAAATATGTCTGACCCTGAGGAATAAATTTACTATCTTAGGCAGTGGAGGGTTTAAACACAATAGATTTCAGAGGGATCTTCCATTATGCTTCATGTTTTTTTATTTTTCTGAGAATCTAATGTAATAAATTAAAGCAGAATGGATTTGAAAGGATTTCTCAACAGAATTATCCTTGATGGGAGTTCCAGACTACATATTGCACAGAAAAATTGCTGAGCAAGTAAATCTCTTGGCCCTATGGAGATGCTCACAGGGTAGACATCAGGCTTCATTGAGCTGCCTCTCTACATATTAGCCATTTAGGGCCTGCCCTTATTTAATGATTAAAGGTAAGTTTTCTGGCTTGTGTTAATTTGAAACAAGTCATTTGGAAATTTTTCAGCATAGATCTTATATTGTTTACTTCTTAGATCACTTCACAGTGTACTAACAAAGTGGGTCCTTGTTTGTAAAATGTCTGAAGACAGACTTTTACCATTCACTACAAAGTTTATTTAGGCTAGAAACATTTCCTAGAAGTAGACTATTAGGCTGTGATTTAAATCCATTTTCACTCAGGAGAAAGCCAAGTGAAAATATAAAAACATTTAGAGGCTTCATGGCTATTAGATATAATCTCTTGGATTTGAAAACACATTTGTCTGACAGGTTTTTATAAATGTAAGATGTAAAATTTGGTTTTTTGTAGAACCACATTCCATCATTCCTTTTTTCAACTCTTACTGTCTTTAATTATACAAAGGCAATGGAATACTTCATATGCTAGAATGAACAAAACTGGTGAGACTTAACAAGGAATAAAATGGATTGGTAGAATACTGTCTGCAAATCTGGCAAAACTACCAAATTTGGTTTCTAAGCCTGAAATAGGATGTGACCACAGGAGATAGGATATTATAAAATTATCTATTCTCAACCATTTTTATCTTTCTACACATTCCTTGGGTCACTGCTTTTCAAGCTTTGTTAAATATATAAATCATCCAGGGAGCTTGTTAAAATGCAGATTCTGGAACTGAGCAGCTCTTGTATAGAACCAAAAATTTCTAATATTCTGGGTAATCCCTACACTGCTAATCCAGATGCCAGTCTCTGAATCACAAAGCCCTACTGGGAATGTAGCTCAGTTGTAGGGCACTTACCTAGCATTTATCAAAATCTTGAACTGATCCCCAGCACCAAAAATCAACAAAAACTCTCGTTGATGGTTTCATAGATTACATTTTTGGGGAGTTTGATTTTTTGTCTTTTCAAGACAGGATCTTCCCTTCAACTCTTCTTCCCTTCTTTTTTTACAAAGTTTTGTTTCCATTTTATCCTTTTCTTTTCTCTCCAATATACCTAGTTCCTTCCTCTCTTGAAATATTTCTTCCTATTTCATAATATGTATTATTTTGATTACTGAAACAAAATACCTGATGTCCAAAGTGAAGGAAGGAAAGGTTTATTTAGCTTACAATTTGTGAAGGATTCAGTCTATACTCAGCTGGTTCCAAAGCAGGGTGGCATGGAGGGGTGACCATTTATGGCAGCTGCAAGCAACTAGAGCAGAAAGGGCAAAAAAGAGAAAGCACACCTCCTTCCCTTCCTTCCCTGCAGCACTCAAGCTGCCAATCCCAGCACTAGACAATGAACCAATCACAAATGCTAGACTCAGCTGACTGAAAGGTCTGTCCCCCATGACCAGGTAAGGATTTGGGAGATACCCAAACACAAATCATAACATTCCATCCCCTGAAATCCCAAAGACTCAAGCACATCCTTTGTGCAAAAGACATCTAGTACATCTCCAAGAGTTGCTAAAGTCCTAACAGTTTCAGCATTGCTGAAAAGTTGAAGTCCCAAGTCTCCAAGATCTAAGGCAAATTCTTGGCTTAACCCCCTGTATAAATGAAAACAAAGTTAAAACACTTCTAATATTCAATTGCACAAGATAAGCATTACCATTCCAAAGGTTACAAATGGAGATACAAAGGAATGGGACCAAAGGAAGTCCAAAATCCATAAGGGCAAACATTAAGTTCTGAACTTCCATGCTCAGCATCTGAAGCAATCTGGTTGTGAACTCCAAAGGGCTTGCATGACTCCATCCTGGCACTTCTGGTGGTTGTAGCTCCCACATCTCTCTTGGGCTGGCTTTGCTCCCTCCTTTCACCTTTCTTGAGATGATCCACAATCCTGGCTTTTCCAAATTTCTGGGATCTCCACTGCACCTTTGTCTTCACACTCATAGCTTGACACACTGCCCTCTCAGGGACATAGTGCCTGGTCTAGGCCTTCTGAAATTGGGATGGAAGCCTTTTTAATCTTAAAACTCTGCATTCTGTATGCACTACCTAAAACCAGCACCATGTGGCTGATGCCAAGGTCTGCTGTGAGCTGGAGCAGTAGCCAGGCTTTCCTGTCTCTTGGCTGTAGGGCTCAAGTGCCAGGATCACTGAGCACTCTTAAGCTGATTGTGAGGAACACTATGCCACTGCCATTCTGGAACTTAGGGCTGCTGCCCCCATTTTGGAACCTCATGTGGCCTCTGCCAGCATTCTGGAACATGGAACCCTATGGCTTTCTCCTCCAAGCAAAGTCTTACAGTTTGAAGCTGCAAAGTGTGGAGACCCACCCCCACTTCCCATAATGCTCCCAGGTCATCTTTTCTATTATCCTGTTCCTTCTCAGAAATTGAGATCTCAGCTCTGTCTACAGTTTACAGCTTTACTAGAGCTTCCTTTCTGGCCAAACTCAGTGTTTTAAATCATCTAGCTGGGCTCTTTACACTTGATTCACAACATAAATCTGGTTAAAAGCCCCCAGTAATAGCCAGGCTGCTACCTCAACATTTGACTGCCTTGAAATTTCTTCTGTCAGATCAATTACTCTGCTGCTCTTATTCTTAGTTTCAGACATGAGCAAAACACAGACAAGCTTTTTGCCAGGCTATAACAGACATCATCAGGAGTCTATCAACCAATGCATGGTATGCTGTGGTATGATGGTTTTAATTCTTTCAGAAGGATACCCAGAAGGAGAATACCTGGGTCAAAAGAGACCTATAGTCCTAGTTTTTTGAGGAATTGCAACACTGATTCCCACAGTGGTTACAACGGTCTACAGTCCCACCGGCAGTGAGAAGAGTTCCTTTCTCCCTGCAAACCTGCCAGCACTTGTTATTGGTTGATTTCTTGATACTAGCCATTCTTCTGGAGTGAGATAATATCCCAATGTTGTTTTATTTGCATCTCTTGAATGACCAGTGATATTAAACATTTTTTTCATATATTTATTTACCATTTGTATTTCTTTCCCTCAGAGGTGTTTTCATCTAACATGTTGGTTTGTTCTTTAAGTTTGGGGGGGGGTCCTGATTTTTTTAAGTCTTTTTATATGTTCTTGATATTAGTCCCTTGTCTGAGGGACAACTGATTAAAAAATTTTCCCACTATATGGGTAGTCTTTTCAACCCGTTGGTAATTTCTTTTCTTATGCAAACCCTTTTTAATAGGATCTCAGTTGATTCTTTGTATTATTTCTCATGTGATCAAGGTTTTCTTCATGAAATTTTTGCCTACACCTCTGTCTTCAAGAGTTCTACCTATTCCTTCTGCAGATTTAGTGTTTCTGATTTTATAGTTAGATCTTTGATCCATTTCAATTTTAGTTTAGTGCAGGGTCTAGTTTTAGTCTTTTCCATGTGGAAAGCCAGTTTTCTCAGCACCAGTTATTAAAGAGACTGTCATTCTTCCAGTGAATGTGTTTGGCTGATTTTTTTAAGATAAGGTATTTGCATGTGTTTGCAGTTGTGTCTTCATCTACTAATCTGTTGCATTGATCCTCAGGTGTTTTTTTTCCTTCCTTCCTTCACTCCTTCCTCTTTCTTTTTCTTTTCTTCTCCTTTCTTTCTTTCTTTCTTTCTTTCTTTCTTTCTTTCTTTCTTCTTTCTTTCTTTCTTTCTTTCTTTCTTTCTTTCTTTCTTTCTTTCTTTCTTTCTTTCTTTCCCAGTACCATGCTGATTTTATCACATTAGCTTTATAGTATAATTTCAAGTCAGGAATTGTGATGCTTCCTCTTTGTTGATTGGATTGTTTTTCCTATTCTAGGTCTCTTCTGGTTTGAAATGAATTTTAGTAATGTTTTCTCTAGTTCTGTGAGGTATGCTAATGGTATTTTGATTGAGAGTGCATTAAATTTGCATAACAGTTTTGGGTATTTAAGAGGGGTAGGGGACCAAAAAGATGAATGAGGAGAAATGTAGAATCAAATTTGGAGGGCAAAGAATGATCACCCAAGTTTTCGGAAACAAAGGAAGTGCAGGGGAGAAAGAATGAGAGAGAAAGCAGAATACTGAAGTGAACCAGAAAGAGAAGGGACTGTATTACACAAAAGTAGATAAAATGAAAGGAGAAGTTGGGGAAAGA
Organism: Hydrochoerus hydrochaeris; assembly: GCA_004027455.1. NCBI lineage: Eukaryota > Metazoa > Chordata > Mammalia > Rodentia > Hydrochaeridae > Hydrochoerus > Hydrochoerus hydrochaeris. The sequence continues at coordinate 186,244 of PVLA01001965.1, forward strand.
GAGAAAGAAGAGAAATAGAACAAAACAAAAATCAAGGTAAGAAACCTAAACAGAGAAAAAAAGTCAAAAGCAAAACTGAACAAAAAGTAAAACAAGCCAAAAAATAAAACTGACCAGACTGAAAAATGAGAATCACTCAAACAAAAAGAAAAGTAGTACAGACGGGATGAGGAATGGGAAGATAATCAAGCCAAACCATGCCTTCCTGTGAGCCAGCTGGTACACATACAGGAGATAAAAAGAGCAACACCTCTCCCCCCTCAACATAAGCAATGGGCTGATTCAGAGGAAGTCAGACTGAGATGATTGCAACTGAAGTAAAAAAATAATAATAACTTAATGCTTGTATTATTTGATTGACTTTGCCTAAAGGCCTAAAGCTGGTAGTCTTGAGTATCTATTTGGAAAATAATAGGCATTATAGCATCTGTGCAGGATTTCCTTCTGTCTTGTTATTGAAATGCAATGTTTTGGTCTGTTTTACTGTTTTGTTTTATTCTTGTATCTAGTAACAAGAGCCACTGCTTTGAAGATAACAAAATGCAATATAATAAACATTCTTATCTTGGTTCGAAAATTCTTATCTTGGTTAAATTCTTATCTTGATTTGAAAACCTACTTAGTTATTGTTCTTAGTTGTCATTTGCTTTTGTTGTGGTTTTTTTTTTTAATATTTGTTTGCTTCTTGATTTTTGTTATTTCTTTTTTCTCTTTAAAATAAAAAAGAAAGTAATAAAATTCCTGTGGTATTCCCTGTGTTGTGTAGCCCTGTCACCTTTCCAGTAGGATTTGTGTTGGGTGTGGGCCTGATCTTGGCCTCTGGATGAGGGGGCTGGACCAATCTTCAGCTGATGATGTTCCACCTCTCTTTACCATGTTTGTCTCTATGGTGCTTTCCTATTTGCTGTGGCACCCTTTGTAGAGAAAGCCCTGAGTTGCTCCAGACCTGTGTACAGTTGTGAGTCAGTGGTTTTCATTCTCAGCTGTACCCTATAATTACTGAATAGTTCTAAAAAATGCCACTATGCCTCTCCAAGCCAGTTCAACCCAAATGGGCTGCGTACTCTAGCAATACATGAAGCAAACTGTGAGCACTCCGATGCAGATGTGGGGGTGGTCCTGCTTTTAGGAAGGGTTTGTGTGGATGAGGGGTTTACTCAGACCAGTTTTAGGGGTAGTGAGAAGACCAAAGCTTGAGCATTTTGTTCTTTTCTTTGAAGTACAAAGTACAAAGTCTCTTTTTCGTTTCTGGCTTTTCTTGTTTCTTGTAAACTAACCCACTGCCCTTGCTGCTGAATTTCTTTGGGCCTTATCACCCTATCTGTAAAATGGTAAGAATGCTTAATTTGTACTTATCTTACAGGCAGTGAGGAACGCATAAATTAGCTATCATAGAGGTTAGAGCTATAAGGTTTTTAACTGCATTTTTTTTTTCTGATGGGAAAAGATTCATGGAGATGTCCAAGTTGATGCAATGTGGAAGTGGCTAAAGTAAGACTGGAACCCAGATCACAATATTTGTAACCTAATCCTTAGCATCTTTGTTTTTCTTTCTGGATATATGGGGTCCTGAAAATTGAAGTGCCATGGCAGGGGTTCCCTTTGACCACCAGCCCAGCAGCTCCAAACCCAGCCTTTCCCACCTGCCCTCACCTTGGTGTCCAGCCTCTTCTCTTACTTCTGCCTTGGGGACAGGGTGGAAGCTGCGAGGCTGATGAGGATGGTGTCCAGCATTGGGTGTGCACCCCAGCCACAGTCTACAAACCCCTTCCTGAGCTTCTACTTCTGGATTCGGGGAGGGGGCGTGGAGTGGGGAAGGAGGGGGATGGACAGCTGGGTTCAGAGGCCACCCTGCGCCTGGGCCTCTGAACCCAGCTGTGTGGGCACAGCTCAGCACTGAGGTTATCATTGTCAAACACAAGATGTCATAAAAAGGGTAAGAAAGAACAAGGAATCTTGCAGGTTCCTGGACATCTGGACATTTACACTAAACCCTCAAGGACTTTAACCACTAAGGTGCAACACTGCCAGAGAACTTTTATTTTTATTTTAAAGTAATTAAAAGAAAACAAAACTATAAAAAAAACAAAGCAAACAGAAGACCCAATATAGAATTTCAAAGCAAGCAGATAAATTAAAAATAGTCATTATGTTACACATTGTTATCTTTAAAATAGTTGCTCAGATTGCAAGATACAGGCATGCAAAATAGATCAAGCAATACAAGTAATCACAATTACTTTCTCTGAACTAATAGAATCAATAATACAATTATCTTTACTATCTTGTGTACACATATACATATATATGTATATATTTATGTATATGTATTTTCTCTTTCTTCTTTTTTCTCCATCCCAGTTGTTCTTTCCTTTTGAGTTGTTCCTTCACTTTCCTGATGTTTATTGGACCTTTTTGACCTTATTTAATCTTTCAGTTTCTTACACAAGGGACACACATGTGAGTCTGATTTATTTCATTTATGAGTATGGTTTTTAGTTGCATCCATTTACCTATAAAAGCCTAAAGTTTATCTTTCTTTCTGGCTGAACAGTATTCCATTATAAAAAATACCAAGTTTTTTTTATCCATTCTTCACTTGAAGGGCATTTGGATTGTTTCCAAGATCTAGCTATTGCAAATTGTGCTGCTATAAACACAGGTATGTATATATCACTATGATATGTTTTTAATTCTTGTGGGAAAATACCCAGAAGGGGAATACTTGGGTTGAATCGGACTGCTAATCCTAGTTTTTCTGAGAAGTGTTCACAGTGATGTCCACAGTGATTTCACCAGTCTATATTCCCATAAACAGGAAGAAGTGTTCCTTTTTCCCCACAGCCCCACCAACATTTGTTATTGGTTTTTTCCTTAATGATAACAATTCTTCCTGGTGTGAGATGGAATCTCAGCGTTGTTTTAATTTGCATTTGCTTGAATGACCAGTGATGTTGAACATTTTTCTCAAATATTTATTTGCCATTTGTATTTGTTTGAGAAGTGTGTATTCATCTCAGATGCCCATTTTTGGATTGGGTCTGTGAAATTTGCAGACCTGATTTTTTTTTTTTTGTCTTTTTGAAACAGAGTCACTCTATGCAGTTCAGGCTGGCCTTGAGCTCACTTTGTAGCCCAGGCTGGTCTCGAACTCACAACAATCCTCCTGCCTCAGCCTCCCGAGTGCTGGGATTACAGGCGTGAGCTACCATGCCCAGCTGGACCTGATTTTTTAAATTCTTTCTATATTATACATAGGAGTCTTTTGTCTGAGGGACAGTTGGATAAAATATTTTTCCCAATTCAAGGGTTTTCTTTTCACTCTGTTGGTGATTTCTTTAACATGCAAAAACTTTTTAACAAAATGAGATTCCAGTTGTTGATTCTGGAAAGTATCTTTCCTATGTGATTTGATTTTTGTTCATGAACTTTTTGCCTACTCCTATGTCTTCCAGATTTCTACCTATGTTGTCTTCCAGCAGACTTAGTGTTTCCATTTTAATATTTAGATCTTTGATCCATTTATTTTAGTGTGTGTTGATTGGCATAGGTCTAGTTTTAGTTTTGGGCATAAGGAGAGCCAGTTTTTCCAGCACCACTTATTAAAGAGGCTATCATTCTTCCAATGAACATGTTTGGTGCCTTTGTCAAAGATGAGGTGGCAGAGTGTGTTTGTAGTTGTGACTGTATCTTCTAATCCATCCCATTGATCTTTAGGTCTATTTTTTTTGCCAGTACCATCCTGACCTTATCACAATAGCCTTGTGGTAGAATTTAGTCAGGGATTATGATGCTTCCTGCCTTGCCTTTGTTGCCCAGGATTACTTTTGCTATTCTAGGTCTCTCATGGTTACAGATGAATTTTAGGAGTGATTTCTCTAGATCTGTGAGTTATGCTAATGGTATTTTGATTAGAATTGCACTAAATCTGTATAACAATTTTAGGAAAATAGCTGTTTTCACAATTTTTGTTCTTCCTGTCCATGAACAAGGAATGTCTTTCCATTTCTAATATCCTCTTAGATTTCTTTTTTCAAGAGTACTGTAATTTTCAATGTATAGGTCTTTTACTTTCTTTGCTAGGTTGATTCCTAAGTATTTCATTTTTTGAATGCTATTGTAAAAAGTGTGGTTTCCCTTATTTCTCTCTCAGTGAGTTTGTTATTTGTATACAAGAATGCTATTGATATTTCAATGTTTCTTTTGTATCCAGCAGCATTATTGAACTTGGTTATTAGATCTAGAAGTCTTTCAGTGGAGTTTTGGGGGTCTTCTATGTAGAGTATCATGTCATCTGCGAATAATGGTAATTTAACTTCTTTCTTTCCTATCCTTATTCCTTTTATTTCTCTCTCATCTAATTGTTCTGGCTAGTGTTTCTAGAATTATACTGAATACGAGTGGTGTGAGTAGACATCCTTGTCTTGTTCCTGATTTTAGGTTGAAAGTTTTCAGTTTTTGTCCATTTAGTATTGGCCCGTAGTTCTCTTTTTTGGTTGGGTCTTTCTCTGGTTTTGGTATCAGGGTAATACTTGTTTCCAGGAATGAGTTCCTTTTCAATTTCATTGAAAAGTTTTAGGAGTGTTGGCATTAATTCTTTCCTAAGTTTCTTGAAGAATTCAGCTGTGACTTCCATCAGGACCCAGGATTTTCTTTGTTTGTAAGGTTCTAATTACATTTTAAGTTTCATTAACTGAAATTGGGTTATTCAGTAATTTTGTATCTTCTTGATCTAATTTGGGTAATTCATATATATTCATATGTTTCTAGGAATCTGTTCTTTTCCTCTGTGTTATCAAATCTATGAGAGTAAAGGTTTTCAAAGTAGGTATTGATGATCTTCTGTATTTCTACAGGGTCTGTAGTGATTCCCCATTTTCATTCCTTACTGCGTGAGTTTGTTTTCTTTCCTTTTTTTGACAAGTTTAGCTAAAGGCTCATCAATTTTATTATTTATTCTTTCAAAGAACCAACTCTTTGATTCATTAATTCTTTGTATTATCTTCTTAGTCTCAATTGTGTTAATTTCTGCACTGATCTTTATAATTTCCTCTCTTTTTTGGTCTTTGTGTTTGACTAGCTCTTCTTTTTCTAGATGTTTGAGTTGTAGCATCAGGTTGTTTATTTGTGTTTGTTCTGTTTTCCTGATGTGAGATGTTACCACCATAAATTTCCCTCTGAGGACTGCACTAATTGCATCCTATAAGTCCTAGTAAGTTGAATTTGCATTTTTGTTTGCTTGTAAATATTTAGTTTTCCCTTTAATTTTCTCTGTGACCCGTTGGTTATTCTGGAGGGTGTTATTTAATTTCCATGTGTTTATGGAGTTTTTGCAGTTTCTTTTGTCATTAATTTCCAATTACATGGCACTATGGTATTGTAATATGCATGGGATAATTTTGATTCTTTTGTATTTGCTTAAGTATGTTCTATGGGCTAGTATACGGCATATTTTAGTGGATGTCTTATGTATGCCAGAGAAGAATGTGTATTTTGATGTTGTTAGGTGGAACACTCTTTGAATATCTAGTAAGTCCATTTGTTCACAGGTTTGATTCAGACCTGTTATTTCTTTGCTGTTTTTTTGTCTAGTTGATCTATCTGTTTGTGACAATGGAGTATTAAGTTCCCCTGTTACAACTGTATTATTGCTTATTTGATTTTTCATGTCTATTAGGGATTTATATGTATATGTGGTTTTTATCTCTTCCTCTTGAATTTTACCTCTAATAAATAGGTAGTGACCTTCTTTTTCTCTTTTTTGGTCATTTTAGGTTTGAGGTTCACATTAGGTGCAAACAGAATAGCTAATCTTGTTTTTTTTCTGGGTTCCTGTCACATGGAGTACTGTTTTCCATCCTTTGACTTTCAGTCTATGAGGTTTTTTTGCATTAGATGTGTTTCTTGTATACACTATATTGCTGAGTGTTGTTTCTTGATCCATTCTGCCAATCTATTTCTTTTAATAGGTGAATTGAGGCCATTTACATTAATGGTTACAACTGATTTGTATTGGCTTGTCTTTGTCATGTTGCTTTCCTGTTGTTGATTCCCTGCTTTTCCCCCTTTGTTTGATTGTTTCCCCTGCCTGGTGGTTTCTTTCTGTTGTTCTGGGAATTGTGGTCATTTTCATCTCTATCTAGAATATCTTTCAGTAATCTTTCTAGAGAAGGTGGACATGAATTTCTTCAGTTGTTCTTTGTCATAGAAGTATCTTATTTCTCCATTAAATTTGAAAGATCATGTTGCAGAGTACATCAATCAGAGTTGAAAGTTGTTTTCTTTCAGGGCTTGAAATACTTCACTCCAAACTCATCTTGACTTAAGAGTTTGTTTTTAGAAATCAGCCATAATTCTAAAAGACTTTCCTTGATGGGTGATTTGTTTCTTTTTTTCTAACAGCTTTCAGTATTCTGCTTTTATGCTGAATTTCTGGGATCTTGATTATTACATGTCTGGGTATAGATTTATTTTGGTTATGGCTGTTTTGCATTCTATATACCTCACCTAACAATATATCAGATTCTTTCCCCATGAATGGGAAATTTTATGCTATTACTTCTTAAAATAGTTTTCTTATGTCATTTGCATTGACTCCTGCATTTTCATTGACAGCTATCAGTCTTATATTGTATCTCTTTCCATTATCTTGAAGCTGTTGAATTGTTATTTTTAAGAGTTCTTTCTTTTCATGAAAAGGGAGGAAGTACTAATTCCAATCCTGTCTTCAAGGTCTAAAAGTCAATCTCCAGTTTCATTTTAGCAATTTTGTAAGCTTTCAATGGAATTTTTAATTTCCTGGATATCTCCTTGAATTTATTTCATGCAGTCTATTTATTTCCTAACATTGGTTATTGAAGGTTTCCATCATTTTCCAATGTGCCTGTTACTTTTTTATCTATGTCTTCTCTAACTATGCTGAGCAACTTCTTCATTAAGGTTGTCATTTGTTTCTTTACCTTGGGGATTATTTTTAATCTGATTTCCTCTATAGCTTTATGGATTCATTTATTTCAGTTGCTAACTTTTCAGAAATTTCAGGTGTGTGTCTTCCAGTATACTCCATTTCGATGTTTTCTATACTTTTTCCAGATGGGCTGGGCATCTGAGATTGTACTTTGCTTTTTGTGTTTTGTAATTTTTACCTCTTATGTTAATATTTTGGTCTTTTCAATCCTGCTAGTGTTGACTACCTGTTGTGTGTGTCTTGGGGTCATACTATATGACTTATGTTCACCCAGTTTCTGGTGTCTACAGTGTAGGGAAGAATCCAGTCATCTGAATTCCTCACGCAGAGCCAGTTGAGTGAGTCCTATATTCTTCCTAGGGATCTCAGTAGATTGATTCAGATGTGAAAAGGAGACTAGCTCCTCTCAATTCATCTTCCTGCATTGAGTCATTTAAGATCATGTAGAATGGATCTGTGTAACTATTGGAAATGAGCCCCAGACTCAGATTGTTGGTGCTGGAAGGAATGCATTCAGACAGTAGACAAGAGGATGCTACAAGGCAAAGTTTAAAGTTTACTTCTGCAGAAGAGTGTGCATGCACTGAGACACCTGGAAGTAGGCCCTCTAAGTGATAGGAAAGTGGAGGCTTTAAGTCCTAATACATGGAAAGCAAGTTTTCCCCCACTGGCCAAGTTAAAGGTTCACAGTCTGTCCCTATCAACTAAGTGGTACAAAGGGTGGGCCTGAGGATTAAAGGGAGGGAAGTATGAGCAGGAAGGGAGAGGGAATGGGGAACAGAAGATCCTTGCCTATTGATAAGAAATCATAATCTGTAGCTATGTTGCCAGGATTTAAACTGAGCAGGTGTTTCCTGTAATTTCAGTATGTTCAAGAGAGGTGGCCTCGTGTGGATTAGAGTCTATGATGGAGGCACTCCTGTTTATTTCCTTTGATACAGTGTCTCATAGACCTTTTTTCCAGGTGTAAGAAAGTAATGCAGGCTTGCCTAGCATAATGACCTTGTTATTATGATAATCTTGTTCTATAATGCCTCCTCTTATCAATTTATCTGATTAAGTGGTAAATCAGCAGTGCAACTGGCCAAAGTGAAGAAATGTTATAGTATCATCTGGGAAATATGGAGCTCATATCATCATAGGAGCAATCTTACAGAAGAAGTTGAATCCTATATTATTGAGAGAGACATTGCCCTCTGGGGATGAGCAGGACATTCATCAATTTGAGATTCCAAACCAAGACACATGCATATTAGAGTGGCAACACATTCAATGCCAGTGCCATTTTTTCCATTCCTGTTGTTCTCCTTCTCAACAGCATGAACCTGCTTGCCCTTTAACTTGTATTAAACTTAGTTGCTTTTTTTCTATACTATTGTGTGCAACTCTCAATTCTTTGTTCATTGTGCATAAGAACCTGGAAACCTGTTCAGGAACCCCCATCACTCATATTAGCAATAGCACAGGTGAATGTTAGCTTGACTGGAAGATATAAATATTACAAATACGTTAAACAACATATTTCTCTCTTGGAAACTAATCTACCTTCCTCTTTGGCAGCATACCCTAGTCTAAAGAAATTTTTGTCTTTTGTACTTTCCTTGTCTACTGGTAAACATTAAAAAAAATTTTATTTAAAGAGAAAAAAAAAGCAAAACAGAAAAAGAGGTAGAAACAATATAGAATTTCAGAAAAAAAAGTAGTAAGAAATCACTAGTTGATAAATTATATATTGTCTTCTTAGACCTAGTTGTTAAAGTTACAAAATTAAAGCATACAAAGTGGACATTCAAGCAGTGAGACTGCAAAGAAGTTCAATGATCCAGTAACAACTTAGCAACATGGTTATCAATCCTACACACTTAAACATACATGCAGCCATGTCCTCTAGAGCACTTTTTTTTCTTCTCTTTACTTTTTAAGTCCATTATCTGTTTAGTTATATCCTGTTTCAGGTTGCTCAGTACTTTACTGACTTGTTTTGTTGTTGTTATATACTTTTAATCACCTTATATAATTCTGTTGCCTTGTTTTTGAGTTTCTCCTCATCCATGATCCATGGATCAGCTTTGGTGGAGTTGGGAGATTTTTGGAGGTATTTTGTTACTTTCTTATCTACATTTTTTTTGAAGGTAGCAAAATACAGCAGAACAAGACAGAACAAACCCATGTGACCGCAGTGCAGTAAAACTACCACAGAACCTCAGAGCAGGATACGAGCAATAGGCTCAATAGTACAGCCCATTTTATTCACATTAGCTGTTCTTTAAATCATGTAGAGGAAAATGGAAGGAAATATTCAACTTATAAAAAGAGAATATTGAATAAAGCAGTACCATTAATCAAAACTGAGCAAAACAGTGATAAAAATATTTGCCTTCAAAGAGATGGTAGAAGGAAATCCATCCCCTTTACTTGCCACGCTGCATACATTCATCCTCCAAAAAGATACTCAGACCGCTGGTGCCTACTTGCTAATGGGGGGTGGGGGTAAATGATTACCAGGGCAGCAAGTAGGCTGCCTGTTCTCCCAGCACCCAAAGTTCCAACATGACGCAGAGCTCAGGAATCGCTGATAGTTCCCGCCCTGGTGCGCCAGTGGCTTGCCAGGCCTCCAGCTGCTCACCAGGGCAGCAAGTAGGCCATCTGTTCTCCCAGTGCCCAAAGTTCCAACATGATGCAGAGCTCAGGAATCGCTGATAGTTCAGTAAACATTTTTTTTATCATGCCAGAGGCCCTCTGTTTCCTGTATGTAACAAAGTGTGCAATATTTTATTAATTTATTTCAGAGCACTGACAATGTAGTGGATTAAAAAGAATGAGGTAGAATTTTAGATCTAAGATGAATAATGTCCAAGAGACATTGCAGAAATAGAAAGTTAATTAACAAGTTGCCAATGTTATATTTATTTTAAAAATTAAAAGAACTCACATATACACAAAGTGCTGTCCATTTCCTAAGAGTGTGAATATATATGATGTATACAAATACACATATGTATGTGAAGTAGGGCAAATGGGTGTGGCCTGTCAATTACAGAGCTCCAGAAATAGTGCAAAAAAACAGCTCCCAATGCCCTGTACCCATGATCAGAGAATGCTGTCTTCAGTTTTTCTCATGAGAACCCAAGCAGTTTTTTTATAGGACAGCCTAGACCTAAGGTCAACCTGAGGTATAGGGGATACAAAAGATGGCTACCAGCTGGGTATGGTGGTGTACACTTAATCTCAGCACTTGGAAGACTGAGGCAAGAGAATTTCCATGAGTTTAAGGCAAGCTTGTGTTTTATAGCGAGACTCTGTCTCAAAACATAAGAAAACAAAAAACTCAAAGATAGTTACTATTTAGTTCTTGGCCACCCTACTAACTTTTTTGCTTTTTTTTTTTTTTTTGTTCAATTCTAGTGATCCTTGTGGCTCAGCATCCCAGAATGCTGAGGTACAGGTCTGTGACACCAAGCCTGGCTAGGTTATAGATTGTTGGTTGTATACTGTATGAATTTGGAGAAGTTTATAATAACATGTATCTATTTTTATAGTACATACAGAAGAGTTTCACTGCCTAAAATTTTGTTCTTTGCCTAATTAGTCCTCTTCTCTTCCTAATTCCAGCAACCACTGATCTTTTTATTGTCTCCATAGTTTTGCATTTTCCAGAGAGTCATAGTTGGAATTATGTAGTACACATGGTGTATAAAAAAAACTTAGAAAATACAAAAGACAAAAAAATTGTACAGTGGTAGTGTGAGGACACACTTTTGTGATTAGTACAGGCACAGTTATAGAATAACAAATTTACAGACATGTATAGCAAATTAAAATCAAATAGTAGCTTCTGCATGTGCTCCTGTTGCTTGTCACATAAACATTGCTGATTTCACTCTGCCTTGACTGTCTGGTTCCAGTTGCTTTTTTTCTGATAATGCGCTGAGCCAATTTGACAATTCTCAGTTTGTTTCTCTTAATTAAGAAAATATATTGCTTCTAATGGACGTCAAGGACTTTGGTTGGGGCAAAGTGACCCAGTCAAAGATACTTTTTAACTCTGTTTGCTCCACTTGAACCCTCTTCCCTAGTCCCCAGGATGTTCCAATGTTATGTTAAAAGATTACTTTTAAGCAAATGTATTTAGAATTAGTTTACCTGACAATATATGACTTAATTCAATCTATGTAATCAATCATGTAATACCTGGTACTTCCTGCTTGTAAAATATATTTAAGCTGCACTCAAAGCTGGGTCTTTGCTAATGATTTGGACTTGGTCCCACTAGCCCACTAGGTAATTAATAAACAGCTGTCACCTAACCCCTGGAAAGCCTTCAATTCAGTTAGATATTAGATTTTCTCTAAAAATAGCAGATCAGTGGTTACCAGGGTTTGAAAGGTTTTTTGTTGTTATTTGTTTTTGTTGTGTGTGAAAGGGTGGTTGACAGGAAAAAGTCATGAGAGAATCTTCTGGGATAATGATAAGATTCTTTAGCTTTGTTGTTGTGTTGATCACATAGCTACATACATTTGTGAAAACATATGTACATATACTCAAATTATTTACATTTTATTTATATGAATTATAACCATAAATTTGTATGAAAATAGAACAGATTGAAGAGAGAGATTGCTGTTCACTTTGTTCTGTTGTTTTCCAATGGCAACATTTGCAAAACTACAGTATAATATACTATATATTAATACTAACCAATATTACTGATTATTACCTACTACTGTAAATTATGGTGGAATATTAACATTCATATAATCCACAGAACTTAATCAGATTTATCTAATTTTACTTGTATTCAGTGTGTGTGTACGTACTACTGTAAATTATGGTGGGATATTAACATTGATATAATCCACAGAACTTAATCAGATTTATCTAATTTTACTTGTATTCAGTGTGTGTGTGGGTGTGTGTGCTTGAATGGGTATGGGTGTCCATTAGGAGTGATACAATTTTGTCACCTGTGTAGATTCATATGTTCCAAATTACCCTTAACCAATGAGGAATTTGCCTGGGACTGTCTCTCTTGACAGCTAGTGCTCTCTTGCTTTCTCTGCCTCTCTTTTTGTTTTCAGTTAGCTCTCTTTCAGTGGCAGTTATTCTAAATTCTGATGGTCCACCTATGGGATGTTCTCTTGTTTAATATGCTGTTCCTCCACTGGAGGCAAGGGTTACACTTGCTCCTTTTCCATGCCCAGGACCTCACATGGGACCAAAGATTTAAGAGGAAACTGGTTGCAAGGACTCCTCACTACTTTATAAAGTGCTAGTTACTTTTTTGAAAGTTTAAGTTGCCCTCTAGTGAAAAATACAAGCCAGAATCTAGACCTGGCTTTTATTCTTTTTGTTTTTGTCAAGAAGAGCCCCAAGGGTCTCACATCAGAGAGACTGAAATCTCTTTTTGTCCCCTCACTGTTGCCAGAAGACATTGTGGGCTATCTTCTTTTCCTGTGGAAGATGCTCCGGTCTACCCTGATCCACCTGGACTCTCTGTCTTCTTATCTTCTGTCTTAGACTACACCTGCTCAGAAACTCCTTCATTCTCATTCTCTCTGTATCTCTATCTCTCTGTCTCTCTCTCAATTTCACACATGAGAGAAAACATGATATTTTTCTTTCTGAATTTGGCTTATTTCACTTAACATAAGGATGTCTAGTTCTTGGAAATGACATCATTCCTCAAATTTTATTTTGAGAGAGAGTCTTGCTAAGTTGACCAGGGTAGCCTTGAAGTTGTGAGCCTCCTGCCTCAGACACCCAAGTGTTTGGGATTATAGGCATTTGTCATCCTGCCTGGCACCCTCTCTCCTTTTTATTACCTGCCTGGCTTCTCTGAGCATGGAAAATTGAGATCTCTGTACTATTACAGACAGCTAAGATATTTAGAAATATTGTGGGCAGTCAGACAGAGTTGGGCCTTCAAAAGGTCAAAAAAAGAAAACTGTGGCTGGAGAGACATTCACTGAAGGCCAGACTTTAAGAGAAACTACTCAGCCATATACTTATCCTAGGGATGAACAACAGTGATGGATATTCTAAATAGGCTTCAATCATCTTGGAGTGGGGACCAAAACCTCCTTAATCTATCCCTTCCATGAAAATGTCTCTCTCAAGTGCCATTTCTATGTGGCTTGCTTCCCAATTTGATCCCCATTTAATAATATTTCCCAACTGACTATATTTGTTGTAATCTTATTGGTTGACCATAGTTTTGTCCTATCTCACAACATCCTGTGCTTTTCTATTGGATCATTATTACCTAGTGACTATACTTGTAATCTTATTGGTTGTGGACTCACCTCACCTCATCACTTTATTCAATAAAACATCCTTGAGAAATGGGGTCGATGGACAACTCATTTTTTGGGCCTCTTTCTGTTCCTTTTAGACAGAAGTTTTCTTTCTCTTTCTCAATAAATTCTTCCTATTCTTTTTTTTTCAAAGTAGGAAAATTTATTGGAAAATAGGAGTGGGGAATGGGGACTAGGAATAGCTCCTGAGAGACAGGAGGAGTCCCAAATAGATTGCCCAAAATTCTTCATACTGGTAACCTTTATTGCTTCTAGAATTCATTCCTCAGTTTTGAAGGATATGAACTCAGTATTTCAGACATCTAGCAGATTGAGAGTTATAATATTTCCCTTATATTATTTGGATTATTCAATGGTCACATATCATATGCCCTATGTCAATACTAAGAGCAACAAAAAGGGAGCAATTAACTCTAGAGGCAGGGGTGGGGAGGTGTGGCTGTAGTGGCTCTAATAGAATGTGCAGCAGGGAGGACGGGATGAGACAAGAGATGTGAGTTCAGGAGACCAATGGTACTTAGGTTTAGCTTTGTAGTATGGTGAATAGGGATCATGCAAACATTTGAGAATTCCAGCTCAAATCTTCAGTGGGAATGTACAAATTAAAATGGGGGAGAGGGAGGGAGGGAGAGAGAGAGAGAGAGAGAGAGAGAGAGAGAGAGAGAGAGAATGAGAGAGAAAGAGAGAGAGAAAAGAGAATTAGTTTTAAAGCCCTCTGAACCAAATGTGATAGAGATAGATGATCTTAATGAAACACAGATTCTCATCCAGAAAGTCTAGCTGGGTGGAGGGAGTAGGGATGATTCTATTTCTAAGAGTATTCTCATCCGTGGATTAGACTTGAGTAGTGAGAATAAAATGGTAATCTAGTGGGCCATGGGCTAGTTTGGCCTAGAAAATAAGATTTTTCTGGTTTGCCTAGTATTTAAATTTTTTTTTAAAAAAACCTGGTTGATAAGAGTTTAATAACAGGTGTTTTCACATAACATCTGAATTTGGCCTTCTCATTCATCAATCTGTGTCACACTGTTATCGAGTAGCTTGTTTCTAAAAAGTGACTTGCCAACCAAAGGGTTTGAGATTGCTCACCTCACCTTGGGGAGTTGGATTCCAAGTGTTCATTTCAAACAAAGGGAGTGAAATGAGCAAAAAACAGTGGCAAAGTTTATATGAGAAAGTAAAAGTGGAGAGTGGGAGACAAAGTGGCACTGCAGAGCGAGCTTGGGCAGAGTAAATAGAAATAGAAAGTAAGAGCAAAGAAAAGTACATGCTGTATCTGGGAAACACAGCATGCATTATCATGGAAAGTTATGGTAGCAATCTTTTCATGGCTTGGTATGTCCTTTGCACTGTCCAAATCTTGAGGAAACCCATGAGAACTTCTTCTACACATTAATCCTGACAAGCAGGGCTTGGTATCCCACTCCTCACACTGACATCATGTTGGAGACCACTATGAAGCGGCTCTGAGCAGGATTTAAAATTAACTAATTGCTTTCTATGTTTATCCATGAGTCCGTCCTAGGCCTTGGCCCCTTGCCTGGCGATGGGAGCTGATTCATAGTAAGTGAACCTCTCTGAATCATTGATCCTGGCTGAGTCCTGTAGTGGCCTGTGAGGCCAGAGATGCCTCAAAGGGCAAGATAAGGCCACAGCTGTGGACACTTGGCTCAAACAACATCAAGTAGATAAAGACTGTAGCTGCAGGAATTATTCCTACTGTCTCACTCTTACCATATCTTCATGATAAGACAGGACTCCTGAATGGACACGATTCATTACTTGGAGATGTCCTTGAAGTGACTCCCAAAATCCTGCTCATTGCCTGTGCGTTCTGCTTTCCTCAGTTTCCCCGCCCCTTGTTGAACCTATTAAAAGTGGGCTGATCCAGAGAAGCCTTTGTCTTAGCCCTCGGAGTCTCAAGCTCAATTAAAGGGCTTGACCCTCCTGAAGCCCTAAAAAGTCATAACCAATTGTCTCATTTTATTTAACCTCCACCATACACTCATTTGGGAGAACAGGGATTTAGGTCAGGACCTGAAAACACCAGATCTAGGCCATCTTATTGAAAACCTGCTTGAGAAATCCATGTGCAGAGCTTTGTTTTGTGCATGTGTTCAGGGATCTTGTAGTTAACAGGTCACACCTACTTCCCCAGCCAATTTTTGCCATGCCCTAATCTATCTCAACATTGCTGAATTTTATTTTACTTTTAGTATTTTTTATAATTGATATTAGCCTGTTAATTCATGTTTTTATTGCATGGTCACTGATTGCCACAGACTACACATATTTCTACTTGGGAATCACTAGAGTTTGAGATGTCTAAAGGAAGGAAGACGAATGAGGGCAGGAGTAGTCACAGAATAAGAAGAAGGCCCAAGGCAGCAAGGACCTAGAGTCCAAAGGATGAAAGAGTTCCATGGTGGGTGGCCAACAGAATATATACTAAAGGCTATAAGGGGAAGGTGAAGAGGAGCTGAAAAGAAAAGCCTCAGAGGGAGCTACTTCCCTACCAGAAAAGAGGGAAGTTAGGGTCCAGAAATAAACAAAATGTGAGGGTGAATATCTCAAGGTTGCAATTTGGCTTTGGGTAGTTTTTTTCAGGGTGGGGGTGGGGGTTAATTTTGATCCCATATGTGATCACAATATGGGGACCCAACGGTAAGGAGAGTGAAAATATTTAAAAAAAAAACAGGAACTAGTAGATGATGACCTGCAGATAGGTTTTGTGGATCACAGATACAGAACTAATGAGGACAAAGAAGAAAAACCATATCTCGGGATAAGAGGAGCATTAGGAATCACAAACTGTCAGTAATATATGCTCCCGAAAGGTCTCCAATTACATGAAAATCATAGAAACCTTTGCTATTGTATTAGTTACTTTTCATTGCTGGGACAAAGTACCCAGCACCCAAAGTTAAAGGAGGAAAAAGTTTATTTAGCTCACAGTTTGTTCATTGTCAGCTGACTCCAAGGTAGGGTGGCTTCACAGAGGAGAGCAATTCATGGCAGGCAGAAGAAAGGAATAGCAACAAGGGGGAAAGACTTTCTGTCCCTTATAATATATGTAGGCTACCCACCCTAGGGTGGGTGTAGCACTCACATCCAGTATCCGGGCATTGGATCATGAATTAATCACAAACTCCAGATTCATCCACCTATGGAAAACCTTCCCTCCAGGACTGTATAAGGCTTTTGGGAGACATCCAGACACAAATCATAAGAGCTATAATCTGTGCAAGTGATAAATAAATGTTGACATAGGTTTGGGAATGAGAAGGGCTGTGTATAGTAGATGTTTCCATCTTAATAATTTATCTTTAATGGAGTTTGCAACAGAATTAGATACTGACTGTTGCTTTTGGTTTCTTTCTCAGACATTTCCAGAAGCACTGCTTTGGGTATGATCTTCATGGCTGAGTAAATATTTAGTCATAAAATGAGAGTGTTGAGGGAAGTAGGTGAGGAAAAGTACTCTCATTGATGATGAGTGGGTGGGAGAGTTAAAGAGGAGCATTTTAAGGCCTGTTGCTAGTTTTCATTTTGTTCTCCATATTTTCATGTGGTAGCACTCGAGAAGCATTTGCTCAGGGCATGAAAAAATGTAAGATCAGACTGGAGAGCTAGCTGAATTAAATGTAGGTTTCCACAGTTTAATTACAATGGAACCTCTCCTGGTTCCATTGTAATTAAACTTTAAAAGATTTCCTTTAAGGAGCTGGGCATGGTGGCTCATGCCTGTAATCCCAGCCCTCGGGAGGCTGAGGCAGGAGGATTGTTGGAAGTTTGAGAACAATCTGGGCTATGAAATGAGCTCAAGGCCAGCCGAAACTGCATAGTGAGACCCTGTCTCAAAAAGACCCCCCCCCCAAAAAAAAAAAGTTTTCCTTCAAATCAGTAAGTGGAAAAGTTTCCCTGTGAAAAGACTGCTATGCTGCCAGGGATTTAGCTCAGTGGTGTAAGCGCCTGTCTGGTAAACACAAGGTCGTGATTTCATCCCTGGTACAAAAAAAAAAAAAAAAAAAAGACAGTTAAAAGACTGCCATGCTGTCATGACTGGGCTCTTGATCTTTTGTGGACTCTTCTCAACTGGAGTCCTGGAACCCTGCTGTCTCAGATGGACCTTACCCTGGTAGGGGTAGAGCTTTTTGGAAACTATCCCAAGTTATATCCCAATTCAGCTCTAAGGTGGTCTCAGAGAGCGAGACTTGACGTCGGAGAACAACCTTGCAGCAGGAGGCGCAGACGCACCGTCCGGCACCGGTGGGCGGGGCGGGGCTCCGGGGACTCACGTCGCCCTAACTGTCCAATCAGAAATGCATTCGCCACCGCGTTCGTGTCTGGGGCGGCCGCCCGCCGAAATTCGAAATGGCTGACGGCGTTCGGGTGGGTGGAGGTGTGGAGCCGGAGGCCATGGCGCCCGGGAACGCTGACTGGGTATCCGAGGAGGAGCGGGCGCCTCTGGAGAAAGGTGAGCACTTGCTTTAGCGGGCAGGCCGCTGGGACTCAGGCCTTCCGGATTCGGTTGACCAGGGTGGCGGGACGACTGTGCCAGGCCCGACATTAGAGTCGCCAGGAACCCGGGGCGACCCCCGTCTCCACCCTCTCTATTTATTGCCTCGGCTTCGCCGAGTGGGTCAGTACTACCTAGACGCCGCCCAGGGAACTTTGTGCTTATCCGTTGAAGACTTCAAAGGAGTGTCAAAGGTGATTAAGGACCACTTCCCATTTTCAAAAAAGAAACAGGCTTGGTCTAGGTAACAGTGTTCGGAACACCGAGGGCAGATAGCTTACTTAGGCCAGAGTCCAGGAATAGAACGCAGTTCAAATTCTCAGTTCTTTCTTACCTCTTCATGGAGATTCCATCATCGATATCATCATTTTGTAGTGCACCACTGAGCCACGTCTCCAGACCCCCATTAATTTTTAACTTTTTTTGTCTCACAGTGTAGTTCAGGCTGGTCTTGAATTCACTATGCAGCCCAGGCTGGCCTCAAACTCACCGAGATACTTCTGCCTCAGCCTCCCCAGTGCTGAGATTACTGGTGTGCACACTATGCCCGGCAAGATACTGTTTCTTTAACAAATGTACTATGTAATGGATACTGTTGGAAATGATTAAGAAATGATTTAAGTCTTTTAATTGAAGTAGGTATACTATTTTTATTTTCCCTTTATAGAGAAGGAAACAGGCAAAGAGACATTGTCACAGTTATTCTAAGACTTTTTTCTTTCCAAGACAGTGTCTCGCTGTGTAGTTAATACTGCCTCAGCTTCTAGTCTCCTGGCTCAGGCTTCTGAGTGCTGGGATCACAGGTGTGTGCCATCACACGCGCAAACACCCCCCCAACCCCCCCCCCCGTTTTGCAGACCTTTAAGGTATACTTTAGTCATCTGTAGGGTTAAGTAATTCTGATGGCCTGAATACAAGCAAAGAACTGGAAGGAAAATTTAAAGGGCCTGGGGAGAGAAAGACTGCTGTGAATAACAGTCTCTTATACTTTCCCTGAAACCACTTTGGAAACTACTCTACCAGTCTAAATGCTACCCTTGCCATCCTTATTATTAGTCATCCTATCTATTAAATACATCTCTTTTACCCAGAATTAGAATCCTGGCCAAGTCATGCCTTATGAAACATAATTACATACAACTCAAACCTAAGATGATTTGCATTTTTGATTTTTCTTCCCTTAAATGACGTCACTGAAATTAGTGAGGAGGAACCTACTAGGTTTAATGATAAACCTTATGCATTGTTAATAATATTTCATTCATAAAAGTCCTAGATGTATCCTGTGAAGGAAAACTTGGATAGTTTCTAAAAAAATAATCGTTTTCTGTTTTTCCCTCCAAATGTCACAGAACAAGGACAAAAACCTAAGTGGTGAAAATCTTAAACTCTTACTGTTTGAAGTTGAATCTGGCTTTGGAGGCATTTTTAAGTTGTGAGTTTTTTGACATAGGGTCTTGATATGCAGTTCAGCCTGACCTTGAACTCACTACATAGCTCAGGCTATCCTTAGACTCTTAGAGTTCCTCCTGCCTCAGCCTCCTGAGTGCTGGAATTATAGGCATGCACCACCATGCTCAGCTGTGTTGCTGTTTTTTGAGACAGGGTCTTGTTATGCAGTTCAGGCAGGCCTTGGACCCACTATGTTATTTTTATTTTTATTTTTTTAAAATTTTTGGTACTGGGAATCAAGCGTAGGTCCTTGCACCTGCCAGGCAGGTGCTTATGCCACTGACCTATATCCCTGGCCCTGGCCTTGCACTTACTATGTAGCCAAGGCTGGCCTCAAACTCCCAACAATCCTTCTGTCTCAGGCTTCTGAGTACTGGGGCTATAGGTATGTGCTTCATCTGTCTTTTTTAGGTTTTGAAAACTAGTTTCTTCTGACAGTAGTAGAGCATTCTTACCCAAATCCTTGTGTGTGGTTTATTTGGAATTTGTAAGCAAGGATGTGAAAATAGAAGCATTCTGTAAACACTGTAAATATGTAATGTTTTTGTTTTTATTTAGGTTTGTTCCAAGTTGAAGATTCATGCAGTGATTGTAGCTGTCACGATAAGCCAGACAATAGCTTACAGAATTTTGTGCCAGAAGGAAAATCTCCTGTCCCAGAAATTTTCCAGACAAGTCAACTTTTGTTCTATGAACGATTCAGAGCCTATCAAGATTACATTTTATGTACGCAAGTTCTTTTATCATTCTGTTTTATAAGTAGATTGTCTTAGTCCTTCAGATTGCCAGTTGTTGGTTTTGAGAAAGTGCATTAAGTAGGTTTATTAACTTCTCTGTTTTACATATTCTCAACTATTACTATGTTTATTTGCAGCTGATTGCAAGGCCTCAGAAGTCAGGGAATTCACAACTGAGTTCTTGGAGAAGGTCCTTGAACCATCTGGATGGCAGGCAGTCTGGCACACTAATGTATTTGAGGTGTTGGTAGAGGTAAATTTGATTCTTTTATTAAAATGTTTTTATCTACCTATAATTCAGACTATTACAGCTAAAGTACTTATGTTTAAAGTTTATGAGCTGATTGAAAATGGCATGTTTTTCTCCTCTAATTTTCCCATTGTATGAAATGTTCTGAAAAATTTAAAGGCAACTGAGGAAGAGCTGTGAAAAAATTAAGATGGTTTAAATTTCAGCATCTTTTAAAAAGGAAGATGGATTATAAACCAATGATGTGAAGGAAGTATTTGAGATCATCTAAAAAATAAGAAGGCCTAAACTGGTCTCAGTGGTAGATGACTAATCCCAGCTCTCTGGGAGGCTGAGGCATGAGGATTGCAAATTTGGGCAACTTAGTGAATTTAGTGACACTGCTGAAAAGGGTTGAAAATGTAGGTTAATGTGAAAACCCTAGGTTCATTTCTCAGTGCCACACACAAAAGGAGGCATAATTGTGGAGTAAGTGGAGTTTTAATGTTTTACCTATTAAGTAGCTCTTTTAACCAAACAGACATTTAAAAACTAGTCCGTTTTTTATCTAATAAACCTATAGGTATGTGATTAATCTGATGTTGTGTCCTATGGCAGAAAGTACAAACAATCTGATATTGTGTCCTATGGCAGAAAATACAAATAATCCTTATGTTTCAACTGACTTCACCTATTATATTAAATTTGCACTCTTAATTATGGCTGCAGATTTTTTTCAGTGTTGTTAATTAGACCACAAAAAGCCTTATTAAACTAAAGGTTAAACTAGGGAATGTGAATATAAATTGTTGATGTAGCTCAAGAAAAAATTACATGTTGCAGTGCTGCTTATGTGAGGGGTGAAGCAGTGGGTTGCATCTGTTCCTTGTGAATGTTTCAATTTTGATTATGCTAATATCTTTAGCTGATGTTTGGATATGTTAATTTGGTTATGATTGTTTGGTTCTTCATGATCTCAATTTTCTAAAAGCAATCAGAGTCATTGTTTTGAAAGAGTAGAATGTCATTCTCTGCTTAAAATCCTTACTAGGTTGCATTTATCAAGGCCTAGTGCTGGTTTTGGCTTCTCATTGTGCTAGAGAACAGGTAAAATCTGAGATCCTTTTACAGTGTTTAAATTTTTAAAAAATTTTAACGTAATGCAAGTATTAATAAAAAAGTATAAAATAATCTCTTCTATGAAAAAATAAAAGTTTCATAACAAAATAATTAGATCCATAATATATTATATATCATGATCTTTCCTTTTCATGTTCTTTATGTTTTGGTTTCCCTGCCTCTCTCCCTCCTCATCTGTTGCTCTACCTGTCCATTCCTCTCCAGATTCCCTTTAGTTCTAGTAAGAAGCACTACCTTTCTGCTTTTACAGCTGTCAAAGTTTATGTCTGCCACGGTAACTTTTTCACCTTTGGTCTTCGATGGCTGGTTCTTCTTTATTCTCAGTTTAGAGGTGAATTCCCCTGGCCATCCAATTCCCCTGGCCATCCCAGCAAACTTATATCACCACACCTACTAGTTAATCTCTATTACATACTCATCATCTTTTTATTTTCTTCCTAATTACAGTATAAGTGCCATTGGCGTAAGAGCCGGGCCTGTCTTATCCTTTATGTTATGGAAAATGATTTCTTGTCCTCATTTTATGCTTAAGAAAAATGAGGCTATCAGTAATGTTTTATTTGATTTCTGTGTTAAGTGGAGTTACGTTATTTTAAATTTCAGGTTACAGATGTTGACTTTTCAGCCTTGAAGGCAGTGGTGAAGCTTGCTGAGCCATATGCCTGTGAATCTGAAGTGAACACTTTTACCTTGGAATGTATGAAAGAGCTCCTTGAACTAAAGGAATATCAGTTGCCCCTACAGGAGTTGTGGGTTGTGTTTGATGACTCTGGAGTGTTTGACCAGACAGCACTTGCAATTGAGCATGTCAGGTAGGAAGAGAATGTTTCTATTTATCTATAAAAATAACCCTATGGTCAGAAACTTTGGATTGAATTGTGGTCTCTTAGATTTAAAACTCAAGAAGTAAACTGTCATTGTTAGAAAAAAAAGGAGGAAAAAAACAAAGATAAGAGCTCAACAGGACAGGTTTGCTTCAGAACAAACCTAAGAAGGGCCACCTTGGTACTTAGACTGGACCAGTAACTCTTATACAGGCTATGAGGTCTTTTATAGGGTCATGAACATACAAGGAGGCTAGGTTGGAGGAGAGTTCAGTGGAAAGTGGTTGTGACTACCTGCCAGAGACAAAGCTTGAGAAAATACTGGAAGTGGTGGTTGCCTGTCAAGAGCAGGGCTGAGGAATGATGGTAGTTATAAGGTAAGCTGTGTTTACTAGGCTTTATTAACCCATGATTGTACATCTTTAGCAGGGATAAAAGCATAGGAAGATGGAAGAGGCTTAAAGTGGTTCCTGGTCAGACTCCTTCAGTCATTATGTTATGCAGTTCAGTGAGTGGCTTTGAACTCACTTTGTGGCTGAGGCTGGCCTTGAACTCCCAGTGATCCTCCTCCCTCAGGCTCTCGAGTGCTGGGATTATAGGTGTGTAACACCACACCTGACTAAGAGACTCTTTTAAATTTAAAATTTTGAAATGTTTTAAACTTGGAAAATTTTAAAATGCTTTAAATGTTCACTTTGTAATCATTTCAAACTTACCGAAAAGTTGAAAAAAGTACAAAAATTCTTATTTATTCATTTGTTTTTTAAGAACTTAGAAACTACCTTCAGTGTTGTAGATACTAATACTTATTAGGTGGTGTATCTGACTATAAGAAAACACAAAGAAGAAAAGTAAATAAAGTTGTATACCATAATACATGCAGTGATAAGACTAATACACATATTTTTTATTCAAGGATGTATGTTTTCAGAAAAGATATTTTTTTGGGCTATTTCTTAGATCCTTAAAGAATGTGTTCAAATGTCTCTTTTTGGCATAGTTTTCACTTGAAAAGTATACTTCTTAACCTTTAAGTGAGAGAGAAAGCCCATAATACCTGCATTATTACATAAGTTTTAAAAAATAGTTTGGCTAAATCTTTTATAGAATAATTTTTTGTGGATAGCTTTTTGTTAATTAGATGAATATATTTATTAAAGGAAGTTTACTCTTAGCTACTTTAAAGAGTAGACATATATTCCTTTCATAGGAACTAAAAGATTGGATAATGTAATGGTCATGTTAATAAAGTTGCTTGGTGTTTAATAGTTTAAAAAAATATTGTCCACTTTTTGTACCATTAATGAGTTAATCTGATTTTGCTGAGCTTAATTTGAATACTTTACAAAGAAGCAGAATGCCGTAGGCTCTGCTTTTCCACATATGGCAAATTTCTAATTGTTTGCAAGAGCATTTAACCCTAGATGATCAGTACAATATAAATCTAAAGAACTGGTTTATATTTAGAACCAAAACAATGCTTATGTTTTAAAGTACCAATTGAAATAGTCGAAGTAAAGAGATAACTCACAGGCTGATAAAATTAGGAATCTCTCTCTCTGGTTTTAGAAGAGTACCTGGAATTTTAAGTTATTTAGAATTGTAAGTTATTTGAAGAGAAACTGGCCAAATTTACTCTTATTTTGAAGGCTTAGATTCTGTTCATTGCCTAGGGAAGGTCAAATTATGAAGGTTTTCATTTGTTTATTCAGTAAATATTTGAGTGCCGGTTCCTCAGTGTAACTAGTGCACAAAACAGACATAGTCACCATCATCACGGTGTGGTCAAAGGTGGGTGATGAGTCTTGATGGCATAATCACACAGTGATGTACAGTACATGTGACTGGAAGTGGCTGTGAGTGCTATGAAGAATTAGAATATCCTAGGACTGGGTCAGCTTGCTGGTCAGTGGTTATTTCCTGAAGAAATGACTTTTGAATTTGGGTGGGAATTGTTAATGACGTGAAGGGGTTACAGGTGCAAGTGTAGGAACTCTGAATTTCAGGGGCTAAAAATCTGGTATGGCCAGAAAAAACTACTAGGAAACACCCAGGGAACCAGAATGAAGAAGTTGGCAAGGCTATATCAGCTAAATAATCATTTTTGTCTAAGAACAATGGGAAACCATCAAAAGGTGTTTTAGGTGGGTTTTTTTTTTTTTAAACCCCCTTGGGAGAATATCAGCTTTGTGCTTTAAAAGGTTCATTCTGGCTTCTGTTTGGAAAACGAATGAAGGGATATGGAATATGGAGACTCATGAGAGAGAGAGAGAGAGAGAGAGAGAGAGAGAGAAAGAGAGAGAGAGAGAGAGAGAGAGAGAGAGAGAGAGAGAGAGAGAGAGAGAGAGAGAGAGAGAGAAAGAGAAAGAGAGAAGGCAAGGGGAAGGGGAAGGGCAAGGGCCTGCTGGTGTGGGGATAGAAAGTCCAGATGGAGATTTTATGGAAAAGGAGAGTGCTGGGATTTGGTGGTTGAATAGATAGGATGAGGAGATAGGACTGTGTATGGCAGAAGTCATGGCCAACTTCTAGGTTTCTGGTTTGAAACCACATGAGATGCAGATGTGGATGATATGTACATGCTTGGTACCATACTGAGGAGGATGATGTTTAAACTGAGTTATGAAGTGTAAATATAACCTGACCGGGTGGAGAGCTGTAGAGCTTCTGGTGAGCATGTTACAAGGACATTTGAAAGAACTGGAGAGGGCCAGATATATAGCTCAGTGGCACAATTGCCTGCCTGGCAAACGCTAGGTTGTAAGTTTGTGAGTTTGATCCCTGGTGTCAAAAAAAGGCAAATGAAACAATTGAGAAATTGGGGATTTACATGCAAGGGTCCAGGAGAAGTGCTTTAGAGACAGAATTTTAATCCATGTATTATCACTAAGCTCTAGACTTCATTTTGAAGGCAACAGGAAGCCAGCAGAGATGTTTTTTCATTTATTTATTTTTGTTTTTGTTTTATATAAATGAGTAGGGATATACTGTATTCAGTAAGGATATACTGTATTCAGTTTTGTTTTTTGTAGATTGAAGAATCCGACTATTCCACTCAATAAGAATTGAGATGGCTTCACTTTTAGTGCTCCTTACTTTTCATAGTAGAACTTGAAAGAGTTAAATACAGTGGTTCCTTGGTTCATGAACTTAATTAGTTATTCAGTTTTAGAAAAGATGACCACATTTGTATTTGCCTGAGAAAGAGTTGTGGTTGTGTTTGTCACCTGATGCAGAGTTTGCAACCAAAAACAAAATTTTGCTAAATGCTTCTGTTTGTGAACAAAATTGTTTGCAAACAAAATTGTTCATGAGCTGAGGCACCACTGTATAGTCATAATTATTCCAGTAACACTTCTATTCCTAAAATTTTTACCACTAAAATTGTTCTTGTGTGCACTGAAAGACTTCCATGTTCTCAAATCTAGTTGACACTTCTCTGAACTTATCTTTCTTTACATTTTGGTTGCATCCTAAGCATTTGATCTTTTTCATCTTTTTAAGGCACTTTTCTATCAGCTACTGGTACACTGCTGTTCAGATGGTGTCTCACTGGATTGCTTTTTTAGTTTTGACCAGCTCTTCTTTTCATGCTCACACTTGAGAATGCTGAAGTTATCCAGGGATAAGAATACTTCACAAGAAGAATAAAGATTCTGATTTATTGGCTAGGATAGGGAATCAATTTTTGAAAGCATTCCAGGGCCCTAATGAATAGCAAAGATTGAGACCTGCTTTGTATTATGTCCTTAGATGATCTCAGTAATGGTTGTAATACTGTCAATTTGCTGACACCCTCCAGATTTTTTGTGTTTCTCGTTCTAAACTTTTTCAGAGCCTTAAGGTTCTACATTCACCTGCATACAGGACATCACCCACTTGGTCAGTAGTCATCTCAACTGGAACATTGTGAAATTAGAACTAATTTTCAATTCCAAAGTTTTCTGTCACAGTCTTTTCTGTCTTAAATGGTGTGATCATCTACCCAGTTACTGATGGTCAATAAGTCTGATAAAAAGAACTAACAAAACCTATGTTATGGACAAACTTCTCTAGCTGATCTGAAGGTCTTTATTTTGTGTAACTAGTAACTATCAGCTACAGCAAATATACACCATTCACATGTCTTAGAAAATGTTGTTTTGGGATGGTTGCTAGGATTGTTTTGATTTACTCTTTGGCTCCGAACCCTCCAAAACTACAGTATTTTAAGTCAGTAATTGAATTTGAATGACATTAATCTCTCTCTTTTTTTTTTTTTTTTTTTACTGTGTTGTCTAGGCTGGTTTTAAACTCCTGAGTTTGAACCTCCTGCTTCTGCCTCCTCCATAGCTGGGGTTACAGTTGTTGAGCCATTTATTCCTGATGTGATACTATGTTCTTTTTCAGGTTTTTCTACCAGTACATTTGGAGGAGTTGGGATGAAGAGGAAGACGATGAATATGATTATTTTGTCAGATGTGTTGAACCTCGATTGAGACTGTAAGTGTTTTCTGTACATGTTGGAAAAGTGGTTATCCATAGATTTATTTTACTGCTGTGATATAGGTACACATGCAGCAGACCCATGGACACAGACTCTAAGGACCCACAGGCAGTAACAGACTGTTAGACAAATAGTACAGTCCCTGGACAAGCATTACATGAAACTTATACAAAGGCAAAGACATCTGCTTTTGACTTTTAAAGCAGAGGTCAAGAATATCAACCAGATATACTGGTGCATGCCTGGAATCTCAGCTGGGAGGCTGAGGCAGGGGGGTTACCCTGAGTTCAAGGCCAGCGTGGGCTAGGTCAGCCTGAATTATAGCAAGACTCTGTCTCAAAAAAAAAAAAAAAAGAAAAGACAGTAATAGGTTATTGTTTGTAAATCTGAATAAAATTCAATTGAACCAGTGTGCTAAAAGCCGTTTGTTAAATTCAGAGACATGAAAAACAGTGGAAGTTTTTTTTTTTGTAGAAATTTTCTGTTTTAATTGTTATAGCGGTTTCCTTTGTTTTAATTTTTTTTTAGGAAGAGTGTTTTTAAAGTTATGTAGTCTTACTATAAATTTCTATAGTAAATTACATTAGACAAAACTAACAAACTTATCTTAGGATAGCTTGTATTTCTGGACAAATAGATGAAAAGACTGAATAGTTAATACTGGTGATGAATAAAAATTTCCAGAATACTGAAACATACTTACTATGATTGGTGTCTGGATATTCCCCCAAAGTCTTTTGTGGTGGTGGTGATGGTTCACTGTCTAGGTTTGATAATGCTTTCTCTTAAATAATGATTGGTTTTGATTTAAGTGAAATATGAATATTATGTGTATCTGAAAAAAGTCTTATCTTGGAGAAAAATTATATTCTGATTTGATAGCCTTGCATGTGCTAGTAAGACGTGATTTACATGCATAACTTATTAGTGCTGGCAGATGGAAAAGTATAAAAGGAATTGTTTTCTGTTTTGGAGAAGAAACTGGTACTTGATGAAGAAATAGGAATGTCATCAAATGTAGACACATCCAAAAAGATGGATGGGCTAAGATAGGAATAGGGCTACCAACAGGTAAGGGTTAAAAAGAATCAAACCATCATGACTTGATTTATGTTGTATGGTAAATTTTTCTCCTTTGTAATTCAAAGCTATTTCAAAACTTGAAAATCTGAGACAGATGTTGGCTCATTGTTTTCAGACTATGAGGTATCCATATAATGAGAAGAAATAAGTTGATTAGCTTTGGTATTAGAAATGCTAAAATGCTACTTGAAGTGAGTGTGGTGACACACATCTGTAATGCCAGCAATGGGAGGCTGAGACAGGAGGATTGCAAGTTTGAGCCTCCACTGGGCAACTTAGCCAGATACTGTCTCAAACTAGGACTGGAGATGTACAGTGTTTGATCCCTGGAGAAAGAGGGGAGCTAAGAAACTTACTTGAGTCCTGATCTCCACACAATTTAATAGATCTGATCAGTCAGAGGTTTTCTCCCTTAAGTTCTTATTTGCAAAATGAATTTCCAGAATAGCTTTACCTATTTTTTAACATCTCTTTTTGAATCCTCTTTTTTTTTAAAATGATATTTTTATTCTGATTTTTTTTAAAAAGTATGGATTAACCAAAGTAGACAAAATCCTCACTTTTCAAGCATTGCCCAACAGTCAGCAGACATCTTCCTCTCCACTGAACCCTGCCCTTTTGGCCTTGCTAACTTACCTAACCTCAAATTTTCTATTTTGCTTCAACTGTCAAGTACCTGGGATTTTTGCCTCAGTGCCATTGCTCCTGGTGTTAGTATACTTTCAACTAAGAAATAAAGCAATTATTTGAAAACTGTGTTATGACAATATTATCTTTTATTTTTAATTTTAAAAATCTTTTCTGTTTTCATTTTATTAGCTTGAATCTACATTCATAAATTATTTATTATCCTTTAAAATACTCTTAAAATTTTAAGTGCCAGTAAAGTTCAATACAAGATTATTTTTAATCACTCTTTAGTAATGACAACTTTACTTTTTTTCCTTTGACAGTTTTAAAGGCTTAGTGGTTTTGAACTTCTCTAATAATCTTCCTGAAGGAATGAAAATTTATGTACCATGTGCTTTAGATTCAAGGAAGGACTAAATGATTTGAATCATTTCTAAATTTTGGTCCTACAATTACAATAATCTTAAATATCATTGTGAAACAATTTTACTTCCTTCCTTACCCGAATCTCAAATTGCCCACTACTGACCTACTGTTTTTAAGGTAATATATGAGAATAAAACAATTTATTCAATAATCACAAATTATGCAATGTTAACTGACAGTGTTTTAAAAATACAAATGCTTGCATGTATGGAAAAATATAACTTCCAAAGAAATTAGTGATTAAGTGACTCACACGTCTAAGTTTACACTTATAGTAGAATGCTGTTTAGAATGAGTTTGCATGTTCTTGAGTTAGATGCTATAAAATACTTAATGGGATTTGAGAACTAAATGGGTTGTCTTAATGATAGGAAAATGCCTGAAAAGTAAAGGGTTTCAGTTTGTTTTTAAACTTTCAGGCATTATGACATTCTTGAAGACCGAGTTCCTTCAGGACTTATTGTTGACTACCGCAATTTGTTGACTCAGTGTGAAGAAAGTTACAGGAAATTTTTAAACTTAAGAAGCAGTTTGTCAACTTGTAATTCAGGTTCTGAGCAGGAAAATATCTCCATGGTGGAAGGGTTAAAATTGTATTCGGAGATTGAACAGTTGAAACAAAAGCTAAAACTCATTGAGAATCCTTTGTTGAGGTATGTAGGTCTTTGTTATTCTTAATTAATTAGCATCTTTTCTTACCAGCTCTCTTAGTGAGAACTGATAGGTCTTTTTGCTTTCTTTAAGGTATGTTTTTGGTTATCAGAAGAACTCTAATATCCAAGCAAAAGGTATTCGTCCAAATGGCCAGAAGATCACCCATGTAGTCTCTCCCACCATGATGACTGGTTTACTGCGGTCTCTGCTTAGGGACAGGCTTTGTGAGGAACCTTTTAAGGAAGATGTTGAAATTCAGGTAAAAGGAAAATTTCTTGTTCCAGGTGGTTTCTTTTGATTCATCTCAGGTTTTTGTAAATTCTACAGAATGTTTCCAGGAGCTTTCTAAAGCTGGTTTTCTGAACAATGGGTAGTAGTGAGAATATTATCCTTTCATCAGCAATAGTAACTTAGTAACCATGCATTGGGCTCACTACACTGTTCATGAAGATACAATTAATTAGGCAATTTTGGCTCTGTTTTTGAAATAAAACATGAAGGTGCTTGGAGAAATATGCAAGATGCTTTTAGATGATGTATATTTGCAATATGTTGTTCTTTTCTAGTTCCATAGTGATCCATTGTCTGCTGTAAATGCCTGCTATGAAGGTGACACTGTTATTGTTTGTCCTGGCCATTATATGGTACATGGCACATTCTCCATTGCTGACTCCATTGAGTTGGAAGGTGAGTATGGAAGAGCACATGATCAATTTTCATGCATGCTACCATAATGACTGATCCTATGGAAGCTCCACTTCCACATGACTAAAATGTGATTTCAACCAGGTATGGTAGCACATGCCTATAATCCCAGCACTCAAGAGGCTGAGGCAGTAGGATTGTTGTAAGTTTGAGGCCAAGCCTGGGTGATATAGTGAGTTCAGTCTGAACTGCGTATAAAGACTCTCTCTAAAAAACAAACAAAACAATAAAACAGTGATTTCAGCCCATTTGGTTTCATGTGCATTGCTTTGAAATATTAAGGGTATTTAAGCTTACAGGGATTAATTCAGTGCTTGAACAACTTGAATCTTAGGTCTTTGTGACAGTATATATTTTGGAAAGGTGTTTTTCAGGCATATGTTAAAAAAAAAGAATTATTAAAATTATACCATTAGGCCGGGCATGGTGGTGCATGCCTGTAATCCCAACACTTGGAAGGCCAAGGCAAGAGGATTCTTGCAAGTTCAAGGCTACAAAGTGAAGTAAAGGCCAGCCTGAACTACATAGTGAGATTTTTGTCTCAAAAAGACCAAAAAAAAAAAATATATATATATATATATGTGTGTGTGTGTGTATGTATATATATATACTTTTTAATTATAGATGACTTAGAATTATGGTTTTTAATTATAGATGACTTATGGAAAAGAAATTGAATTTTTAAAATAGAAAAATATTCCTAGCAATACATTTTTTTGTTTAGTACTTTTTTATTTTCTTGCTTACCTTTATATATGTTCTGGCTATGTTGGTGCCTGATCTCTTCTTTTTTGTTTCTGTTTGTTTCTGTTTTCTTTTTTGAGATAGGGTCTTACTATATAGTGCAGATTGGCCTTGAACTTGCTTATGTAGCCCAGGCTGGCCTTAAACTTACAGCAGTCCTCCTGCCTCAGCCTCTTAAGTGCTGGGATTACAGGTGTGTACCTTTTTTGGTTTTAAATTTGATATATTTTTGTGAAGTATATTTAATTTGAATTGATATTGTAAAAACTTGTAATTGTAAAATGTCACAAGTGTTAAACTTTGTGTACTGGCCATAGTATCCTTGTGAGAACAGTAACTGTTAGAAGTCTATTAATTTTTTTTTCTTTTTTTTTTTTTTTTTTTTTTTGGTACTGGGGATTGCATGTATGACCTCACGCTTGCCAGGCAGGTGCTTGTGTTGCTGAACTAAATCCCCAGCCCTGTATTAAAAAGATTTTAGTATGCAGCTTGAGACCATACTCATTAGTGAAATAAATCACACTCGTGTAAATATCTTACTGTAAGAAATTGAAACAGTAAATAAGGGGTTGGGGATTTAGCTCAGCGGTATAAAAGTGCTTGCCTGGCAAGCACGAGGTCCTCAGGTCAATCCCTGGTTCAAAAAAAAGAGTAAATAAGGTCTAAAATATACAATAGATGTTGTGAAATGAGAAGAAATTATTATAAAGGAAAATGGAACTAGGCTGGGGAAAAAAGGGAAAGGAAGGAAGGGGAAAGGAAAAAATGTGTGTTATGTTATTAGTGTCTCTTAGTTAATGGGAAAGGAAGGTTTGTGCTAATATCAAATTGGAGAATTTTTTATGCCCTTATTTTGTACTCTAAGTAACTAAAGATAATAATATGCAATGTATTAACTATTGTTTTTCTTCTATCTTATGAAATTTTGTTTTACCTTTTCCATAAAAA
The DNA here is from genome assembly GCA_004027455.1 of Hydrochoerus hydrochaeris. Classification (NCBI taxonomy): domain Eukaryota; kingdom Metazoa; phylum Chordata; class Mammalia; order Rodentia; family Hydrochaeridae; genus Hydrochoerus; species Hydrochoerus hydrochaeris. Next base: position 218,099 of record PVLA01001965.1, read on the forward strand.
AAAAATATTTTATCCGTTATAATCTTACTGTTCATTTAGAAAGATAACCAAATTTAGGTTACTTTACAGTTCATCTTGCTGTGTATTACTGTAGTATGTCAAATTTAGTGCAGCTGTTGATGACCTTTTAAAAATTTTTTTTACAATCAAGGGCCAGGAATTTAGCTCAACAGCATAAGTGCCTGCCTGGCAAGTGTGAGATCATGAGTTCAATCCCTGGTACCAAAAAAAAAATTTTTTTTTTTTTTTTAACAATTAGATTTAAGAAAAAAAATTAAAAAAAACAATTAGAATTAAAAAAAATTTTTTTTACAATTAGATTTTATTGGTGTATTTTATAACTTGTTTTTTTTCCCATTCCCCTACTTTCCCTTTAACTCTTCCTCCCCTCCCCATTTACAAAAGGTTTATTTCCATTTTTTCTTTCTTTTCTCACTTTTTTTTTTTTAAACTTTCCTTTCCCAGTCATACTTCCCTTGTTCCCCTCTCCATATGAACATTTTCTTCCTGTTCCACAATTCTTACACATTTTGGCCCTTATTTACACTTTCAGTTTCTAACTCTAGAGAAAAAAAAAAATATATGGTATTTACACAGGTGTGTCCAATTTATTTCACTTAAGAGTATGGTCTCAAGGTATATTCATTTACCTAGAAATCCCTCAGACTTTTCCATCTTTGTGGCAGAGTAGTAGTACTCCATTGTATTAAAAAAAAAACACTTCTTTATCCATTCACCAGTCGATAGGCCTTTGGGCTATTTTCAGGATTACAAATTGTGCTGCTATAAATAGGGATGTATATATATCACTGTGGTATGATGCTTTTAATTCTTTTGGGATGATACCAGGAAGTCAAATAACTGGGTCAAATGGAACCTTTAGTCCTAGTTCTTTGAGACATCTTCACACCAGTTTCTGCAGTGGTTGCATTGGTCTATATTCTCACCAACAGTGGAGAAGGGTTCCTTTTGACCCATAGCCTGCCAACATTTGTTGTTGGTTGATTCACGGTAATAGCCGTTCTTTCTGGGGTGAGATGGAGTCTTGACATTGTTTTAATTTGCATTTTGAGGCTGACCAGTGACGTTGAATGTTTTTTTCATATATATTTGACATTTCTATTTCATTATCTGAGAAGTATCTATTCATTTCAGATGCCTATTTTTGGATTGGGTCTTTAAATTTGGGGTGGTGTCTTTTTTTTTTTTTTTTTTTTTGAGTTCTTTTTACATTCTATGTAGTGATCCAAGGAACAGCTGGAAAAGATATTTTCTCACAGTGTGGGTTATCTCTTCACTCTATTGGTGGTTTTCTTTTGCTGTACAAAAGCTTTTTAACAAGATGAGTTCCTATTTGTTGATTCTTTGTGATAGTTCCTATGCAATCAAGGTTTTCTTCATAAAGTCTTTACCTACACCAAATGTCTTCAGGAGTTCTACTTACTCTGTCTTCTAGCAGATTTAGTGTTACTGTTTACATATTTAGATCTTTGATCCATTTTGCTTTTAGTTTACTGCCTGGTGAAAGATACGGGTCCAGTTTTAATCTTTGAGATGTACAAATTCAGTTTTTCTAGCACCATTTATTAAACAGGATATCTTTGTTGTAGTGAATGGGTTTGACTCCTTTGTCAAAGATAAGGTAGCTAAGTATGTTCAGAGTTGTTTCTCCATTTTCTAATCTGTTTCATTGATTCTCTGGGTTTTTTTTTTTTTTACAGTACCTGGCTTTTTTTTAAACCAGGAAGTGAACTCAGGCCCTTGCGTTTGCCAAGCAGGCACTGTGCTGCTGAGCTACATCCCCAGACTGCTGCTGTTTTTTTGTTTGTTTGTTTTTATCAGTACCAGGGATCAAACTCACGATCATGCACTTTTGAACAGGCGCTTATGCTGCTGAGCTAAATCCCCACTCCCCCTGATGCTGTTTTTATAACAGTAGTTTTGTAATATAATTTGAAGTCTAGAGGATTGTGATGCCCCTACCTTGCCTTTGTTTCTTAGAATTTCCTTTACTATTCTAGGTCTCTTCTGGTTCCAAATGAATTTTAGGTTTATCTCTAATTCTGTGAGATATGCTGTTGGAAATTTTTTTTAAAGCGAAAAAAACAGAAAAAGCAAGAAGTAAACAAACAAACAAAAAAACATAGCAACAAAAGCAAAATGACAACAGCCAAAAAAAAAAAAAAAAGTGTACAGGATTTCAAACCAAGATGATAGGAATTTAACAATGGTTGTTATGTTGCTTATTGTTATCTTCAGAATACTTGCTCAGGTTACCAGATAATGGCATGCAAAATTGATCAAACAATATAATTTCCCTTTCAACAGTTTCTTTCCATTTTTGTGTATCTATTATAACTTTTGGATCTTATTCTTTCAGTTTTTTATACTAAGGAAACTATACAGTGTTCACACATGCAAGTTTGGTTTAGTTCACTTATCAGTACAGATTCTAGTTGCATGTATTTACCTATAGAAGCCTTGAGTGTATTGTTTGTTATGGCTGAGTAGTACTCCATTGTATAAAAATGTCACATCTTTTTTATCCATATCTCAGTTGATGGGAATTTGAGTTGTTTCCAATATTTGACTATTACAAATTGTGCATGCTGTTGGAATTTTGATCAGGATTGCATTAAATCTGTATAAAATTGTGGAAGTGTGGTCATTTTCACTATATTGATACTTCTTACCCAAGAGCAAAAGAGTGGAGAGTTTGTACTCAGTCTAGAGCAGTGCAGAATATTAAAAGAGAGGAGGCAACTAGATAAAGAGTTTAATGAGTCAGTCACCACAGAGAAGGCTGTGGTGATTGTGCGGACAAAGGGCAGGTTCTACCTGATATAGGATCTGATGGGGGTAGGGCTCTGGGGACTGATGTGAGCTGATTTATTTGGTGAGAGTGCAGGGGATTGGATAAACCTTTACATGCCTGAGCTTTGGCAGACTTTTGGGAGGAAGAAGCCATTAGGGCTTCTGGGAAGGAGGTATAACTTCTCAGTGCACAGTTTTAAGACCATTGCCATGGTGATTATGCTGTCTCTGACGGGGAGGGGATCTAACACAAGGAATATCTTTACATTTTCTGATAATCCTCTTTTGTCTCCTTTTTCAGAGCACTGTAATTTTCACTGTACAGGTTTTTACTTCCTTCATTAGACTGATTCTTAGGTATTTCATTTTTTTGGATGCTGTTGTGAAAGGCATATTTTTCCTAATTCATGTAAAGGAGGGCTATTGACTTTTGAGTGTTGACTTTGCCTCCAGCTACGCTACTGAATTTTTCTATTAAATTTAGAAGTCTTTTGGTGGAGCTTTTGGGGTCTTCTATGCAAAATATCATGTCATCTGCAAATAATGATAATTTAACTTCTTCCTTTCCTATGCTTATTCCTTTTATTTCTCTCTCATCTAATACTCTGGCTACTGTTTGCAATACTATATTGAATAAGAGTAATGACAGTGGACCTCTTTGTGTTGTTCCTGATTTTAGAGTGAAAGTTTTCAGTTTTTGACCATTAAGTGAGATGTTGGTTTGTCATAGATGGCTTTTTATCAGATTGAGATAAAAGACTATCTGTTCTACTGTTCTGCAAGACTTTTTATCATGAATGGGTGTTGGACTTTGTCAAATGGTTTTCTGCACCTATTGAAATGTTCATATGGTTTTTATCCTTGTCTCTTTAATATGGTGTGTTACATTTATGGATTTGCAGATGTTGCACCATCCTTGCATCCCTGGGATCCTGGTCATGGTGAATAATCTTTTTGATGATTTGCTCTATTCTGTTTAGTATCTTACTGAATTTTGCATCTGTGTTCATTAGGGAGATTATCTGACAGTTATCTTTGTTAGTTGGGTTACTCTCTGGTTTTGGTATCAGGGTAATGCTTGCTTCTAGGAATGAATTTGAGAGTATTGCTTCCCTTTCAGTTTCATTAAGGAGTTTGAGAAATAGTGGTAGTATGTCTTCTCTAAATTTCTTGTGAAATTCAGCAGAGAATTAGTCAGGGCTGGGTTTTTCTTGCTAGTAGGGTTTTTTTTTTTTAACTTTATGGAAAAAGCTAAATCAGAATTTCATTACAAAATAATAAGAGAAAAACAGTACATTACATGTTATTTTTAAAGTAATTGCTCTAAGTAAAAGATACAGGCATAAAAATTTCTCCATTAATATTAGCAGAAACCTTCCTTTTCTAAACATGCTATAGTATAACTAAAACATGCTATAGTATAACTGACTTGCATTTTTTCCCTTTCCTCTTTCATCCATCCTAGTAGTAAGTTTTTAAATTATATTTTCAGTTTCATTTATTGATACTGATTTATTTAGGATTTTTATATGTTGATTCAGCTTTTGTAATTCATATGTATTTAGGAATCTGTCTGTTTCTTGTGTATTTTCCATCTTATTAAAATGAATACAAGTTCTCAAAGTAGGTAAACATGATCTTCTGGATTCTGCAGGATCTGTTGTGTTTTGACCCTTTCCATTTCTAATTGAGTGTACTAGTCTTTTTTTTTTTTTTTTTTCATAGAGTTGGCTAAAGGTTTGTTGATTTTACTTAATCTTTCAAAGAACCGAACCTTTAAATTGTTGATTCTTTGTATTGTTTGCTTAGTCTCAGTTTCATGAATTTCTGCTCTGATCTCTATAATTTCCTCAGTTGTATGAGCTTTGGGCTTTACCTACTATTCTTTTTGTGGAAGTTTAAAGTTCAATATTAAGTTGTTTATTTGAGCTCATTCTATGTTCTTGATATGAGTGTTCACTGCTATAAATTTTCCTGATATGATAGCTTTCATTGTGTCCCACATGTTCTGATATGTTTTATTGGCACTATTATTTAATTGTAGAAACTGTCTCATTTCTTCTGTAATTTCATGGGTGACCCATTGGTTGTTCAGGAATGTGTTATTTAATTCTCCATGCATTTAAGAAATTCTTGTGGTTTCTTTCACCATTGATTTCCAATTTCATTGCACTATGGTCTGATAAGATATGTGGAATAATTTCAAGTCCTTTGCATTTTCTTAAGCATGTTCTATGAGCTAGCTTATGGTCTATTTGGACAACATCTCATGTACAGCTGAGAATATATATTCTGATGTTGTGAGGTATAACACTTTGAAGACATTTACTAAATCCATTTGTTTAAATGTTTGGTTCAGTTCTAATAATTTCATTGTTGATTTTTTTTTTTTTTGTCCATTTGATCTATTTGTGACAGTGGGGCCAGTAGAATTGTGTTACTGCTTGTTTGATTTTTCAGGTCCATTAATATTTGTTTCATATGGTTGGGTGCACTGATATTTGTTACATATATATAATTGTTACCTCTTCCTCTTCAGTTGTTCTCTTTACAAGGATATAATGCTTTACCTCTCTAAATCAGTCTTGGCTGGAAATCCACTTTGTCTGCAAATGGAATAGCTACCCCTTATGCAACTTTCATAAGTGAAATAAAACAGACACACATATGTAAATATTTGTATTGTCTCACTAGTGTGAGAAGCTGAAAGAAACAACATATATATGTATATGTATATAAAAAGTAGTTAAGATAGTTGTACTACTGATTTCTCTTCAGTTCATTGAAGAGAACGATTTGTGCTGGTATTCAGACAATTGAATGCAGATGTCCTTGTGCTCTGGGTGAATGATTTGGGGATGACAATGTGGGATGTGTACCATTTTTGCTCCTTGATTTTGAAATTTTGTTTTATTTCTTTTTTCTCTTTGAAATAAAATGTATTAAAAAAAATAGCTACCCCTGCTTTTCTACAGGTTCTTGTTGCATGGAATATTGTTTTCCATCTTTCAGTTTGTGAATTTCTTTTTGAGGTAAATGTGTTTCATATTGTTGGATGCAGCATGTTGTTGGATGTTGCTTCTTGATCCTTTGTGCAGTCTGTTTCTTTGGATGGGTGAATCGAGAACATTAACATTGATGGTTATAACAGATATGTATTGACTCATCCTTATCATATTATTTTCCTGTTATTTGCTACCCATTTCTCCCCTTATGTTTAATTGCCTTGCCTGGTGGAGTCATTCTGTTGGGGTTCATGGAGTTGTAGTCCTTGTTATATCTTTAAAGAATGTCCTTCAGAATATTTTGGAGTGCTCATTTGGTGTTTATGAACTTCCTCAGGTGTTCTTTGTCATGGAAATATCTTATTTCTTAATCAGTTTTGAAAGATAGTTTTAAGAGGTGAATCAATCTGGGTTGGAGGTAGAACTTTAAATAATTCACTCCAGCCTATCCTTGACTTGAGGGTTTATATTAAGAAGTCAGCTGTGATTCTGATGGGCTTTCCCGATAGGTGATTTATGTCTTTTCTCCAACAGCTTTTAATATTCTATTGTTGTGTTGAAGTTTTGGAATCTTAACTATTATAGATTTTTTTTGATCATGGCTAATTGGAGTTATATATATCTCACTTATATATATGTCAAATTCTTTTTTCCTGCCAAGGAAGTTTTCTGCTATGATGTCTGTGAATAGTTTTTTTTTTTTTTTTAATATCATTTGTGCAGTCTGCTTTTTCTTTCCTTCCTCTCAATCTTATTTTATTCTTTGCATCATCTGGCAACTGCTGGATTGAGTTCTTATGATCCCTTGCTATTTTTAAGAAATATTTTTTTTTTTTCCCCAAGATCACTAATTTCAAGCCTGTCTTCTGTATCTGAGACTCTGTCCTCACATTCATTTATTTTGCTATGGATACTTTCAATGGAATTTTTAATTTCTTGGGTATTTTATGGATTCCATTTCTTTACTATGTTGGATATTAATCGTTGCTATCATTTTCCAAAGCTTCTCTATTTTTAAAATCTGTATCTGTGCTAGAATCACTAATCAAGTTTTTAATTGTCACCATCTCTGTAGTTATCTGAGAAATTGTTTATGATTTGATTTTTTTCTAGAACCTCATTCGTTTGCTTTGTTTCCACTTCAGAGAGGCCTAGTTGGTTACTTTTCAGTTGTTCCACTTCATTGTTTGTCTTTGGTGACCTGGACATCTTGTTTAAGTGTTTTCTCATTTTGTATTTTGTTTGTTTTAGTTTAATTCCTGGGTTGATCCTTATAAATTGCTTATATTGAGTAGCTTTACTGATAATCTTTAGAACCCTTAGAAAATGACTACTTCTCAGAAATATCTTCCAGGTATAGCTGGCTTTTGAGTTTTGACTATGTTGCAGAATTCTGCTTCTTCACTTTATTCTGTATAAGAAATTGATGCCTCCTTGACCTAATGCATGCTTCTTTGGTACTGGCGCTTATTTTCTGTGACCCTTAAGCAATCTTAGTCTTGGTATATGAGGAAGAATAACTAGTTAGAACATTTATATGACTTTAGCTAAAGTGGTACAATTGGCAGTAACCATAGCATTAAACACAGTCTAAAAAATAACAAACTGGGCTGGGGATTTAGCTCAGTGGCACAAGCTCCTGCCGGGCATGTGTGAGGTCATGAGTTTGACCCCCAGTACCAAAAATAAAAATTAGTAAGAAAATAACAAACTGAGGTAGCCATTAATTTGCCACCTTTAACAAATCAGAAAATTATATTTAGTAAATAAGCCCTCGATATGCAAACTTTACTCTCGGGAGAAATTTTAAAAAGAATTGGGGAAAATTGAGAGAAATAGAAGAAGAGATTAGATGCAAGACTGGAGGACAAAGGAGGATCACACAACTTTGGGAAACTAATGCAGAAGACAGAAAGGAAAGCAAAAAGGAGGAAATCAAAGGAAAAATAGCAGAATCACAACCACAGTAAAACTAGAAACTATGTTCATACTTACGTAAAAGCAGTATCAAATAATGAAGAAAATGTAATAGAGGAAAAAAAAATGTGTACTTCAAGGTTTGTCTCTCCTATCACTGGTAGAGAATGTCTTGCGACAGATTCTAGATCTATGTTGATTTATGCCAGCAAGCCCACAGTAGCTTTACAGTGGGGTGGTGGATAATCTCAGTGAGGCTGCACTTTTATTTACGCTGAAGTTCAGGGTAGTTTCTGGCTATGAGGCTGGAACCAGACCTGTTTCACCTGGAGCAGTCAGCACATCTTTGGGCTTGAACTCAGGTTGGTCCTTCTTCAAATGGCTCCTGGCCAATTGCTCAACCTACAGGACATCAAGTCTCCAGCCAGTGCATTCCAGGGCATCTGTTCCTCCATTGTACTGCTACATCTCTCTATGGAGGCCTCTGGGATTGCCAGCAATCACTGTGTGTCTGCAGGTTTGAACCCCACTCCTCCCTTGCAATGAATCGTGACTCAGAGAAATAGCTGTTGCCATCTCTTTCTTGTTTTTCATCGAAGTTCCTCTATTCACTCTCCCCATGAGCTTCAGTTCTCTCTTCAGATCCCATGGGTCTGAGGGACTCTTCTCTCCTCTTTCTTCTGTTGTTCTTGTTGCTATATTCCAGTGTCTGGATTCCAAATCATAGAGAGACTGTTTCTCTGCTGTTTACCATTCCACCATCTTCCCAAAGCCTACAAACTTTTAACTGTATTTTTCATCCTAAAACTTTTTTTGAGACAGGGTCTTGCCCTATGTAGTTTAGGTGGGTCTTGAACTCACCATGTAGCCAAACTGGCCTCAAATTCATGGTGTTCATTCCGCCTCAAGCTCCTAGGATTACAGATGTGTACCTGGCTAAAACTTACTAGAAGCAATGTCAGGAGTTTAATTTCTTGCTGTTTACTACTATATCACCTCACCCTCGTTTTTGTCTTTCATGTGCAATTTTTGTTCTCCTTGCTAATATTTGACTTATAATGAATGTATATAGTATATATGACACATCTACAGGATAAATCACTGCAATAAAAACTAGTTTTTGGCCGAGTGAAAATAGCATTGATACAGATTGTTAGGTAGGAGGTCTTTCCAGATTGGTGAAGAAATTATAATGTGATTGCTGGACTGTCATAAATAACATAGAAAGTATAAAAATACTGTAAAATTAGCAATAATGTACTTTCTGAATTAGTGAGTCAGACATTATTGCTAATATGAATGTATAGAGTACTTGTTTGTAAGTTTAAAACTTCACTTGTAATAAGTGATATATATATATATATATATATTAAAATACCTACTACATTCAAGGTATTAATAGTATTTACAGTAGACTTTTATTTTTTAGAAAGTCCAGTTTGTTGGGATGAGAGAAAGGAGAAATGAAGGAAGGGAAAAGAAAATAAATAATTAAATATATGTGTATTATATATATGTATACACACACAAGATAGCTAACATTATAGTACTTCTAGTTCATTGAAAAGATTGGTTGGTGCTTATATTGATTAATTTTGCATGCCTGTATTTTGTAATCTGAGCAACTACTCTGAAGACCACAATATGTAATATATTAACCATTGCAAATTTTTTATTATCCTGTTTTGAAACTATCACTGCTTTTATTTTTGTTTACTTTTCTCTCCTTAAAATGAAAAAAAAAAAAAGAAAAAGAAATAGAGTTTTCCTATTTAGTGCGGACTGGCCTGAAACTTGTGATTATCTTCCTGCCTTGGCCTCTAGAGTGCTAGGATGTGCACCAGGTGTGCACCACTATGCCTGGCTTTGTTGTATTCTTTAAGTGGCTTTGCCTGTTTAATGTAGTTAGTTAGTTTCATCGATTCTTCTTTAAACAGTAAGAGTCATTTCTGTGTTTTATTTTTTGTTTTTGTTTTTGAGGTAGGGTATTACTATATAGTTCAAGCTGGCCTTCTACTCACTGTGTAGCTTAGGCTGGCTTCAAATTCAAAGCAGTCCTCCTGCCTCAACTTCCTGAGTGCTGGGATTACAGGCATGTGCTATCACAGCTTGTGAATATGGTTTTGTTTTATGAAGCAAATTCTCTAGTTTTCTGATTATTCAATTTTTTAATCTTGTTCAGAGGCTTGCCCCATATTATTAGCTTATGATTTAGCTAGAAACATTAGCACACAACTACAGTCACAGCTACTGGTCAGGCAGAGACAGGATTTCTTGAGCTTAGGAATTTAAGGTCATTTTGAGCAAGACAGTTGAGACCCTATTTTTAGTCAGTTTAAATCAATCTGTTTAACAGAATACAAATGTGAGATAATCTTGACATACTGGGTTTTTTCAAATATAATTCATATTAAGAGTCACAGAATATTAGGAAAAACTTAGACAGGCTTATTCATGTGTATAGTGGTAAATGTATAGCTTTAAAGATTTCTGACCCAGCTGTGAGTCCTGATGATTATATTTATAGTAGTTTTATAAAGTGAATTTTGTGCTGCACAGGTGATCATTGACATGGTAGTTAAACAAGGCTGTTAAAAATTGAATATCCTGGCTTAAATAATACCTGTGAGGAGATAGATTTTATTTAAATATAATGAGATTGACTAACCTCAAATTATAATTTGGGATCATTTAAACTAGAGTAATCTGGTCTAACATTTTTGTGTTCAGATATTCCCTTCACCGTAAGTGTTCTTGCTCTCTTCTTTAGGCTATGGACTACCAGATGATATTGTAATAGAAAAGAAGGGTAAAGGAGACACTTTTGTGGATTGCACAGGTGTGGATATTAAAATTTCAAGCATAAAATTTGTTCAGCATGATGCTGTAGAAGGAATCTTAAGTAAGTATCTCAATGTTTGGTGTACTATTTGATCTTTGCTTTGAAAGAAAAGTACTTTCAATGGAAAACCGAATGTAATGAAATACCAGTCTTGAGTATATAGAAGGCTGATTATTTTATGTGTATAGTAGCAATGATTTAGGGAGCCTGCTTCAAGGTGAGAAATAGGTTAACCTATACTTGAAACTTTGTTAAGTAAATGCAGAGCATAACACTAATTTTGACATAAATGCTGGCAACCTTACTAGTATTTGTTGTTTTTGGGTGCTTGAAAATAGTGATTCTTGTTAGAGTATGGTGGGTTCTTGGTGCTTGTTTGATTTGCATTTCTCTAATGGCCAAAAATGCACAATAGTTTTTCATGTACTTAGCGACCACTTGTACTTTTTCTGAGATGGGGTTGTTCATTTCAGTTGCCCACTTTTTGATTGGGTCTTTTATTTTTGGGTGTTTATTTTTCAAGTTTTTAGTATATTCTTGATGTTCTGTATCTGAGTAGTAGCTTTTAACTTGTCCCATTCCGTAGACAGTCTCTTCACTCCTTCATTGTTTCCATTGTGCAAAAGCTGTTTGTTTGAAGGGAAAGAAACAATTCCCCAACTCCATCTCATGAAAACAAAATGAGTACAAAAATTTTTCTCTGTGTTTTTGACTGGTCTTTTTTAGCAGGTTCTATAGTCTTGGAATGAAACAAGTCACAGTTACGGCACCTAGCTTTTTGGCCTGTGGGTTTGTGAGGTGAACCCCTTGCTCCAGAGGTCCCCTCTGTATATCACCATTTATGGCAGCTATCCAAGCTGAGGCACATCCTCATTCATGTTGGTAGATAGGGAAATCAAGCAGTATACTGCTCTCTGTGATGGATGTAGGCCTGTGCTTAAACTTGTCAGAGATTTATATCTAGCCCATACCCTTTCTGTTAGTGACTTTGGCTTTTACCCAGTCAATGTGGTAGGGTAATGATGGAAACCCTAAAGTGAGATTGTTATGTAGTTGTTCTGTAGCTCAGTCTTAAACACTTAGCCCCTTCCCAAAATGACTTGTGATTAAACCCTCTCACATATGGCAGGTACTGAACTGGCTTTCTTCTCCAGTTCTTGCCTGGTCTTTGAAAAGTCTCTTTTGGAATAAACCACATGTTGTTTTTGCAATATATAGTAGCTGTGGGATTTTTAGGCTAGTGCTACTACTGCCCTAGTCTGTTGTTTTTCTATGGATCTGCTGATCTAGAATTACCTTTTCTCCTCAAGCATTAGTCTCATCCACTATCTGATTGATTGGTTAGTTGGTGCCTCTTCTGCCCTGTGCTGAGGTGAAACAAAATACAAAGCAGGCTCAGAGTTGGCTGCAGAATTTGTTTGTAGAGTTGGTCTGGAGCAGATAAAGTTCTGGTGGGCTTCTTGGACTCTGAGTCCCTGGGCCACCTCTTGTGTGGCTGAGATTTCCTTTAGGTGCTATGGTCTGCTTTCTCCCTTCCTGCTCATTTGTTTTCTATATGTGCTCTAAGGATAAGGTGTGTCTCTTATATGCAATATAAAGTTACATTTTGGTTTTGGACCCAATCTGTCAGTCTGGCTTGATTTTGCAGTTAAGACTATTTATATTGAGATTTATTGCTAATACATTAGCAATATTGACTAGTTCCTGTTCCTTTTTTTTTTTTCCTGTTGCTGATGCTTTTATCTTGCTTTTATTTAACTTCTCATTATCCTTGATGTAAGTATTCTTTTAGGCTCTTTGGTTGTATTGGTATCATTGCCATTGTCTAGGATTTGAGTACTTTTTGAAGTTCTAATTTGATGGTTGTGAATTTCTTAAACTGCTCTTTGTCATGGAAAATCCTTATTTCTATCCATTTTGAAAGATTAAATTACAGAATATATTAATCTGGGTTGAAAATTGATTTCTCTTAAAGCTTGAAATACTCCACTCCAAGTTCTCCTGGCCTTTAGTTTTGTGTTGAGAAGTTTGCTGTAATTCTATTAGGTTTACTTTTGTAAGTGATTGATTGGTTTTCTCTAATGGCTTTTAAGATTCTGTCCTTGCATTGGACTTTTGGGATTTTGACTAATGTGCCATAGGGAAATTCTTTTCTAATTGTGGCTGTTTGGGGTTCTGTATGTCTTGGTCCAGGGGCCCCTCTGTCCATATACCCAGGCTTCTGCAACTGAGCTTTGTGTTGGATGTAGGCAGTGGTGTGAGGGTGTCAACACTTTCAGATCCAGCCCCCTGTAAAAGCCACAAACAAGTGGCCTAGCTTCATGGAGAACAGTTTCCTTGTGACCCTTCCAGCTTGAACTTACACTTTTGATCGTGTTTATGTCTAGCCTATGCTCTCTCCACTACTACCTTTTGTGGCTGTTTCCCACCCAGTCACTGTGGCAGTGATACCAGAAACTCTGAAGTATAGATTGTTCTATAGTTCAGTCTTAAGCAATTAATCCCTTTCCAAGATGACTCTTTTTTTTTTTTTTTTTTCCTTTGAGGTAGAGCCTTGCTATGTAGTTCAGGCTCACTATATAGCTCAGCTGGCCTTGCTTGAACTCTTGGTGATTTTCCTGATTAAAATACTCAAATATGGTAGGTGCTACACTGGATCTCTTCTCTAACTCTAGTCTGCCATGGGGAAAGTTACTTTTAGAGTAAAACCCCACACTGCTTTTGCAATGGGCTTCTGGGGCTTATGCTGCCAGCCCAGTCCATTGTTTCTCTCCGGATCTGCTGTCTGTTTCCTGGATTATCTTGTGATTCCCTTTCCTGGACTAGTTCTTTTCCTGACTGTTCCATTCTCTCTTCTGTGTTATGCTTTGTTTCTCCAGCTTCTCTGTAGTGAGTTTCCTGTCATCTTCCTCCTAACTCCTGGAAATCTTCTTTCTTCACTGTTGTTTTCCAGGTGTCTGGATTCCAGGTCCTGGAGAGGCTATATATTGTTTTCAGTCTCTTAAGTTACCATTTTTGATTTCTTGTTTATATACCTGTTCAGATATTTCAGTGTAATAGGATCATTCTTGGTTGCTGTGTTGCAGTGAGAGAACCACTGCCAGCATCTACAGAGCCAATCATATTATCAATCATGTAATTTAAAGCTTATTTTTAATAAATTTGCCCCCTCTTTTAGTAACACAGACTGTGATATAGTACTGATGGCAAGTGGGCTAAAGTCTAAAGCATGAGACAAGGGAAAAAAAGGAGGAAAGAATTAAAAAGTGAACAGCAGATCAAAGGAAGAAAAGAGATAGGACTTTGTTGATATTTTAAATCTGGGTTGGAGGAGTGGTGGGTTGGATTTTAATCTTGATTGGAGAGTTTGAGAAGTTATTTCTATGTGTAGAAAAAGAGAAGAGGGAGGAAAGTATAATAATTGTAATTGGAGGAAGGCTGTGAGATCAGTACCATCTAAATGCTGTAGAAAGTTTGAGTCCTCTGTAAACAATTTTTTTTGAGAATTAGCAAAACACCTATGAAAGATACTATCTAAAGTGCTAATTCGTTTTCTCTTTTCCCCTTTTGACATTAAAATACCTCCCGTTTATTTATAATATATTATAAATAAATCAGTTGAAAGAAGAGAGAAAAAAGAGGGGAAAAAAGAAAAGCTATGTAACTGCAAAAATCAAAAAAGTAAAGCATCCTTCCATTCCTATTTGTACTATAGTCAGAATTTGACCAGTTTGCTTCTCCACATTTTTTCAGAAGTGGAGAAATTTTGACTTGTAGCAGTTAAAAGGGACTAAGCTCCAATCTTTTGAGGTTGACCCTAGAAGGTTCCTGTCCTGTAATTGGTTTTCTTGCCTACTAGTGAGTGAAGGAGCTTATGAGTACAGATGGACACTGAGCCCACTTCTTGTTCCTCTGCAGGAGTTATTTGCTTGGTTTCAGTTGCATTCATTTGAGCTTTGCTAGCTGGAGCATCTGATTTCAGTTGTGTCTGTTGTGGAAGGGCTCAGTGTGGTTGATTCAGTACTCAATTTTCTGCTGATTTCATAAGGGACTTTGATCTCTGCCCCCTTCCCTCCATGATAAATCCCTATATTTGCTTATGTGTGTTCTTTATGTATTACTCTGGGTGAGGGAGCAGTACAACCCCATTTGCTACACATCTCTTCTTCCCAGCTCACCTCCCACCCCAACTCTCTGGAGCCTATGAACTCTGTAGTTCCCAGGGTTTGCAGAGTTCTACAGCTTCTGGCTGATTGTGAGAGGATTGCTATCAGATACTGAATTCTGCACTGTCCTCTTGGCAGGCAGTATATCCCATAGGCACAGACCTTACTAGTATTTGGGAGAATGGTGGAAGAGTGCCTACTTTGGCAGTGTTTGTTTTTCCTCCTGCCCTGGATCACACTAGTTGGAACTACTTCCCTTCCCTGTAACTCTCACTCACAGCTCTGTCAGTGTCTGGTTCTGAGCTTCTAACCAGAACCATGCCCTTGTTTATTTCTTTCCCAGGGGCCAACTGATCCTTAGGCAGTCTTTACCCTACAAATGATTCTCTGGCATTTAGTTTCTCTAATGCCCTGATCTACAAATATTGCAGCTGTTGATCTCCCTCTCCGAGTGAAAAAGGTCTTATGATAGGTGGGCACTTGAGGAAGGTTGCTAGGTTAGGTAATGATAGCAGTACTGCTGTGATATTCAACTCTTCTCTCAGTGGATTAGATCCTCTTTAAAGATGTTATGTTTACTGGACCTGTTCTGTAAGCAGTGTTGGTATCAAGGAGCACCCAAGGTTTCCTTTCTAATTAGCTCTGATGCTGGAATCCATCTGGTGGGTTTTCCCTTATATTACCTTTCTGTATTTGGCACCTGTTTTCAAGTATCTGTGCTCTCTTGGGTGCACGTTATGGGTATTCCATGAGTACCATTGCCTCTAGTCAGCCATGTTGGAGTCTCCCTAAGTGGTAGCTCTTGAGAATTACCTAGACTGCATGCAATGTCAGCTGTTAGTCATTTGTAATGTTAGAATAAGTACATTACTTCCTAAAGCAATCCTGCTTTCTTCATAGTTATTCACCGTGGCAAGACTACAGTAGAAAACTGTGTGCTGCAATGTGAAACCACAGGAGTCACAGTGCGAACATCAGCAGAATTTCTAATGAAGAACTCAGATTTATATGGTGCCAAGGTATGATAATCTTTTATCTTTTGGTGGAAGTAGTTATTGGGCTTAAGAAATAAGTAAGTACATAATCAGGATGTAGATGCATAGTTTTATTCTCTTTAAAGATGTTCATACATTTATCTCTACTAAGTCAGCCAAAATCTTTATGTAACCATTAGGAGCACAAGAGCACTTGTAGCATTTAAAAAATAGATTAACAAGAGAAATAATAAATTCATAATTTCTCACAATTTCTTTTTTGTTTGTTTTATTTTGTTTTTTGGTACTGGGAATCGAACTCAGGACCTTGTACTTAACAGGCAGGCGCTGTGCCTGACAGTCTCATTTTAAGAGAAGGTTAGACCCTAGAAATTATAACTTTGTAAAAAAATTTTAACACCTGAAGCTCATTCCCTTTTAAAAAATCTTTCAATATTGAGATAGTTGTATATTTATGTGCTCATATTAGAAATAGTACAAATAGATCCTATATGTATAGTTTTTGCCAGCTCTCTGTAGTAGTATCATCTTATAAAACTACAGGACAATATAAAAAGATACTGACATTGGTGTAGTCAAAGTATAGGATATTTCCACCACTCAAAAGATCTCTCACATGGCTATTTTATAGCCAAACCTACTTACCTGTTCTGTTAGCCTCTTCCTTAACTGCTGGCAAAGTCTCATTTATTTTCTATTTCTATTATTTTACCATTTCAAGGATATTATAAATAGAATTACATAATCTTTTAGGATTGCCTTTTTTTCATGTAGCATTTCTCTGGAGTCAGCCAGATTGTTGTATGTGCCAGTACTTCATTCTTTTATTTTTTAGTCCAAGGTGTAGTTTGTTTGTTTATTCAGCAATTGAACATCAGATTTTTTTCCCAATTTTTATTACTGTGAGCTTGATTAAGAATATTTACATAAGCTAGTTAACCTCATATGTAATGGTGAAATACTGAATTTGTTTCTCCTAATATAAATAGCAAGGTTCAGTCAGGGGTGGTGGTTCACATCTATAATCCCAGCACTCTGGAGACTGAGGCAGGAGGATCACTGAGTCTGAGGCCAGCCTGGGCTACTTACTGAGTTGAAAGTCAAGCTAAACTACATGGTGAGACCCTATCTCAAAAAGAAACAGGATCGGGGGTTTAACTCAGTGGTATAAGTGCCTGCCTTCTGAAAAGTCATGAGTTTGATCCCTGGTACCAAAAAACAAAATAAAACAAAACAACAAAAAACAAACAAAAAAAGCCCAGACAAACACAAAATTGGGTGTAACACTCTTAGTCACTCTGTATGAGTGTATATGTTAGAATGTGTGTGCTTTTTGGAAGTGGTAAGTGATTTACAGCTTGTGGGAAATCAGTTAAATGAAATGTTACTAGAAATATCTGAGAAAAGTGATCTGTAAAATAGCTTATCTTTGTACTTTACATTTGTACTGTGTTAAAGACTTCTAAGAGTATAATAAACCTTTTATAGTCCTGCATTTTAAAAACTTGTCATTACCTCAAGTTGTTAACTTATAGGGGGCTGGTTTAGAAATATATCCTGGGAGTAAATGTATCCTGAGTGACAGTGGGATCCATCACTGCAAGGAGGGGATCCTCATTAAGGTGAGTATTGTCTGAAACATGTTCTTTCAGAAGGTTAGAATGATCGGATGTGGTGCCCTAGCACTTTTGGAGGCTAAGGCTAGAGCATCACCAAGAGTTCAAGGGCAACCTGGGCTAATAGTGAGTTCAAGGCCAGCCTAAACTACATAGTGAGAGCCTGTAACAAAACACTCAAAATGTTTAGAATGTTTTCAAGTAAAAAATGATGTTTTATTAAATTCTCATGTTGGGAATCTATTATTTTCTAGTTTTGAAAAACAGTATCAGTAACTGGCTATTGAAAGTCTCTTAAGAATGTTTCACTGTTTTTTGATCTGCAGAAATGACAAGAGTGGTGTGTTACTAAGAGTACCTCCAATGTATTAATAAACATTACTTTTCTATTGTTAGAATAGTGTTTAAAAATGATTTTTAAAGCAGGCAATGTTGAACATGACAGTTCCTTAAGATACATGTTTTCAATGTTGCAGGATTTCTTAGATGAGCATTATGACATTCCCAAAATATCCATGGTAAATAATGTCATACATAATAATGAAGGTTATGGTATTGTTTTGGTGAAACCTACAATTTTTTCTGATCTGAAAGAAAATGATCAAGATAAAACTGAAGGTATGCTATATTTAGTATTTTTTAATATTAAAAACCTATTGTAACTTACTTTTATTTTAGCACTAAATTCTGATCAGGACTTGTCTTCCTTAAGAATATTACTGGACTGTGGTTGAGTGTGGAGATAAGCATGATAAAGGCATAATGTTACAGAATCTTAGAATGAAAGACATTTTCAAGGTCAACAAGTTCAAGTGTTAACTAAAAATCTTGGTGATGTGGTTCTGCTGACCTATAGTTTGCTTCTTCCCATGCTTGGCTTTCTATAAGTGCATAGTTTGGATTGGTGTGTGTTAACAATGGTGGCTCCTGCTGACATTTGTTAATTTGACATTTGTTAATTTGTTAATGTCAGCAGAGGGTCATTGAGGATAGAGGCAATGAAATGAATTTGCCAGGTTAATAGCTATATTTACAATAAGGATTCCTGGAGTTTGGCCCTATTTCTCATTGGTAGAAGTGTCTCCCTGTTAACCTGCCTTTCTTGGCAGCAAAGGTGAGCTAGTTCAGTAGATACTATTAAATTTCAAACTTTGATGCAGATTATTATATTAGTCATGGAAGAGTGAACCTTGATGTGGGTATATAAAGTTTAAAGCAATTTAAAGATTAGTCCTTGTCATCTTTCAGGGTCTGCTCCATTTTATTTGTAAAAGTTTTGTTTTGTTTTGGATTTCTTTTTTTTTTTTTTTTTGTACCGAAGATCGAACTCATCGAACTCATGACCTTGCAGGGAAAAAGTGCTTATGCTGCTGAGTTAAATCCCCAGCCCTAAAAGTTTTATCTTATAGGTTTTGTAGCATGGAATGAAGATTTCAGGTGGACTGGACTGTAGTGGAAGAATCTTTCACATTCATTTGTTGGCAAAATCCATGTCTTTTACATTATGGGACTGAGGTTTCCACTTTCTTGTTAGCTGGGGATCACGGTCAGCTGTGTGCCCTAGAAGCCTGTCTACTTCAACAGTCTCCTTCATGATGAATCTCTTGTAATTTCCTCCTCTCCAGTCAGCTGGAGAAAACTGGGAACTTAATTACTGTAAAATTAGAATGCAGCGTGCTTTTACCATTTAACAGTAATGAAAGTACTGCCAGGGCATGGGGAATCTTAGCGCCCACCTAGAATTTGCTGTTAGATTGAGAGTTTATTTAAATTAAGTAGCCCCTACTGCAGAATTTAGCAGATAATAAATACTTAAGAAATGTCTGTTGATGAATAAGAATTCTAAAATGAAGGTAAATGTTGAGACCCTTTGGCCAGAAAAAATTCAGCAGGAATCCTTGACAGAAAAACTTCAAACCTGTAATAAACATTATAGAAATATGTTTTTGTTTGGTAAGCCTGTATATTTAGCCATATTTGTTATGCTTTGTTTCTCTAGAAAGTGAAGCAATTAAGACTCAAACAAGTGGAGAGGCAGATGCAGCTGGAAGAATGGATCTAGAGGAGCTGATTCACTGTGCAACTGACAAGACAGAGATTTATGAAAGAGCTGCTGACCTTTCTAAACAAGTTGAGGGAAATTGTGAAATTATAAATGAACTAGTTGTTGCCTCCACCCTAAAAGGCCACATGAAGAAGAAAAGGTTGAGTGAACTGGGAATCACACAAGCTGATGACAACTTAATGTCACAGGAAATGTTTGTTGCATTTGTGGGGAACCAGTTTAAGTGGAATGGGAAAGGGAGTTTTGGCACATTTCTTTTCTGATCACAGTGATGTAAATAGCTAACAAAATGTTCAATTTTGCACATGCTGCTCATGTAGTTTGCTTCATGTCATATTTGATACATGTGGTTGGGCTTGAGAGAAATGTAGATTTATTTCTACCTGCAAGTATTGCACATGGAGCATCCTTTATATCAAAGATCATATATGTAAAACAGAAAACAATTAGAGATTTTTGATCTAAAATATCTTTCTTAAATATATATATATCTCATATTAAGCCTGTTAATAACTTTCTAGTGTAAATGTACTTTACCCCCAGAACATAAGACTAATTTTGTCATCAACGTGCAGAAGCATGGGTCTGTCAGACCATATTTATTCTTTAGAATGTTTCTGTTGGTGAAAAATTAATTTTTATGAATTTTATTATGTGAAATAATGAGTACTTAGTAGGAAAAAGAATCACGAAAACAGTAGTAAATTTTTAATATTGAATGTCTATAAAAATATTTTTAACATCGACTTGCGGTGTACAAAATCTTTTTAAAAAATTCTTATATGAACTATAATAAAAACACCAAAAGCACTTTACAAAATGAAATCTTTCCTTCAATTATCACACCTGAGGCAGTCTGTATACATGACTATTGCATGTTTGATATACATGTATTGCATACACTGACAGCACATGTGTTTTGCTTTCCTAGGCTTTTTATAGGATATTCTTGGCATCATGCTGTTCTTGTTTTGTCAGGAGGTTCTTACATTTTAAGTATATAGACAGGAACACAAAATATTGATAAAATAAAGTGTTAAATTCTTAATATGTGTTGTGCCTTTAGAATAGTCAACATTTTCATTAGCTGTGTACTTGCTTAGAAAACTTAAAAGATAACATAAAGAATAAATTCCTATATGAACTATAATGAAAATACAAATAGGCTAAGGCAGGAAAATTGCTGAGTTCAAGGCTAGCTTGGGCTACAAAATAAGTTAAAGTCCAGTCTAAACTGCACAGTGAAACCCTGTCTAGAAAAAAAAAATAGACCTCTACAACAAAATTAAGCTTTGCTTCAACTGGCAAGTCACTCAAAGCAATTTTCACACATGACAACTGCATGCTGCATGTTCTCGCTTTCACTGACAGCACATGTGCCTACATATCCTTATGTGGCAGTCTTGTCACCTCTTTCTGGTTTGTCAGAAGCTTCCTACTATTTGTACAACATATACTTAGGGAAATAAGATGTCAATAAAATATCAAATATGTAATGAGAACTCAGAATAGAGATCAACATTTTTTCTTTTTTTTAATTTTGAAGGTAGTAAAATATGACACAACAGGACAGAATAAAGCCAATTGAGACAATGCAGTGAACTTGGTACAGAACATCACAGCAGGTTACTGGGATAACAGTAATAGGTACCATAGTATATCTTGTTATCTTCACAGTAGTTGTTCTTTCAATCAGGTATAGCAAAATCAAACCAAATACAGAACATTATAGAACTTATCAAAGCAGAATATTGAATAGAACAATACAAT
Source organism: Hydrochoerus hydrochaeris (assembly GCA_004027455.1). Lineage (NCBI taxonomy): Eukaryota > Metazoa > Chordata > Mammalia > Rodentia > Hydrochaeridae > Hydrochoerus > Hydrochoerus hydrochaeris. The sequence goes on from PVLA01001965.1 coordinate 239,289, forward strand.
TAATCAGAACAAGGCAAAACAGTGATAGCCTTCAAATATTTGCCTTCAAAGAGATGGTAGAAGGAAATCCCCCATATTTGCTATATTGCATACGGTCATCCTCCCAAGAGATGCTCAGACCTTTGGCTCCCATTTGCTAATGGGGGGAAGGATGGGATGTTTCATTCTCAGCCCATGTTTCATTCACAGCTGCTTACCAGGGAGGCGAGTGGGTTGCTTTCTTTCCCAGTGCCCTAAGTTCCAACATGGCAGGATCTTAGGAGACACTGGCTGGCTCTCTCCCAGGAGAGCACCCCGCTTGTTTGAGCCTTGGCTGCTTACCAGGGAGGCGAGCAGGTTGCTTTCTTTCCCAGCATCCTAAGTTCCAACATGGCGGGATCTCAGGAGACACTGGGTGGTTCTCTCCCTGGGGTGCCTGCCGCTTCCTTGAGCTACGGTTGTTTACCAGGGAGGCAAGTGGGTTGCTCTCTTTCCCAGCCGAGATCAACATTTTCATACCAGCTGTTTACCTGCTTACAAAAACCTAAAAGATAACATCAGAAGTAAATTCTATATGAACTACCAGTAGAACTCTACTACAGAAATAAGCTTTGCTGTCACACCCAAGACAGTCTTCACACATGACAACTGCATGTTCCATACACACGTATTGATTATACTGAAGATGTATGTTTTTTTCCTGTCCTTTATTGTAGAGCGCAGTTGACATCTTTTTGTCTTTCTGTTGTCGTAGCAGGTTTTTGTGATACAGCTCCTGACTGTTCATCTGTCAGCTCACCAGTGTGCTCCACAATGTTTTTGCATAGTTCCCTGTGCAAAAACTTTCTTTTTCCTCTACTGTAAATGATCTCTTAGAGTTCCAGTCCCAATCCTCAGAAAATTTCAGTGATATTTTACACTTGTTACTTTCTTTGTAAACTATCAGTATTCATGCCACACATATTCAGGACTGAATACAACCATTAGCCAATACTTTGTTTCAAGTGACATCGTAGTTGCTGCATAACTCATCAACAGCATCTGCTCCTTCTTTAGTTTTGCTGTAGAAAGTTTCCATCTCAGGCTTCTGTTTTGCTGAGATTTCCCTATCAATATTTCCCCATCATGATGAAGTGTTGACAGCAGTACTAGTTTTTCTTTGCCATATATGAGGTCAATGTTCTGCCTTTCTGAAGTTCAAAGATCATACCATACAATTCTCCATTTTGAAATTGCAGTATTTCATTTGGAATTTCTGCTTTATTACTGTATACAGTTCCCACACTGGTCAAATTGTGCTGTTAGCAAATGTAGCATCAATTGGAAACTGGAAAACAAAACTGGAAAACCAATTGTCGAATATCACATTCTGAATAGTTTGGAAGATGAGAGAAACAAGTCTGTTCACAGCATTGCCCAGTTTATCACTATACAAATAAGGACACGATAACTGAGTTCCAGGGTAAATGTCCAAATTGAAAAAAGGGCATAAGTTTATGTCATGTTTTGATCCTTCATTTTTACATTGTCTTAAATTCCTTTGATCATCATGAGAAATCTGTACAAAGTACAGCAGACCTATGAATGCTTTCAGTTCAACTTGCAAGGTGTCACAATAAATATATTGAATATGGCTATTGGTGCATACAGGACATTTTGCTTGCATTTTGGTCTTTGTGTATCTCACAGCATCTTTTAGCATTTTGTCTGTTACATTTTCCAATGTCAAATGACAGTACTGGGATTCTGTTTAGTACATTTCACCCTTGCCAAGATCCTCACTATATTTTCAGACCTAGTTCTAACATTGGATTGTTATATTTGCTTGTGATATTATTTTGCAATCTTTTGACTAGCCAAATATGTACTCACAGTACTGTTTTCTTTGTCATCTCGATCAACCCAGCCAGATCTGATAAAAGTACTTCTGCTTCTTTGTTCTCATCAGAGGGTGCTTGAGTCTCTTCTGCAGCCCTCCTGTGCCCATAATAAAGGCCTCTTTTTTCCTTTCTTTGTCTCTCATCTTCCCACCAAACCCACCCAGGGCCTCTCTAACCCCAGGCCTCACTTTCTGGTAAGCCTGCCCCAGGTCTCAATAACCTGAGGCCTTCTGCCAAATTTGTCCCAAGCCTTACCAACCCCAGGTCCCACCTTCCTCCCAGGCCCACCCCAGGCCTGTCCTGGGCCTCAGTAACTCTACACCTCACCTATTGTAGCCTCACCAACCCCAGGCCACCTCTTCTCACCAAAGGCTTCAGGAACTCCAGGCCTCATCTTCATGCCAAATCCACCCCCTGGCCTACCGTCCTCAGGCCTCATGTTTCCACCAAAGTCCACCTTAGGCATCCCTAAGACCTCAGGACCAGGAGTGTGAGGTGCAGCAGGCAAGCAGGAGCCTGGATGAGTGGAGAGGGGCCAGGAGAGACGGAGAGATAGAGGGTAACACACAGTCAGGTACTAGGGTTGGATTAGGGTCAATGGTAGAGTTGATGTTGGGTATTGGTTGGGCTCAGGCTAACCTCAGCATTGTAAATAAATGTTATTTTGGATTGGAGTTTGTAATATTGCTTGGCATATCTTTATGCTTATTAGTCACAAGTAGGTTATCTCAGTTGTCAAATCAATGGTGTTTTAATACAATAATGCAATTCTTAGGGCCACTTTATTTCACCATCTACCCTGCCTTCAAGAAAACTTTTAATTCATAAACTGCAGATTCAGGCTACTTCTATATATTCCTCTGTTTTAACAAAGAAATTCAGTTAGCAGATTTGGAAATCTGTCAATTGATTTGTTTGAATTTTTACAACTGATACTATGTAATATCAGACATATTTTTTTCCCCTAAAAGGCAATAGTAGTTTAAAATGAAATATAACTCTATACAGATGCTAATATTTTGGGAAATGTTGTTAGAAAAATGCAGATCGTACATTATCTTGAAAACTGTGTTTCATGGAATTTATTTAGCATAATTGAACTCTTATAATCTCTCTTTACATAGAATGCCTCAGAACCATATTTCCCTCAGTATAAATTCCTTTAAAACATGTTTCTTTTTTTTTTTTAATTTAATGACACCACTGTTAAACATTTTTTTTTTCATTTGTTTTTTGAGACAGTGTCAATCCACAGTTCAGGCAGGCCTTGAACTCACTATGTAGCCCAGGCTGGCTTTAAACTCAGGGTGAACTTTCTACTTCAGTCTTCCAAGTGTTGGGATTACAGGTATGTACCATCACTCTCAGCTTAAATCTCTTGTTTACCAGTGACCCCAGGATTAGTGTCAAAGTTTCAATACCAGTCAATGAAAACTGTGTCACTGTAGAGTACTGTGGCATCCTAGCTATTCAGCTGTTACAGGGCTAAAATTGTTAGGACACCTTTGAATGTCTCATCTTTTTAGGTTGTCAGTAAGTACTGTTTTTCACAAAATTTGGGGGCACTGGAAATATCTGAGTTAAGAATCATTTCATCTTTTACTTGTTTTTATACTCACTTAGATTCAGGTATTTCTTTTAAAGTGTGTACATGACCTGTCTGAAACTCCCACACTTCCCCAGTGATGGAGGAGGGAAAACTTTTAAGATGTGGGGTTGGGAGAGTGAAGAATTTTCAGTGTAGATATTAGCCTTTTGCAAATACTACAACTGGGAAGTACAAAGTGGAAAAAGTATGCAGTAGTTAAAACATTTGCTCTATAAATTGTTGACCTTTAGAGGTATGACGGCTGCTAAAAATAGAATCCTTACACTAAAGGAAAACTTACGCCATTTTGAAAATGAGATCTTGTTCCATAAATGCAGCTGAACTAAATATAAATGTTAGTGCACTAATCAATGCTATCAGTAGAGTCCAGTAGAAACTTTGACACAGTGACTTTCTATTATAAATTACGTAGTGTGTTCAAACATTGTCATACAGAATTTTTATATTCTTCCTACAGAGATTATACTAGTTTTTTTTAAAGAAAACTTTTGAAATCCCACAAATCAACATTCTCTATTAATCATGAATGACTTAAGATTTTCTCAATACTGTCTGAGATTTCTTTAAATTATGTACTTAACAACAGAGAAACTGGATTGTTTCTGTAAATAAGGCTGTTTCCACCTGAAATTCTGTCACAAGTGCTGGGTATTTTTAGAGCTAATAATGCATTAACTTAGTTTATAAACTCTTAAACCATATATTTGGCCTGTAAAATGTACAATTTCATATCAACCATCTCTTAAGTTAGCCTATAAATATTGTTGTATAATTTTATTTGGTTAGAAACATCTAGACTAAGCTCAGGGTTTTTTCTGCTACTCAGGTCAGGAATTTTTTTAGTGCCATATATTTATCAAACTATTTTTGGTTTACACAACTAGCCATATTTTGTATAATACAACAGAATATAGTGCTCACACTTAACTTTTATGTAAGGAGTTCTGGAACCCAGTCTAGCAGAATTAGAGAGAAAAGTCTAAGAAGATTTAACAGAAAGAGTCAACATTTTCAGGCTAACTGGTTGAATCTACTAAAGATAAATAATGTCTACTATCTCAAATCTCAGTTTGTTATGTTGAACTATTATTTTTGCTTATCTGTTGGGTCACTGAATAAAACTGGGGAGCTACAATTCAGTTTCATGAGCCTTTTGTGTGAATAGAAAATAAATAGTTACTGTAAACTGCCTTGCAGACAAAGTGGGAACTGTCTTGCATGATATTTAGGGAAAATGAATTTAAGATGTGCGTTTTAAGCATTGCATTTCAACAAGACATTTGAGAACACCACAAATTTTGAAAAATATAAAGCCTTTTAAAAAGTTTTAAATTTTGTTGAGAACAGATCACTGTCTTTTTTTTGGGGGGGTATTGGAGATCGAACTCACAACCTCATGCTTGCAAGTGAGGCACTTAGACCACTGAGCTAAATCCCTGGTCCACAGATCACTATCTTAAGCTTTATTCTTTTAAACAGATTTTGACATTATTTTTGTGTATTACAATTTAAAAATATTTTTAGAATAAACTGTCTCTAGAAGTACTTCATTCAAAAGTTATATGTTAAAATATATAACCAATTTATAACAGAAACATATGTTATAAAATTATGCCATTTGTGATAGGTCATCAGTATTTTCAAATTATGTTATTAACTCATATTTGTGTCTCATACTGTCATATATTGATGTAAGCATCATATATCTAAAGAACATACACATATAACATATTTGAGGTTAGAAACACCAAAAATACTGTTTTTGAAGCTCATAGGGAATTTTAATAAAAACAAAGTGATTTAAAAATAAAACACCATTTTAAGTACTAAATTTAATTTAAGCAAAGGCTACACAGATAAATATAGCAATCCATTTATTATTTTAAAGCCATCAAGTCTTTTAGTATCTCTTAAAATTATTGGCATTAGGCAGCATCAAGAATGCTATTAATAGACCAAGTAACTTATAGCTATTAGCTCTTTGTAACAATAGATTTTTAGAGAGAGAGCAGAAAGATGGCCAATTGATAGCATGACAGAAAGCCTCTCTGAGAAAATCAACTCAGATGCTAGAATTTAACACCATGGAGAAGACCAGATGAAAGGAGAGGAATTCTCATGACCCAGGAAGAAACTGAGGAATAGGCCCTGTATGCAAAGACTGTAGGTTGGCCATCAACACCCATTACAGTGACTGAAGACTTAATACAGTGACCTAAAAACTCAGGAAGAACACTATACATGGCCTCTATGTCCACAAGTTCAGAGAATGTCTTACCTAAGACCTCCAGTCTGAGAAGGATACCTTAATGGGGATCTGTGGACCCTAAGCCCCATCAGTCTTCAGCAGCAGGTCCAAGTAGATCAGCCAGAAATGAATGCAGTCGTGACAAGATCTCCTGTTAGGGCAAGGAGTTAGAGGATGGCTTACCTGCTCTTTGGCAGCTAGGACAGTCACTCTTCCAATGGCCTTTGAGATTGAAAAAGGGGCAAGACCCCAGAGGAATGCCAGGATTGGGGGACTCTTGTCCAATGTCCTTCTTTGTTGCACTTGAAGCATGGTCTGGGAGGGGCTCGGGCAGCTCCACCTTGTCTCAGTTTACCTATCTCAGAGCTCCAAATGTCACTGCTAAAAGATCAGATTGTTATTTTTCTTTTTATTTTTATCTCTGTTGTTGAAAACATGAAAAGTCACATTAAGAAGGTGTCCCTGTGGGGTTTGAGGGCCAAATTTAGCCTTTTGTCTTGGGATCTGGCCCACAGTGGAAGGTATCTGTCTCTTCCAAAGTCACAAGACATCTAGTTTTCTGTGCTGGCTCTTTTGAGGCCCTAGCCTTGTCTGCCTGCCTATAATAATTTTAACTGACTTAACTGCCTGTAGCATTTTTTCTCTGAAGAAGTAACCCAAACTGCCTGAGGGATAATAGGTAGAGACTGATCAGGCTGAAGGGGGTTGAAGTTGTCAATTGGCAGGGATTCTCTGCAGAGCTTTTAACTAGTGGCCCTCAGTAGACAGCAGGCATTTTCACCTTGGGTAAGTGCACAGCTTTAAGTCTAAAGGAGACAAAGGCAAAGAATCAAGTATTCAGGAATCAAATAATACAATCAACAGGATATTTATGAGTATAATTTTAGTAATGTCTTCCCATAAGGAGGATAAGGATAAGGTCCAGGGAATTTTAGAAACTGATATGTTCATTTGTCATACACACATTTAGGTTTTACAATTTTATAAGTACCTCCTGTGCTGTTAGAATGTCTAATGCCATCTGATTTTTGGATAATGGCCTGTTTTATTAATTTTACCTCTTTATTTAGGAGAGAGATCAGCTGTGGTGTCATTTAAGGCCTGTTAAATATAGTTAATTATGGTCCCAATATGCATCATTAACCTTTTTCTGGAAAGAAAAAACACCTTTTTCTGGTGGATCCCAGCAAAAGGAATACAAAAGGACTTTATAATTATCTCTTAATTTTTTTGTTGTTGAACATCCAGAAGATTGATAACAGTACAGTGCAGTCGAGATAGTAGAACATTAAATGGAACTACTATTTTCTGTTAACCATGGGTGTTTTAACATTTGAGCACTGAAGAAATTTGTGACATTGTTTGGACTGCTCACTATTTAAGCATCTCTAAGTATTACATAAATTTTGTTTAAAAATTATTATTTGACTGGTGACCTCATGTTGATCCAACCTGAATCTCCTGGCTGGAGCACAAGAAAAAGGCAGATGCCTGGATCTGAAAGAAAACACTTGTCATCATAAACAATCTCAATTCTACATTTGAAGGCATGAATATACCATGAGATCAGCAATAATGAATTGTCTTAATCATATGAACTTTACTTGGGGTGTCTCCCATAAGGCTATAGAGATTATGGGGGCCTCCAATTAATGAATAAGAACTGGTTAAAGTTACCAGGTGGCCACTTTCTTATTTATCAATTGAAGTCTTGTCCAGTTTCGCCTCACCTCAAGGGATTTTGTTTAACCAGTTTTAGCATCATTTTGACCAGCTGGCAACCTAGGTAGAAGCAGGTTTTTAAATATATAACCCAAATAAACCTTGATTAAATGATCTGAAAATGCAAAAGAAGAAGAAAAAAGATTGTTGAGCTCAAAGAGGAACAGCTGTTTTCAGAGCAGGCAAATAGACAAGCATGGACAGATGATCTGGACAGTATAAACAGACTGAACAAACAGACAACAGGTATATAGACTGACAAATATGTTACAAATTTAGAGTGCACTCAAATATATTTGGTCAATTTGAGCTATAATAAATAGACTAGGGCAAACCTTTTGGTAGATTAATTAATAGAGATCTCTTGAAATAAGAATAGCAGAAAAGAAACCTAATTTATGGCTAACCTGAGATACATCAGAGAGGGGAAAAAAGGGTTATGAATATGAATTAATCCCTTGGGACCAGCCTGTAGATGGCTTCTGCTGGTCCCATGATGAGGGACCACAAGAGGGTAACCATTGACCCTGCGACTAGTTGCAAGATGTTGGCACACTGTCATGTGTCAGAGGGCCACAAGATGGTGGCTGTCCTCCAGATGAGCTGCAGCAAGATGGCTGCTGAGAACCATGTGGCTTGCTGGAGTGCTGGAATGCATGAGACTGAGTATGGTGGGCTGGCAGGGAAAATGATGAGGCAGGGTTAGGGGACAAAGAAACTTCTGATGGAATAGATGGCTCAGGTGGAGGAGATTGAGAAATCAGAGACTGGGGAGAGAAACTAAGGGAAGGATTAGAGGCCACTGAGGGTGAGGAAGGGGAGAGGATGACATTGGGGGCACAGAAACCTCTGGCTGAGAAAGTTGCAGGATTTGGTCTGAGAGATACAGGGAAGGAGCTGTAAAGACAGGAGGTGCATCATCTAAGTGGTCTGGTGGGGAGGGAAAGAATTCTTGGTGGAGCAGGTGAGCCAGAAGTATTTGGGCCATCATACAAGACATAGTGAAAGAAAGACACATCCTCAAAGTGAAAAAGGCCTAAACATGAAGGGTTTCTGCCAACTTGCTGCCATTGTGACAAAAGTATAAGTAAAATATTAGCTTTTTAGTTTTCATAGCCTTCTTGAGGCCAAGAACACCAAGGTTATGAACCAGGCACCCCCAGAGATGTGTTTTTTGGGGCACAGGAAATGGTCCCTCTGGGTTGGGGATTTAGCTCAGTGCCTTAAGCACCTGCCTAGCAAGTGTGAGGTCATGAGTTCAGTCCCCAGTACCAAAAAAAAAAAAAGGTCCCTGTGACCAAATTATAAGTGAGCTGAGAGAACAACTTCGCCTCGGGATATAAGAGGAATGTGGAAATTGTCCTATATCACACTTAACAAAAGAGATTGTCACCTATTTTGAAAGTGTGACACAGAAAGTCCCAACACCCATTCCCCTTGGCTGTCACCAAAGAGTATGGGGTGGGGTCCCAGGGAACAAAATAACAGTTTTGCCTCAGGCTGTGCTGCCCAAGGAATGCGAAAACTGGTATCTCTGTCCAGGGATGGCAAGAATAGGTTTTCTGACACAAGCTTGTGAATTTTAGGAACAGAAACAGAAAACCCTGCGCAGCAGCTCATCTGTGATGTGTGAGGAAGGTCATTGTTGCATGTGGATTAGCAGCGGCAAGTAAACAGTCCCAGAGAAAAAATAGGTGGTTCATAGGCAGGGTAGCTCCAACTGGGAGGGGCCCCAGGAGCTAACACATTCTACCATCCCAGTCTCAAGGCACCATTATGAAAGAGTTTTCTGGCACAATAGAGAAGCAAAAGTACAAAAGAACAGGTTTATTGAGGTGAGGACCTGGGAAGGAGCACTCAACCCATGGCGGCTTCCTTCAACTGGAAAATGGGGAGTATGTAACCTTTGACTGGGGGTGGAGTTTATGGTGGGTATTGGTGATGCACGAGGAGCTAATTGGAATTCTCTGTGCATGCAAACAGGAAGGGGAGTTGCAATTAGGGCTGAGGAAGAAGCAGGAAGTGGTAGGCATTCCCACTCTGGCTATCTGCCATGTTATACCACCACCACAATTGTACAGTAATTTATAATAGGGCAAGAACCTTTCCATCTTCTTGTAGAGAAAAAATTTAAAAATTGTCAATATGTCAAAATTCCATTTGTGGAAGATGGCAGATTGATAGGTAACAGGGTAGAGAACCTCTCTGAGAGAAATAGCTCAGATGCTAGAATTTAACACTATGGAAAAGATCAGATGGAAGGAGAGGTATTCTCATGACCCAGGAAGAAACTAAGAGAAAAAAAAAAAAAAGAAACGAAAAGAAAAGAAAAGAAAGAAAAAAGGAAAAATGTGGACAGAAGGTTAGAATCAGACATGTTCTTACTGGAGCCTGTCCCACACTGTGCTGGGTGCCTTGGAGTCAGACAATTCACGGTTGTGCTGAAGTCACCAGTCCACTTTGGGGCAGGAACAGCTGACTGATGCCACTGTGATTGCCTGTTCTTTTTTTAAATTTTTTTTATTTTAAAGAGAATAAAACAAAAGAGGACAGATCTAAGCAGATCAGAACAGAACAATGTAAGCAACACAGCACTTCACAACAAGACAATTGGATATTAACAGTAGCTATCATAATGTCTCTTTATTTGAAATAGTTGAGCTTAGCTTTACACACAATAATGTCAAACATAACAAAGTAGAATAAACAACTCAAGAGAATGGAAGTATTCCAAGATATTCTGAACCATATAATCAAAGATGAACAATGGCTGCTATCTCATTTTCCATAAAAATTTTGTTTTTACTATCATACATATTAAAATCCAATAAGACACAATGTGATAGAACCAATGGTAATAGAAAAACAAAAGCATGGTAGGACTTCAGAGCAAGATGATATTAAATCAACACTGGCTACCATACTGTCTTGTCTTCAAAGTAACTATTCATATGATCACATATACTAAAATCAAACAAAACAAAATAAAACCATTTGAACCAATGAATGAAGACATAAGACATCAAAGCAGTATAATGGTGAACCATGATTTCCATAAAATCTTCTATACTCTTACCATTTCTTACACTAGGGAGACTATATGGTATTTATACATGTGAGTTTTATTTATTTCACTTATGAGTATAGATTCAAGATGCATCCATTTATTTATAAATATCTCAATGTGATCATCCTTTATAGCTGAGTAGTACTCCATTGTATAAAAGTACCACAATTTTTTTATCCATTCCTTGGTTGATGGGCACTTAGGTTGTTTCCAAGATCTGGCTATTACAAATTGTGCTGCTATAAACATGGGTGCGCATATATCACTGTGGTTAGATGTTTTCAGCTCTTCTGGGAATATGCCTAAGAGCGGAATAGCTGGGTCAAATGGGACCTCCATCCCCAGCTTTTTGAGGAATCTACAGATTGACCTCCACAGTGGTTGCACCAGTCTACACTCCCACCAACAGGGCAGGAGAGTTCCTTTTTCCCCACAGCCTCTCAAGCATTTGTTGTTGGTAGTTTTGTTGATCCTGGCCATTCTTTCTGGAGTGAGATGGTATCTCAGTGTGGTTTTAATTTGCATTTCTCTAATGACCCATGATGATGAACATTTTTTCATGTATTTATTTGCCATTCGTATTTCTTCATCTGAGAAGTGTGTGTTCATCTCGGATGCCCATTTTTGGATTGGGTCTTTGAATTTCGGGGGTCTGATTTTTTTTAATTCTTTATAAGTTCTAGACAGAAGTCCTTTGTCTGAGGGACAGTTCACTAAGATTTTTTCCCAGTTTGTAGGTTTTCTTTTCACTCTGCTGGAGATTTCTTTGGACATGCAGAAACTCTTTAATAAGACATGATCCCAGTTATTGATTCTGGAAAGTATTTCCCGTGCAGTTTGGTTCTTGTTCATGAATTGTCTACCTACCCCTATGTCTTCAAGATTTTTACCTACTTTGTCTTGCAACAGATTTAGTGTTTCTGTTTTAATATTTAGATCTTTGATCCATTTGGATTTTAGTTTAGTACATGGTGATAGGCATGGGTCTAATTTTTGTTTTTGGCATATGGATAGCCAATTTTTCCAGCACCATTTATTAAAGAGACTGTTCTTCTTCCAGTGAACATGCTTGGCCCCTTTATCAAAGATAAGGTGGTTGAGTGTGTTTGTAGTTGTATCTTCTAATCTATTCCATTGTCTGTTTTTATTCCAATACCATGTTGATTTTATTACAAGTAGCTTTGTAGAATAACTTCAAGTCAGGGATTGTGATGCCTCCTGCCTTGGCTTTGCTGCTTAGAATTGCCTTTGCTATTCTAGGTCTCTTCTGGTTCCAGATGAAATTTAGGAGTGATTTCTCTAGATCTATGAGGTATGTTAGTGTTATTTTCATTGGGATTGCATTGAATATGTATAACAATTTTGGGAGAATGGCCATTTTTACAATATTTATTCTTCCTATCCATGAACAAGGGATGTCTTCCCATTTTTTGAGGTTCTCTTTGATTTCTTTTTTCAGGGTATTATAATTTTCCCTGTACAAATCTTTTACATCTTTTGTTAGATTAATTCCTAAGTATTTCATTTTTTTGGATGCTAGTGTGAAGGGTGTGGCTTCTCTTATTTCTCTCTCGGTGATTTTGTTGTTAGTGTATAAGAATGCTATTGATTTTTGAGTATTGACTTTGTATCCAGCTACTTTGCTGAATTTATTTATTATATCTAGGAGACTTTCAACAGAGATTTGGGGGTCTTCTATGTAGAGTATCATGTCATCTGCAAATAATGATAATTTAACTTCTTCTTTTCCTATCTTTACTCCTTTTATTTCTCTTTCTTTTCTAATTGCTCTGGCTAGTATTTCCAGTACTATATTGAATAGGAGCAGTGATAATGGACATCCTTGTCTTGTGCCTGATTTTAAGGTAAAGGCTTTCAGTTTTTGGCCATTTAATATGACACTGGCTGTTGGTTTGTCATAGAGGGCCTTTATCATATTGAGGTAAAGACCATCTATTCCAATTCTCTGTAAGGTTCTTATCATGAATGGGTGTTGGATCTTATCAAAAGCTTTTTCTGCATCTATAGAAATGATTATGTGATTCTTGCTTTTGGCTCTATTGATATGGTGGATTACATTTATTGATTTACGTATGTTGAACCATCCCTGCATGACTGGGATGAATCCCACTTGGTCATAGTGTATAATCTTGATGATTTGCTGCATCCTGTTTGCCAATATTTTATTGAGAATTTTTGCATCTATATTCATTAGGGAGATTGGCCTGTAGTTCTCTTTTTTAGTTGGGTCTTTCTCAGGTTTTGGTACTAGAGTGATATTTGCTTCCAGGAATGACTTAGGGAGAATTGCTTCCCTTTCAATATCATTGAAGAGTTTGAGGAGTGTTGGCATTAAGTCTTCTTTGTATTTCTTGTAGAATTCCGCAGTGAATCCATCTGGGCCTGGGCTCTTCTTTGTTGGTAGGGACTTGATTACATTTTCAATTTCATTCATAGAAATTGGGTTATTCAGCAGTTTTACATCTTCTTGATCCAGCTTTGGTGGTTCACATGTTTCTAGGAATCTGTCCATTTCTTCTGTGTTATCGAACCTATGAGAGTAGAGGTTTTCAAAATAGTTGTTGATGATCTTCTGTATTTCCACAGGATTGGTAGTGATTTCTCCTTTTTCATTCTGTATTGCATGAATTTGAGTCTTTTCTTTCCTTTTTTAAAATTAGGTTGGCTAAGGGCTTGTCAATTTTATTTTATTTCAAAGAACCAACACTTTGATTCATTGATTCTTTGAATTGTTTTCTTAGTCTCTATTGCATTAATTTCTGCTCTGATCTTTATAATTTTCTCCCTTCTTTTGGCTTTGGGCTTGGCTTGCTCTTCTTTTTCTGGATGTTTCAGGTGTAATATCAGGTTGCTTATTTGTGTTTGTTCTGTTTCCTAATGTGGGAACTCAGTGCAATAAATTTTCCTCTGAGGACTGCTTTCATTGCATCCCACAGGTTCTGGTAAGTTGTACTTGTATTTTCACTTGCTTATAGATATTGTTTAATTTCTTTTTAAATTTCCTTTGTGACCCACTAATTGGTCAAGAGTGTATTATTTAATTTCCATGTGTTTGTGTGGTTTTTGCAGTTACTTTTATCATTAATTTCCAGTTTCATGGCACTATGATCTGATAACATGCATGGGATAATTTCAATTCTTTTGCATTTACTTAAATATGTTCTGTGGGTTAGTATATGGTCTATTTTAGAGAATGTCCCATGTACTGCTGAGAAGAATGTATATTCTGATGTTGTTGGATGGAACACTCTGTATATGTCTATCAAATCCATTTGTTCACAGGTGTGATTCAGTTCTGTTATTTCTTTGCTGATTTTCTGTCTAGTTGATCTATCCCTTTGTGTCAATGGTGTGTTAAAGTCTCCTGTTATAAGTGTGTTATTGCCTATTTCATTTTTCATTTGTGTTCATTCTTGATTTGTGTAGTTGTGTGCTCTGGAATTTGGTGCATATATATTTAAGATTCATATCTGTTCCTCTTACAGTTTTCCCCTAACTAGTTTGTAGTGACCTTCTTTATCTCTTTGGACCATTCTTGGTTTGAAGTTCACATGGTCTGCAAACAGAATAGCTACCCCCACTTTTTTTTTAGTTCCTGTTGCATGGAGTATTGTTTTCCATCCTTTGACTTTCAGTCTATGAGTTTCCTTTTGGGTTAGATGGGTTTCTTGTAGACAGCATATGATTGGATTTTGTTTCTTGATCCATTCTGCCAGTCTGTTTCTTTTAATTGGTGAATTGAAGCCATTTACATTAATGGTTATAACTGTCATATATTGGTTTATTGTTGACATGTTATCTTTCTGATGTTGTATCTTAGCTTTCCATTCTGTTTGTCTGTCTTGGTTAGTGGTTTTTTCCTATGTGTATCTAGAATGTCTTTCAGTATTTTTTGTAGGTTTGGTTTGGTGATCATGAAGTTCTTCAGCTGTTCTTTGTCATGGAAGTATCTTATTTCTCCATCCATTTTGAAGGACAGTTTTGTAGGGTACATCAGTCTGGGTTGGAAGTCGTTTTCTTTAAGGATCTGAAACACTTCACTCCATGCTCTTCTTTACTTCATTGTTTGTGTTGAGAAGTTTGCTGTGATTCTGATAGGTTTTCCTTTATAGGTGACCTGTCTTTTCTCTCTAACAGCTTTTAATATTCTGTCCTTATGTTGGATTTCTGGGATGGTGATTATTATATGTCTGGGTGTAGTTTTGTTTTGGTTATGGCTATTTGGAGTTCTATATGCCTCACTAATCTGTATGTCAGTTTCCACATTCATGTTTGGGAAATTTTCAGCTATTACTTCTGTAAATAGCCTCTTGATATCATTTGTGTTTTCCCCTTCTTTTTCTTTTATCCCTGTTAATCTTATATTGGTTTTTTTCATCATCTTGCAGCTGTTGAATTGTTATTTCCTGATTTCTTGTTATTGTTAGAAGATCATTTCTTTCCTCTTCACTAGCTGCAATCTTATCTTTGAGGTCTGAGACTATCTTCACTTTTGTTGAGGCAGTTTTTGCAACTTTCATTAGAGTTTTTGATTTCCTGAATATCTCTTTGAGTCTGCTTAATGCATTTTGTTTGTCTCTTAAACTGTTCATTCAGGGATTCTATCATTTTGCTTTGTTCCTCTAATTATTTAGCTGTGTCTTTGTTGGATGCATTTAGTGTTTCTTTCACTACTTTTATCATTTCTTCTTTTACCTGGGAACATATTTCTGATTTGAGTTGCCTCATAGCTTCCTGTACTTGCTTCTTTATTTCAGTTGATATCATTTCATACATTTCAGGTGTATGTGTAGTATTTTCTTCTATGTACATGGCTCCTATTTCTTGGGATGGGTTGGAGGTTTGAGATTGCATTTTGGTCTTTTGTTTTGTCATTTTCCTGTATTTCTATGTTTCCAGCAGTTTTCCAAAGCTTTCCCTTGCGGTGTGGCACCAGCTTGGCTCCCCCTTTGGTTGGCCTGGTTCCCCTGGTTGAATGAAGGTCTCTGGGTGCAGTTCACTAAAACCCATGGAACCTCTGGAGCCCAGTCCAATGACCCAAGGGGGCTGGGCAGGCACCCAGCCTCTGGGATCAATGGTCCCAAACCCTTCCGGGCTTGCCCTGGCGAGCTGCAACTCACCTCACAGTGCGGCGCTGGCCTGGCTCCCCTGGTTGAATGAAGGTCACTGGGTGCAGTTAGCCCGCGGAACCTCTGGAGCCTAGTCCAGTGACCCAAGGGGGGTGGGCAGGCACCCAGCCACTGGGATCGAGGGTCCCAAACCCTTCTGGGCCTGCCCTGGTGAGCTGGCACTCACCTCGTGGTGTGTGGCACCAGCTTGGCTCCCCCTTCGGCTGGTCTGGTTCCCCTTGTTGAACGAAGATCGCTGGGTGCAGTCCACTCAAGCCCACACAACCTCTGGAGCCTAGTCCAATGACCCAAGGGGGCTGGGCAGGTACCCAGCCACTGGGATCGATGGTCCCAAACCCTTCCAGGTCTGCATTGGCAATCTGGAACTCACCTCGCGGCGCACAATGCTGGCTTGGCTCCCCCTTTGGCGGGTCTGGCTCCCCTGGTTGAATGAAGGTCCTGTGGTTGCCAGTTCAAGCCTGTCCTGCCCCAAAGCTGACTGGTGGGATGTGCTTGGGCTGGGTCACAACCCTGGTTGGGACCCAATAGCCAGGGATGAAATTGTCCTGATCTGGTGATGATCGCGCGGCACAGACTAACATGGTGAAGGCACTAACTGGTTGACTGGCTTGGAGGGGAGGGGCCAGCCACACTGCCCCTGTGTGCACCTCACTGATCAACAGCAAACTGGAGAGAGCAGCAATCCTCTAGCCAGCATGCTTCAGAAATACTGTAAGCAATACAGAAAGGGCCTGAGACCTCCACCATACACCTGTCTGAAAGAAACCAGAAACATGACAACAGAAAGAAACAAGAAAAGCCTTTAGCAGCCAATCCAGGGAATATAAGTCCAGGAGAGGTAAATACAGAAGAGATTGAGGGCAGTAAACATGCTCTCTTCTGGTTTGATTATTAACTGCTTTTGAAGTCCTATAATGTCTCCAATGTTTTGTTTTTGTTAATATTGTTATGTACTGATATATTCAACTATACTATGCCTGATGATGTGGACAATTATACTGAAAATAACAAGAGACATCATAGTAACTACTGTAGATCACCTAGTATTGTGGTTTTATATGTCTTTTTCATTTCTTGTTTTTCTAGGAATCTGTTTTGTCTTGTTTTGATTTGTTTTCCCTAATACAGAAAGAATAGTTGTACATGTAGAGACTCATGCATGCATACAACTTCTGGACAGTTTGTGAGAATTGATTATATAATGCATGATGAAATGAACAGCTACTTTGAAGAAAAAGAGACACTAAGGTACCCAGTGCTAATTCTGTAGCATCATGATATGAAATCTAGCAATACTGTTATTCTTTGTTCAGAGTGAAATTAATCTGTTTTGTTTTATTTCAACATACGAGAAGGTATGGACAGCTATTTTGAAAAGAGCAAGAGACATTATGGCAGCCATTGTTGACTTCCATATTTTCTGGTCTTGAAGACCTAAAATGCCTTCATCATCCTATTCTGATCAGTTTGATGCTATATTGTTTTGTATGAATTTACTGTGTGTGAAGATATGGATGACTATTTGGAAGAAAACAAGAGACAATATGATAGACAGTGAAGATCTCCAGTGGTCTTGCTTTGAAATCTGTGTCTCTTGTATTATTTTCTTGTGATGTTTTGTTGCATTTTGTTCTGTTTAATTTTACCCTCTTTAAAATAAAAAAATTTCATTTGCATGCACTATAACAGAATAGTATTTAAATTTTTTGAAGTTTTTTGGGAGCATTTTGAACTTGAATCTTTCTATTGATCCCCAATGGATTAATTTATCACTAAATTTTTATGAGACCAAAGGCAAATTGTTTTGGATGTCCATATATGAACCTACTTGAAAGACTATAAAAGATACTATTAATTGTGGACACTGAAAATGGCAAAGCTCAGAAAATCTGGAAAGGCCTAAGAAATGTTGAGAGAAATATTTATTCTGTTTTAGCACCTGCTGACATTATCATTTTAGAGTTGATGGAGTTGTTACCTATGTAAATAAATATGGACTCAACTTTTTCAAGAAATTAGGAGACTGGACAATGTTTATTTAGATTCAAGTTGATGCACAAGAATAAACTGCCTATTTTAATATAGACTTAGTAAGAAAACTCTCAAATGAACTTTTATTAGATAATGTTTAATAAATAGAAGTTTCTAAAATTGTTCCCATTTAAAAATCATAATAAATGATAGCAAATATCTGTTATCTAACTCACCTTCTGAATAGAATAATGAAATAGAAACTGTCAGATTCTGTAAACTAGTGTTAGTCATGGTATGCAGACTACTGTAGAGGTTAGAAATAGCTAGAGCTGGGCCTTTACTTGCTACTTATTAAAAAAATAATTTTCATCTTTTATCAGGGATTCAAATGCCATTGGTACTCTAAACTAACTTTTAAAACTAATGTTTAGTACAATATAATTATATTTTACTATAATCTCTATCTTTTTAAACTAATGTCTAGCAAAAAATAGGACCCCTGGTATGAATTTAGTAGAAGCCTTTATATTGACTATTGGTATATATCATTGTTTGAGAAGCTAAATAATTTAAACTTTATAGTAAAGGAATGTTATATTTATATTATCTCAATGTTTAACTGACTCTAATTCTTTTTTTTTTTTTGTACCAGGGATCAAACTCATGACCTCACACTTGCCAGATAAGCACTTGTGCCACTGAGCTAAACCCCTAGCTCCACTGACTCTAATTTTTAAGTCTTTAAGATACTAATAACCTCAAAAATTATAATTATTAGGCCAGAAAATATAGTTCCATGGCATAAGCACCTGCCTGACAAATGCAAGGTCCTGAGTTCAATTCCTAGTGCCAAAAAAAGTTTTTTTATACTTTTAAAATTTTTCCTTTTTTTGAGACAGGGTTCCAGTATGTAATTTAGATGGACTTTGAACTCATTATATAGCCCAGGGTGGTCTTGAACTTGCAGCATTCCTCCTGCCTCAGCTTCTACAGTGCTGACATTCAGGCATGTGCCAGCATATCTGGCAATTCATTTTTTTTTTTACTTTTGTGAAACTAAAACTTTTTCTAAAGTTAAAGTATTTCAAATAAGCCAGGTGTGGTAGTGCATGCCTGTAATCTCAGCTGTTGGGAGACTGAGGCAGGAGGATTACTGTGAGTTTGAGTTCCGCCTGGACTACATAGTGAGTTCAATGCCAGCCTGAACTACATAGCCCCGTTTAAAAACAAATCCCCCCAAAGAACAAAACATTTCAAATATAAATTTGATTGGCTAATGAAGGGGATATGTATATTAGCAGTTGAGGATGTATTTGTTATACCTTTTAAAAGACAAAGAATGGAAAGGTCTTTAATGCAGGCATGGGAGAGATTAATGCACTGAGAATGTGGGAGCTCTCTCACTGGACAGAGGATTGGGGGTTGCTTATAAAGATGACCTTTTTGGAAAAGTCTTTTTAGTTGACAGTGATGCATTATTGCTACATGTTAGTGTGCCCAGGTTGGGGATTTGGGAATCCTTGGCACATGTGGGAAGGAGAGACAGGGAGTCTGGCTTGGATCAGGGAGAAATCTGATAAAATGTTCTTTGTGGCTTCTTTGCCATGTTGTACCACCGCCATGAGGATGCAGAACTAAGCATCAGCTTCTTGAGAGGTGGAATCAACTCCTTCTCTGTGTTTGGTTCTATGATACAGCCAGATAACATGCTCTGGCACCCATATAGGCCACTCAGCATTCTCTGGAAAGATAGAAGCACCACCAGATATCAAGAGTCACTACTAAGCCATAGTGAAACAGTAACATGTTGGAGCCAGCCTATTACCATCTCATGAAAGCCAATTATTGAATTTTTAGAAGTTTTACAAGTTTGTTGTCCCCATATTGGTTATTTGAAATTGTCTTTTGTGAGAGTATTTTGTAAAAAATCAGCAAACCACAAATCAGGACACATTACCTGCCTAACTACTAGGAGCCTGCTGTGACAAGCAAGGCCGTACCATCTCAGGGAAGCTGTCTGAGCCATAGCACCCCTACTTTTTGGCAGGGCTGTTGCAGGTCTTGCTGGAAGTTTTTATGGAACAGGAAGACCTTCCACATCAGTTTTGAATTTACATAAAGTGACCCAACAATACCATCATCTACACTTTGAACAGATAGGAAAAGTTTTTTTGAAGGGACAGAGTAGCTCTGTTGTCCCCACAGGTACAGCAGCACACTTTTTGGCAAAATGCCTCCTTCCCCTGCAATGAAAACAAGTGGCTTTGTTTTTTCTCTTTCCTTTAGGCTGTGAACTGATGACTTGGGTAATTATAATTTGTCTCAGACTATTGGGGATTCTAAGTTTAGTAACCAGGCAGATATGCCTTTTTATTTCATTTGTGTTGACCCCTGCTTCTTTGCTGATACCTCTCACTGTTAAATTATTTTTTCTTTGCATCACCTTGCAGCCATTGAATTATTATTTCCTGGTTCCTTGTTATTTTTAAGAGATCTTTTCTTTCATGATTCTAGCTGTGATCTTGTCTTCAAGGTCTGAAAGTCTATCTTCAGTCTCTTTTAAGCAGTTTTTCCAGCTTTCAACTGAGTTTTTATTTTCCTGGATATCTCTTTGAATCTGTTTCATACATTGTAAATACTTCCTATATTGTTTGTTTAAGCTGTCCATCATTTTCCTATGCTCCTCTTTTTTTAACCTATGTCTTCATTAGATATGCTCAACAATTCTTTCATTATGCTCGTGATTTCCTTTCTCTTTTCTTTCTTCTTTCTCTCTCTCTCTCTTTCTTTCTTTCTCTCTTTCTTTCTTTCTTCTTTCTTTTCTTTCTTCTTTCTTCTTGTACCAGAGATCAAACTCATGACTTTGTGTTTGCCAGGCAGGTGCCTATGCCACTGAGCTAAATCCCTGGCTTGTGATTTATTCTTTTACTTGAGGCATTATTTCTGATCTGATTACTTTTACAGTCTTATGTAGTTGTTTCTTTACTTCAGTTGCTATCCTCTTAGAGATTTCAGGTGTGTGACCTCCATTTTCTTCCATGACTATATCTCCCACACTTGTTCTGTGTGGGCTGGAGGTGAGATTGCCTTTTGTTCCTTCATCTTCACATTCTCCTGGGTTCCTCCCAATAAGCCAGTTGTGAAGTCTCAGGTTCTTCCCTTGTTGGCTACCCTTTCATGGTGTAGGGGAATGGGACAGGCACTTGGGTTTCTCTGAACCCAGGTTCCCAGGGAGGTAGCAGGTGTGGGGTGGGCTTCTCCAGACCAATGCAAATACACTGGGGCTCCCCTAATGGCCAGAGATGTGTGGTGGTAGGGCTGCTTCTTCTCTACCTGCATGTCAACAATGGGACTCTCCCAGTGGCAGCAGGTATGCAGGGGTGTGTTTGTCTGATTCCCTTAGTTGGCCCTGGCTACCCAAAGGAAGCAAGGGTCCCCAATGGTGGCCTGTGGGTGCATGGGGCTTATCTGGCTGTGTCTTCTTGCTTGCCCTGGCTACATGGAGCTTATCTGGCTATGTCTCCTTGCTTACCCTGGTTGCCAGCAAGAAGCAAGTCCTCTGATGGTAATAGCCAGTAAGCAGAGGCTGATCTGGCTGTGGTTCCCCTTCTGTGCTGACTGCCCACAGGAAGAAAGGCTTCCAATGGTGGGGGCTGGCAAGCAGAGGCAGGTCTGGCTGGGTTCTCCTGTTTGTGCTGGCTGCCACAGAAAGCCAGCCTTCTGATGGTGGCAGCTGGCAAGCAGAGGTGGATTTGGCTGGGTCTCCCTGCCCATGCTGGCTGTCCACTGCCTTTCTTCTTTTAATATAATCTGTTACTTTCTTCTTCCTTCATGAGGCTTGTGTAAAGACAACATGGCATGGAATTTATTGTGCCTGAGTGCAGACGGACAAAGTGAGAAGATTTTCTGTAGGGAGCAAAGAGAAGTGAGCCCTTATTATTGGGATGGAAAGAAGGAAAGGGACATTAGGTGGGAATATTTTAAAAACTGCCTGTGATTAAAGTTTTCTGGCTGTCTTGCACCTCAGGGGGCAAAGTCCTTGAAGCATCTGGTGTAAATTTTTGGGTGGCCCCAGATATCCTGGGACCTGCAAAATTCCTTGTCCTACCTTATCTCATTTAGGATATCTTGTGCTTGCTGATAACAGCTGTGGCACTGAGTTCCTTGCTGAAAATAGTGCCTCTGCTGGCAAAGAGGTTGGGGCCTGGGAAAGTCAGGTCTAGTTGGAAACTTACAGTTAGCATGTATTTATAAAAATAAATTTCAGTGAAACAAAAGGTTTATGTGATGATCTAACCTAAATTGATACACAGAAGTCTCATTATTTATTTTTTAAAATTTTGAAAAAGAGTAGTCTTAAAATAGTGAGGTGTAGAAAATATATTCATGGCAGTCTTGGGTTTTGAAGTCCCACTCACTGATTTGACATGCAGAGAAAAGAGCCAAGCAGCCAGTGATGGAAATTTTTGCCAAAAACACAATTTTGGTGGAAAATAAGCAGAGTTCTGTGTCCAAAGAAGGGTGGTTCTGATCTCTTCTTAATAAAGACCAGCAGGTTGAGCTTTTTGGCAGCTCCACTTGGAAATCAAAGGGGGATCTAGGTCCCTGCCTAGATGAGGGACCTGTAGTCCATGGTGCTTTCTGTCTTTCAGACAGCTGCCTAGAGGCGTGCTGGACCATGTCTCTCCTCTACAGGTGAGGATCCTCCTTCCATGGCCTTGGCCCTGATACAGGACTTGGTGATGTAGGGGAAAGAAATTTCCAGCCTGCTAGATGTCTAGTATGAGTTTGTGTTCTCTAAAATCAAAAAATGAATTTTAGGAACAGCAGGTTAAGAGCAGAATATATTTATTAGGGAAAGAAAGCTTCTGTCTGAGAGACAGAAAGGGTCCTGAGTGGGTTGCCTGAAAGGTTCTTGCCCTAGTATAAATTCCTGTACAATTATGGCAGTGGTCTAATGTGGTGGAAGGCCAAAGCAGTAATGCTTACTGCTTCCTCCTTCTCCAGTCCTAATTGCAACTCCTTTTCCCTTTTGTGTTCAAAGAGAATTCCAATAAGTTCCTCACATGTAATCAATATCTGCCTCATGCCCCACTTCTGATCAGAGGTCATATAACTCTCTGCTTCTGTATATTGTCAAAAGAGACAGCTCAACAACCATAGGTTGTATGCTCCTTTCCATGTCCTCAATAAACCTGTTCTTTTTTATTTTTGCTTCTGTATTGTGCCAGATAACTCTAACAAGACCCATTAAAATAAGACTTGCTAAGACACTGATATTCTGCCTTTTTGCTTTACTTAGTGGAGAATATTACTTTTAATGTGTTTTTTTTTTCATAGTAAAAAAGACATAAATTTCTGACCATCTATATCTAAATTTCAGTACAATAAAAACATCTCATAAATTGAATCAGTGAAGGCAAAAAAATTAAAAGCTTCTTAAAATACAAATTCAGTTTAACTAGGCAAGCAATCTCCTGTTAAAGGTATATTTACAACTTCATTACAACCTCAATCCTGCTCCAATATTAAGATTAAATATTACTTTAGACTATTAAAAATCATGAAAATAATATGATTTTTAAAAAGCTAATAAATTATAACTTTAGGTCTTTGTCTCATTATGTAGGCATAAAGGCATATATTATGTCATGCCTATGTGTATGCATGTATTTACATACTGTTGAGATTATTTTTTAAAAGATACTCAATAACTAAAGAAATTTAAATCCAAATATCTTTTTGTTCACATGACTTTTTAAAAATGCTTTAAAATTTACAACAAAGGTGTCCTCAACTGCTAACACGAATTTTCCCTGCATTGGACAATAAAATTTATATTTAAAAATTTTTTGTTGTTATTTTGTTTTGTTTTGTTGAAACATAGTCTCACTATGTAGTTCAGGCTGGGCTTGAACTCACTATGTAGCCCAGACTGGACTCAAACTCAAAGTGATCCTCCTGCCTTAGCCTCCCAAGAAACAGGGATTACAGGCATGTACCACCACACCTTGCATATGTGAAGTGCTTTAACTTTAGAAAAAATTTTCAGTTTCACATAAGTTAAAAAAATTTGTTAGATGTGGAAACACACATCTATAATGTCAGCACTCCAAAATCTGAGGCTAAATGATTGCTGCAAGTTCAAGAATACCCAGGGTTACACAGTGAGTTCAAGGGTCACCTAAGTTACATAGTGGAAATCTGTCTCAAAAAAAAAAAAAAAAAAAAGAAAGGAAAAATGTGAAAGCATGAAAATTATAATTATAATTTTTAAGTTTGTTATGATTTTAAAGACAAAAATTAGTCAGTTAAACATTGAGATAACATAAATATAATGTTCTGTAAAGGTTTAAATTATTCAGCTTCTCAAACAATGATAAATAGTCAATATAAAGGCTGCTTCTTAATTCATACTAGGAGGTCCTATTTTTTATTGGACATTAGTTTAAAAAATAGAGATTATAGTAAAATACAACAATATCTTGCCAGACATTAGTTCAGAAAGAGTTTATAGCACAGGCCCTTTGAATCTCTGAAAATGATATGAAAATCATGTTTTCTAATAATTATCAAGTAAAGGCCTAGGTCTTGCTACTTTTAACCTCTGTAGTGGTCTCCATGCCATGACTACATTAGTTTTTTCTAAACAACAGGATTAGCTTTTTCTAAAATGTTCTCAAAACTGCTGTCTTACCCAAGACAAGCTGACACAACCTGACAGCTTGTACTTGGCTATTCTACTCAGCAGAAGTTGAAATAGATAACAGATATCCCCTATCATTTATTATAATTTTAAAACCTATTTACTAGACATCTAATAAAAGTCCATTTGAGAGATTTCTTACTAAGTCTACATTAAAAATAGGCAGTTTCTTCTCATACATCAATTTGAATCTAAATAAGCACCATCCAGCCATGCTGTACTTCTTCCTAATTTCCTGCTAAGTTCATACTTACTTACTTAGGTAACAATTCCATCAATTCTAAAATGATGAAACCAGGAGGAGCTGAAAAAAAAGAAATATTTCTCCCTACGTTTCTTAAATGTTTCTAAATTTTCTGAGCTTTTCCATTTTCAATGTTAACAATGAACAATGTTCCTTTTATAGTGTCTCAAATAAATTTGCATATGGGCATCCTCATTATCCAAAATAGTTTGCCTTTGGTCTCATAGAAATTTGGTAAGAAATTAACCTATTGGGGGTCAATATAAGGAGGCAAGTTCAAAAGCCCTCCCCCAAAAATCCTTCAAGACATTTCAATAATATTGTCATAGTGCATGTAAATGGAATTTTGATGTATTGACATCTTTTACATTTTTCTCAACAAAAAGATTTTTTAAGATATTAATTTGGGTTTGTTAAATAGTGTACATTTTAGACAATATAAAACTTAAAGTTAAATAAAACCTCTAAGTTATTTACAATTAAATTAAAATAATACACTTGTGCTAAATATAAATTCATATATTTCTTGATTAAAATATATAAATGATAACATTTAAATATTAAATATATTTTGTAAATTGTTGATATATAGGTCTGATATATATATATTGCTAATATAGGATCAAATATCTAAAAAAAGACTTTTATCAAGCTATAGATCAACTAGTTAAAATGAGCTTAAAAAATAAGTCTCAAAGAGATTGAGAGTTATTTCTATACATCATTTTAAGACAAGTTGTTTATATAAGCATGATTTATTTAATATTCTAATAATGTTTTTAAAAATCTTTAAAACTCTATTATTGCAAAGAGTTAAGGGGCCAGGAATATAGTGTACTGGCACAAGTGTCTGCTTGGCAAACACAAGGTCCTGAGTTCCATTCCAAATACAAAAAAATAAAAGTTAATAGCCAAAAGTTGCCTCATCTGTTAATGGGTTTACTTATGTTGCTTAATGCTAGTAGGTTTAAGAGACACTAAAAGGCTTGCTTTCTTCTAAATAATAAATGAATTGCTGTTTTTTTGTCTGTCTAGTCTTTGCTTAAATTAAGAACTTAAAATGATTTTTTGTTTTTAAATCACTTTGTTTTTACTAAAACTTCTTATAAGGTTCAAAAGCAGTATTTTGGGGGTTTCTGACCTCAAATATGTTATGTCTGTGTTCTTTGCAGATATACAGTGCTTACATCAATGTATGACAGTTTGAGACACAAGCATGAGTTAATAACATAATTTTAAAATTTTGATGACCTATCATTGATGGCATAATTTTTTTTTGTCTTTTTGAGACAAGGTCTTGCTATGCAGTTCAGGCTGGCCTTGGGCTCACTTTGTAGCCCAGGCTGGTCTCAAACTTGCCACAATCCACCTGCCTCAGCCTTGATGGCATAATTTTATAATGTAATTATGTTTATTATAAATTTATTATATATGCTAACATTATGTAACTTTTAAATAAACCATTTCTAGAGACAGTTTGTTCTAAAAATATTTTTAAATTTTAATACACAAAAATAATGTCAAAATCTGTTTAAAAGAATAAAATTTAAAAGTGATCTGTTTTTAAAAAAATTTACAATTTTTAAAAGGTTTTAGATTTGTCAAAATAATTTCTAGTGTTCTAAAATGTCTTGTTAAAATTAAATGTTTAAAAAAGAAGCCTTAAATTCATTTCCCTTAAACACTTCCCACTTTGCAAGAGACTTTACAATAACTGATTTTGTATTTATACAAAAGGCACATGAAAGTGAAATTTAACTTTCCACTTTTATTTAGCTACTGTTGTATCCCTGTAAGCTCTCCAAGTTCCCAAGGAATAACAATGAGGGGATAACATTTTAAATCCCACAAATCTACATTTTCTATCAGTCATGAATGGATTAAGATTGTCTCAGTAGTGTCTGAAATTTCTTTACATTATGCACTTAACAGTGGAAAAACTGGATTGCTTTTATATACAAGGCTGCTTCCATCTGAAATGCTGTTACAAGTACCTAAGGGGAATTTACTTCTACATGATATTTTTAGAGTTAATAATGCATTAGCTTGTTTTATAAACTCTTAGGCCATGTATTTGGCCTGTAAACTGTACATTTTTATATCAACCATCTCTTAACCTATAAATATCATTATGGAATTGTCTTTGATTAGAAACATTTGTACTAAGCTCAGTGTGTTTTTCTGCCATTTGGGTCAGGAATTTCTTTAGTGCCATTTATTTAGAAAATTTTTTCACCTATACAACTAGCCAAATTTAAAATGTTTTCTTTAAAAAACCCAGAATATATAAACTCTGCAAATGCAAATATATAACAAAAATATAAAATTCTGCATGATGATGTTTGATCACACTACATAATTTATAATAGAAAGTCACTGTGTGAAAGTTTCTACTGGACTCTACTGATAGCATTGAATTAGTGAACCAACATTTATCTTTAGTTCAGCTGCATTTATGGAACAAGATCTCATTTTCAAAATGGTGTGTTTTCCTTTAGTGTAAGGATTCTATTTTTAGCAGCTGTCATACCTCTAAAGGTCAACAATTTATAGAGCAAATGTTTTAACTACTGTATACTTTTTCCACTTTGTACTTCCCAGTTGTATTATTTGCAAAAGGCTAACATCTACCCCACATCTTAATCAAAGTTTTTGCTCCTCCATCACTGGGGAAGTGTGGGAGGTTTCAGACAGTGTATATACATACTTTACATGGGATACTTGAATTTAAGTGAGTATAAAAACAAGTAAAAGATGAAATGATTCTTAATTCAGGTAATTCCAGCGCCCCTAATTTTTTTGAAAAACAGTACAACCTAAAAATGTAATACATTCAAAGATCTAACAATCTTAGGCCAATAACAGCTGAATAGCAAGGACATTTTACTCCACAGTGACACTATCTTCACTGACTGGGATTGAAGGTTTGACATCAAT
The DNA here is from genome assembly GCA_004027455.1 of Hydrochoerus hydrochaeris. NCBI lineage: Eukaryota > Metazoa > Chordata > Mammalia > Rodentia > Hydrochaeridae > Hydrochoerus > Hydrochoerus hydrochaeris. The sequence goes on from PVLA01001965.1 coordinate 266,805, forward strand.
CCTGGGGTCACTGGTAAATAAGAGGTTTAAGCCAAGAGTGGTGGTACATACCTGTAATCCAAACACTTGGGAGGCTGAGGCAGAAGGATCACCCTAAGTTAAAGGCCTGGGCTACATAGTGAGTGCAAGGCCAGCCTGAACTACAGATTGACACTGTCTCAAAAAACAAATGAAGACAGAAATAATATAACAGAAGAGGTCTCATAAAATTAGAAAACTGATACTATGTTACTGATACTGAAGGAAATATGGTTCTGAGGCATTCTACTTAAAGAGAGATTATAGATAAGAGAATTGGAGTATGCAAAATAAATTTCATGAAATAGTTTTCAAAATAATGTACTATCTGCATTTTTCTAACAATATTTCCCAAAACATTAGCAACTGTATAAAGTTACATTTCATTTTAAACTACTATTGACTTTTAGAGGAAAAAACTATATCTGAGTGATATTGCATAATATCGGTTGTGAAAACTCAGACAAATGAATTGACAAATTTCCAAACAGCTAATTGAAGTTCTTTGTTAAAACAGAAAACACACAGAAGTAGCCTGAATCTGCAATTTATGAATTAAAAGTTTTCTCCCAGGCAGGGCAGGTAGTAAAAATAAAGTGGCCCTAAGAATTGCATTTAAAAACACCACTAATTTCTCAACAGGGATAACCTACTTGTAGCCAGTAAACAATGCTATGTTGAACCATACTACAACATAAATTATTTGCAACGCTGAGGTTAATACAAAACTAGCCTGAACCCAACCAACACCCAACATCTACTCTTAATGACCATTCACCCTAACCCAACCCTAGTACCTCACTGTGGGGAGCCTTCTCTCCACCATCCTCCCTGTCCCTCCTGGCCCCTTCACACATCCAGATGCCTCCTTGCCTGCTGCCATCACACACCTGCTGCTGAGGTCTGAGGGATGTCTAGGGTGGGCTTTGATGGAAAGGTGAGGCCTGAAGTTGGTGAGCTGGGGGTAGATTTTGTGTGAAGGTGAGGCTTGGGGTTGGTGAGGCCTGGGGCAGGTTTGGTGGGAATATGAGACTTAATAATGACCAGGTGGGACTCTTGTCCCAACTTACCCAGAGAGTAAGTCCTGGATGAAGGCAGAGGGCCTGAAAAGAGGTTTCTCCCTTGATGAGGATAGACAGCACTGTGTGTGGACTTTTCTAGGCAGCTGTCTGCAGGACATGAAGCAAGACTGACCACAGCACACACAGGGATATAGTGCAAAGGGTCACGAGAGGAGGTGGCACACTGGGGGCAGAGCCCATTTATGGAATGAGCACCTCAGCTGTGGGCTTCCTGGGGCTGGGTCATGGGAAGGGTGCAACCTGATCACAGCATGATTCAGTAAGAAGAGGAGCATAGCTGGGAGCTTCCCACAGGACTATGGTACCTGAAAGGTTACCTGGGCCCCCCCCCACCAGCACCAAGGTACCCAAAATCCTCTGTGTGTATACACCTGTTCCACAGGAACCTTAAGTATCTGCAGCTCCCTTCCACGATGACCAGAAGATTCTGCAGAGCCAAAGGACTGCAGTACCCAGAAGCCCCCTCACCAACTATAGGACCTAGAGTTCTCTGGGTGCTCTGCAAGGACTAGGTACCCAAAATGATCCTCAAGGACTCTGCTATCCAAAATCTTCAGTGTAACCCTTACAAGTACTGCAATACCCAGAAGTCTCAGTGTGAACATCCAGAGAAATAATGATACCATGGTACCCAGAGTCTTACATAGGCCAAAGGATTGCAGTGTACAGAATCTTTGGTGTACCACCTCAAAGAGGAAGGTATTGTAACCCCAAATATTGATTACAATCATCCAAGTATTGTAATCCCTTTTTAAATCTTCCTCACAATCAAAAAACTGTATTTATAATCCCATTGAGACATTATTGGAATCTCAGGAAATTAATTACAATCTACTACCTCTAATGCAACCCACAGTGAGAGTAAAGACACCAAGACTTATTGCAAATTAAGGACAGCCAAGGGGTCCTAAATCCAATCCCCATGAGGATGTGTAGACAAAGGTCTTGATCCTAGGCCTCTCCCAGAATTTATTACTTTGTGAAGAAGAGGATGGCTGAGGATGAGTGACAGCAAGGATGGCAGGAATTATGTGAGTAACTTGAGCTGGCTAGTCAGATAGTGAGAAAAGCATCTCTGCAAAATGCAGAGGTAAAGATATAAAAAAGTATCTATTTGCATAGTTCAGTAAAGGTAGCCACTGAATTGTTTTTTGAGGCTGTTGCTTTAGTTTTTGATATGAAAGTTTTTGTGCCGGGGGGGGGGGTCATAACCTCTTTATCTTGAGGCTCATACCCAGTTGACATTCCTGGAGCAGACTGGCTCTACCATCCTGCTGTGCCCATATCTTTTACAGAGAGCATTATGTGAGGAAACAGAAGACTGATGGCTTTAGAGATTGCATATCAATACCTTGGCTAACCTAATTTGCAATGCTTAGAGCCAGTTAAAGAGAGAAGAAAACACCATAGTCAACTCTGTATGTATCAGTATAAGGAAATACGTCTCAAAATAATCAAAGTTGCAGCAATTGTTCTTTATTCAAGGGGAGTCACTCAAATGGTCTCCCGCAGGAAGGTGCCCTAAATCCTCAACAGGCTCCCTCATGAACCAATGTACTCAGATTTCTAAGCAAGACACACCCCAGAATTATGGTACCCAAAATTCTTGGTGTTTCTAGCCTCCCCTCTTATGGAATGCAATATCCTGAAAGCTCAACTTGCTTCTATGGGATTACAATTCACAGAACTTTTGTAACCCACCCCCTCTGGACTACATCACCCAGAATCCTCAGTGTGGCCCAGGACTATAGAAAACATGATCTTTGGCCAGTCTTTGCAGATTCATTGTCCAGGGCCTAAGGATGGCCAGTCTTTGCAGATTCATTGTCCAGGGCCTAAGGATGGCCAGTCTTTGCAGATTCATTGTCCAGGGCCTAAGGATGGCCAGTCTTTGCAGATTCATTGTCCAGGGCCTAAGGATGGCCAGTCCTTTCAGAATTACTGACCAGGGCCTAAGGATGGCCATCTACTCCTCTTTATAACACACCTAACCCTTAATGAGATATGTAGGAAGTCTGAGGTTTGTTGGTCTACAGGGGAGCCTTTTCCTAGGCCCTGGTCTTTATATTTTATGAGCATTATGGATACATTGAGAACATTTGCCATTTCTAGGCAACAGGTGAAAGTTTTCCCTAGTGCTTTTGGACCTCAGTCTTACTATTCGTGCTATATACAAAACTTAATTTTTCAGTCCATGTGGTGATGTGTGCCAGTATTCCCAGCACTTGGGAAGCTGAGGAGATTTACCATGAGTTCAAATCCTGCTACATAAGTGAGTTCAAATTCAGTCTGATCTATGTTGTACTCTAACTCTTAGCTCTGCCATTCTGTTCTGTATGCGCCAAGCCCCTTGACCTTTAAAAAGGAGAAAACAGGATGTCGCATTTCCTCAGGAATGCACAGGTATGGCCCCCCCACATCTTTGTGGGTTTTTTCCCTTTATAAGCCACCCCCAAATCTTAGCCCAGTTGCACAACAGTGTAAATTCCACACTCATACTGTGTCACTGGATACCAGCCTAAATAAATAAATAAATAAATAATAAAACGCTCTTTTTTTTTCCTCCAAGATGTTTTGGCCTTTTTATTCTTTTTGCCTTTTTACAATTTTCATTTTATTTTGGGGTGCATCCTTTTGGGGTACAACATTTGGGGGCTTGTCTGGGATTAACCCCAAGGACCCCCAAAAGGGTCCCCCTTTTTCTTTTCTCAAGTCATTTCATTGGGTCAGTACTCTGTAAGTATCTTTTTTGTGTATGCTTTTCCTTGGTTCGTTTGTATTTTGGCATGCATTTGCATTTGGTAGAGGAGCCTGAGTGCTCTTTCTACACTGGAACAGGACACCCTCCGGGTTTGGGGGCATTTTTGCCCATTGGTATGGTCAGTATTTACCCTTTTGTGATTTGTACGGTCGGGTATTAGAATTTACCTGTTCATAGATTGGGAACCAGGAACTGCTTTTCACTTGACTCTGTTCCAGATCTAATATTTCTTTCTTTTCTAGGACACTCCAGAGGGGACAGAAGAGGGTGTGTGTGTATTGTTGGTGTTTTTATATCTTCTGTGTTGCCTTATTGTGTGTGTATTTAACCGACCATTTTCTTACTAGTCACCATGGGACAAGGATCTTCATCTGTGCCTTTAACTTCTCTAACTCTAGTTCTTAATCATTTTAAGGAATTTAAGCAAAGAGCCCAGGGATATGGAGAACCTGTTCATCCCGGGAGACTTCACATGCTCGCTTCCTTGGCGTGGCCTCGCGGAGTCCCTGAATGGCCATCTGTTGGTAGCTTCGACATGGCTATCGTGGAGGCAGTCCAGAGATACATCTTTGCCCCTCCGACTCATCCTGACCAAATTGTCTACATACAGATTTGGATTGATCTTATTTTTGATTCTCCTCCCTGGTTAAGAAAGTTTGTTAAGGCTTCCAGGCAGCAGCCCAGTAACTCTCCGTTGCTAGCACCGCTAAGAGAAAAACCAAAACCTAAACCACTGACTGGTCCTACCGGAGGGAGATGTGGAGGAGCTGCTATCAGCCACTTACCACCTGTTGGCTCCACCCATGGCACCACCAGCACCACCGGAAGAAGAGGAACTTCCTTGTCATCTACCGAGCCCTATCTGGGCCAGGAGCCGACCACACCCGGAGTCACCAGACTCCTCCTCCACAGCCCCGACTCCCGCACTTTGCACCTTGCAGGAGATGCCCAACTCTAAGCCCCCATTTTTGTCTATGTTCCTTTCTCTACTTCCTATCTATATAATTGGAAAGGGCAAAACCCACCATTTTCTAAAGACCCCCAAAGTCTCATTTCTCTCTTAAAATCCATTTTCTCCACCCATTGTCCCACTTGGGATGATTGTCAGCAGATACTGCGGGTGTTATTCACCACTGAGGAGAGAGAGTGCATTCAGGCATTGGGATGAAGGGCAGTGCTGGATCCAGATGGAAATTTGTCCTTGGACCCAGATCACCTGAACAAGAATTTCCCTTTATCTCAACCTGACTGGAACCCCAACGCTATGAAAGGTAGGGAGGCTCTAGCCCAGTATCGCCAGTTGTTCCTTAGAGCCCTCAAAGGCGCTGCCAAGAGACCCACAAACAAATTGGTCCAAGGTTTCAGAGGTAAGACAATTGGCTACTAAATCTCCATCAGGTTATCTAGAGCAGTTATTGGAGGCCTATCGTATTTATAGACCCATAGACTGGGTTGTGCCTGAGAATGCAAGGGCCATTAATATCGCCTTTGTTACTCAATCGGCCCCAGATGTTAAAAAAAAGTTGCAAAAACTTGAGAGATTTTAAGGGATGCCCCTTAGTCAGCTAGTAGAAATTGCTCATAAAGTATTTGATATTTGGGAGAGCTGGCAGGAGATCAATGGTAAAAAGGTAACCAAGGTGCTGGAAATCTTGAATTCCAAAAGCCTGGAACCCAAGATTACTGATCAGTGCAGGATCTCTGAGAGGTAAATAAGTGAGTCATGACTCTCCACCCTACTGTGCCCAACCCCTATACATTGCTAAGCTTGCTGAGCCCAGATCGAACTTGGTACTCAGTACTGGACCCAAAGAACTCTCTCTTTACCCTGCCCATCGCTCTGGTAGGCCAACCCATTGATTTTCTGGTAGACTCGGGAGCGGCTCAGTCTGTTTTGACACAGCCATTAGGGACTCTGACAAAAAAGAAACTGAAAGTATTAGGAGCCAGTGGTACTGAAAAGGTCTATCTGAAACTGCAAGCCTGGCTTGCCAGACCTGGGCAGAAGACTATCTCTCATGAGTTTCTCTGGGTGCCGGAGTGTCTGGATCCCCTTTTAGGGCAGGTCCTTTTACACAAACTAAAGGTCCAACTCAGTTTTCAAGCCGCAGCTCCAACCATGATGCTAGGCTCTAAAGCACCTGCACTGGTTTTGCCTGATTTACATAAGCCCTTCTCTCTATGTTGATAAAAAAGGGAACATAGCTAAAGGAGTATTAACTCAAAGCTTGGGACCTTGGCAATGTTCAGTGGCCTATCTCCCCAAGAGACTTGATAATGTGGCCGCTGGGTGGCTTCCCTGTCTGCGAATAGTAGCTGCAGTGGCCTTATTGGTAAAGGAAGCCCAAAAGTTAACTTTTGGACAGAAGCTTACTGTTGTTTCCTCACACTCACTGGAAACTCTAATCAAGGCCCTGCTGAGCCGATGGCTGTCCAATGCCAGGATTATGCATTATCAGGCCCTACTTCTAGACCCTGCCTCCATTGGTTACAAGACAACTGCAGTGTTGAATCCTGCTACGTTGCTGCCTGATGGTGATCCTTCTGCATCTCTCTATGACTGTTCTGAGGTAATTGTTCACCTCCAAAATCTCCAACAAGATTTGACTGACAGCCCTTGCCTGAGGCCCCCTCGTACTTCTCTGATGGGAGTAACTATATCCATCAAGGTAAGAGAGTTGCAGGTGCAGCAGTTATTACTGAATCCCAAGTTTTGTGGGAGCAAGCTCTGGAGCCAGGTACATCTGCTCAAAAGTCTGCACTTATTACTCTCCCTGAGGTTCCCAAACTGGCAGAAGGGAAGAGAGTCAATATCTATATTGACAGCAGATATGCATTTACAACGGCCCATGTGCACGGAACCATTTATCAAAAACAGGGCCTGTTGACCTCTGGGGGACAAAAGATCAAAAATGCCCCCCCCCAGATATTTGATTACTGGCTGCCATCTGGATGCCAGAAAAGGTTGCAATTATACATTGTAGGGCCCATGGTCCTGTTATGAGGGGAAACAACTTGGCAGATGCCAAAGCCCGAAAGACAGCAGCAAAATCAGTGGGGACTGAGATGGCCCTGACATTATTGTTGATCCCTCCCACTTTGTTGGAGCCTATATATACATCTAGCAACCCAGCTCCAAGCCAAGCCTAATATCCCTGGAGGCTGGTATCCGCTGCCTGACAAGCGAGTTCTATTGCCAGAGGCACTCAGGAGGGAACTTATTCAGCAGACTCATAGGTCAGCTCATTTGGGAGGATCAAAACTGGCTGATCTCTTTCAGAATGATATTTTATTTCTCAATTGTCCAAGCTTGCCCAGTCTGCAAGCCTCAGATGCCCACAATGTCAACTTGTAAATCCAAAGCAACAACTGCCAATTGAGACAAAGCGTTTTCGAGGAACCATGCCAAGAAAACATTGGGAAATAGACTTTACTAAAATGGAAATGCTGGGGCTACAAGGACATAAATATTTGTTGGTAATGTTAGACACTTTCACTGGCTGGGTAGAAGCATACCCTACCAAGTCAGAGTCAGCTCTCATAGTAGTAAAAAACTCTTAGATTATACACTGATTCGGCTTGCCTTTATCTATGGGGTCTGATAATGGCCTGGCTTTCATAGCCCAAGTGACCCAAAAATTAACTCAGACTTTACAGATTGATTGGAAACTTCATTGTGTGTACCGGTCTCAAAGCTCAAGACAAGTAGAAAGGATAAATAGGACTTTAAAAATGGTGATAAGTAAAATGGCCTTAAAAACCGGTGAAAACTGGGTGAGTCTCCTTCCTTTTGCCCTCTTGCATTGGCGTTATACTCCTTATGTTGCTGGAATTTCCCCTTTTGAGACACTATATGGGAGACCTCCACCCCTCATCCCTAAGATATCTGAGAAAAAGTATTCTGATCTTGCTAACCAGGACCTTATTAAGTCCCTCCAGGCAATTCAGCCGATCCTGACTTCAACTCACCACTTATTCAGACAACAGCACCCAGCACCTGAGGCCTCTTCAAGGGACAACCAACCTGCTGCTGACCCCAGAATGTTAGTCCTCATCAAACAGCAACACCGGGAATCCCTCGAGCCTTGCTGGGAAGGACCCTATACCATGGTCCTCAGCACCCCAACTGCAGTCAAGGTCACCAGAAAGCCCGCCTGGATTCACTACATGCACATCAAGCTGGTCCTGATGTCCAACGATGACCACCCTCCAGATAAGTGGACCATGAAGCCCTAAGGACCCTTTAAAGCTTAAGATAACCAAATGCTTTTAATGTTGTTGCTTGTTTGTGGCTTCCCTTTGGGAGCCCTGTGAGCCCCTGTTCACAACACTGTTATGGGACCTGGTTAATAACTGACTATAATACTGGTGAGATGTTGGCAACTAATGCAACTGTCCAGGGTGTTGTAACCCTAGACCTTTGATTTCTACTGAATAGGGCCCCCACTGATGGTTTATGATTATCCAAGAGTATAAAGGGACATCGAATGCAGTCCAGCTTCCAAAGATCTGTGGTTGTTTTTCCTTTCTTTTAAAATTTTTTTTCATTTTTAATGGCAGCTAAAGGTATTCAGATTACAGTTAAATTGTGGCCTTTTAAAAAATATATTTTCTTGGATTATTTAGAACATGCAAGCCCCATATTTTTAATCAGATGAAATATACATGAAATTAATGAGTTTTTATGATTATAGATTCATCATGACTTTTCAGTACAATCATTTGTGATATTTGCAGTATATGCTAAAATTCAGGATTTTCCAAAGACTGAAATTCTACCAGCATTCCTTGTTAAGCCGTGTGTGCAAAATTTAAAATTTTTATATTGCCACCTAAAATTTGCATAAAATATGTTTGAAGTATTTCAAATTTACAGTGAAGTGTAGCATTTTAAGGTAGTGAAAACACATGAAATGATTCATGAAAGAAAATCACTTCAAGGATTTTATTAAAAGTTTTAATGTTGTCTAAAAAGCAAGAAGAAAGAAATTGACTGGTAATAAGTAAAAAAAGAGGGACACAGAAATTGGTTTTGTCTTCCAGTAAAATATCTGGCTGTGCCAAAATGTGAAAAAAGGTAGAAAAAGCTCAACTTAAAGGTGTGTAGTAAGTTACAAAAAGATTAAAGAGATGTAAATTTTATTTGCCTTGGTTTATAATACCTGCCAGTAACAGGTTTGAAAAGAAACAAATCTGTTCAGAATTTGACAGTATTAGATAAGTTTTGATAGATTTATTCATAAGACTGGTAAACCTTTACTGCAAAGTGTTTCCATTAAAATGAGATTATACTCTCAGTATTGTTCATACTTGCCCGAGAAAAAAATTCTTCTGTTATGCTTGGAAATGTGTGATTTAAAATTGAGATGGCTAGATCAAATGGATTAAGTATATCTAGTTTCATAATAGGAGACCAAAACTATAGACACCTCACTACACTCATTAACCAAGACCTAGCTAGCCGTGGCAACTCTATATCTAAATTAAAAGATTCTCTAAGCTCCTTAGCTGAAATGGTTTTACAAAACTGCCAAGGCTTAGACCTTCTTTTTCTAAAAGAGGGAGGTCTCTGTTTGGCCTTAGGAGAAAACTGTTGGTTATATACAAACCACTCTGGAGTTATTAGACAAAATGTGGCTGCCCTTAAGAAACACCTACAGGAAAGGAAACAAGCTCAACTGGCAGAACAAAATTGGTTTAAACGTTGGTCCTCATTCTCCCCTTGGTTGTCCACCCTCATCAATAGCCATAGGACCCCTAATAGTGCTTTTAGTGGGTGTAACTATCAGTCCCTGTATCATAAATAAACTGGTATCTTTGTAAAAGGCTGAATACAGGCTGTCAAGCTGATGATCTTAGCTAACCAGGGTTATGAGCTAGTACCTGTAGATTCAGCTACGAGCCAATGATTTGGCTCACTGACAAAAATCAGTGGGGAATGTTGTACTCTAACTCTTAGCTCCACCATTCTGTTCTGTATGTGCCACACCCCTTGACCTTTAAAAAGGAGAAAACAGGATGTCCCATTTCCTTAGGAATGCACAGGTGTGGGCCCCCCACATCTTTGTGGGTTTTTTCCCTTTATAAACCATCCCCAAGTCTTAGCCCAGTTGCACAGCAGTGTAAATTCCACCCTCATGCTGTGTTGCTGGATACCAGCCTAAATAAATAAATAAATAAATAAATAAATAAATAATAAAATGCTCTTTTCTTTTTCCTCCAAGACATCTTGGCCTTTTTATTTTTTTTGCCTTTTTACAATTTTCATTTTATTTTGGGGTGCAGTCTTTTGGGGTACAACAATCTACATAGCAAAACCCACTTAAAAAATTAAAATTTAAAAATTTTTATCAAAGGATTGTTACATGTATTTTTTATAATTCTGTATTTTAAGTCATAGTTAGGAAAACATTTATCTCAATCCTTTTCTCTGAAGATTTTTTTGTTTTTATTTTATATATATATATATCTTTCAGTGCTTTGATTTTTGTTAGATTATATATGGCACCATTACAAATCCAGTTTTAACTTTTTCCTACTTTCAATCCATTTTCTAAGTTTAAAGCACAGTCTTTACCCTCTGACTTGTGGTTTTAGCCACTGATTTAAATACAATGCAGTAAAGTATGTAATACACCATTTGTATTTATGCATTTATTTATGTTTGCACCCAGGTTGATTTTGAGGATTTTTTGCTGTGAAGAAGGGAGGGAGGAGGGGAGGAGGAGAGGAGGGGAGGAGGGAATATTTTTGAGGCAGGGTCTCCATATGCTATTCAGGTTGGTCTTAGACTTACTATGTAATGCAAGATGTGCTTCAACTCACAGCAATCCTGCCTTGGTCTCCTGAGTGCTGGGATTATAGACATGTGCCACCTTGCCTGGATCTAGGATTTCTTTTTAACTTTAGTTTATCTAATGATGCACCAACACCATCATAATGTTTTCAGTGTGGAGGATTTATAATATACTTTGGGGCTAGTTGAATTACACTGATTTTATATTTCAGAGTTTTACTAGCTATATGTACTATTTTATTTTTCTATATAATTTGGTATGGTTTCAACGTCCACATCAAAACTCATATTGAAATTTAATTTTCTTTGGAAATATTAAATACTTGGTAGTGGAAATGTCTTTAAGAGGTGTTAAGTCATGAATGGAGTAATTTAGTCATAGATCAATGGTTTACTGAATCATTTGGCAAGTGGAACTCTTAGAAAAACCACTTTGGCTCAGTGTTTGTATGCACCTCTATCCTCTCAACTCTGCCTTGAGGCTCTGCAGAGTAGTCCCACCAGGAAGATGGTGGTCTGCTCACCATATGGGGCCCCTTGACCTTGGACTTCCAGAACCCCAACCTGAATAAACCTTTACTCATTGAAAATTATCCAGTCTGAGGCTCACAGTTATAGTAATAGAACATAGATTATCACATGGAGCATATAAACGAACTTATTTACCTCCAAAAAATAATTAAATCTACTGAATTTTGGAATCACATTAAAATTATAATTTTGTGGCATTTTAAATAATTCTGTTTTTATAGGTAAGAATATTTAACATCATCTCATTTGAATATAAGTTTGTAAATGTTACAAGTAAAGAAGAAAATACATTTACAAAGATTTTAAACACCAACTGGACATAAATTGTAGAAATAGTCATACAATGTCAAATACCTGAGGACAATTATCTGGATGTTCCCAGATAAATTAGAATTACATATAAATAACATGAAATTCATAACCAATGCAAACCAGGTGTATAATGGGTGCCCAAACCCCTTGATAACAGTATTCCCAAGCTGAGCTCTAAGAGACTGAAACTGACCATTAGCTCTGGATGGCTGGAGGAGATACCATGACTGCTTAAGTAGCATGATTGGATGACCATTCTTTCTGAGAATTTTTCTAAGGGTTCCCATGTTGAGACCACTGGCCAGACTACTGGGTTGTCCACAGAATGAAAATGAGTGTGTGAGGCCCCTCTAAGCAGATGATCCTAAACTCTTTATGTCATCATTTATGTGAGATAGTTTTTTTTTAAACTAGGTTTTTGTTACATAGTTCAGGCTGGGTTGGAACTCACTGTGCAAACCAGGCTGGCCTAAAATTCACAGTGGTTGTCCTGCTGTTACGGACCCTCAAAGGAGTCAGAGCAGAAGTTCAGATACCTTGTAGCCTTGGAAGAGACAATCACCTGCAGATCAGATCTCAGATCTGCAGACAAAAAGCAAAGCAAATACAACCACATCCTTAGGATCCACAGTCCAAATAGTTCTCTATTACCCTGAGGAAATCAAGAGTCAGCATCCCACCCCACAACAGGAAGAGTCATGGCTGTTAAGCATGCCTGCTTACTATGTGACTTGTTCCCCCATTTGCTCCTAATTTAATCAATTTTATCTGAGCAATTAATCTCATTGGTTGACCACAGTTCTGTCCTGCTTTATGCCCACCTTTCGAATTCCCATTTCTCCCCAACTTTGACCCATCTAACCTCATGATTTTACTCTATAAAAGCCCCTAGAAAAGACAGAGTCCTTGGCACCCTGCTCGGGACCCCTTCTGTCTGTCTCAGACAGAAGCTTTCTTTCTCTCAATAAACATATTCCACTCTTAACCTCCATTGTTCCTAAAATTTATTGTTCAATTTTAGAGAACATGAACTCGTATCAGACATAATAGGTCAGGATTTTCATTCCCCTATATCATTGCCTCAGTCTCCCAATTGCTGAGATTTCAGGCACACACCACCATGCTGACATGGAGCCCACCAATTTTTTTTGTATTACATTTAAAAGGAAACAAAATTGTGCTTTTCTAATCCTCTTTGATGTGAGTATTCATAAAAGAGACACTAGTGGTGGACATGTGAAGGGCCATGTGAAGATGTGGCTAGGACTCAGTCATCTTCAAGTCAAAGAAAGAGGGCTAAGGAGAAATTCTATAGGCTGTTAGGAGCTTCTAGGCTACTGATAGTTCATTTATGCAGAGCCAAAAGTACAGAGTGCCTGAGGGATGCCCCAAGGGCATGGAGCACCTAAGGGATGCCCTGAGGGCATGGAGTACAGAGACCAATGGGTGTACCACCTCCAAGAACAAGGGGCATTAAGTGGGCTGGTTGAACAAAGGGGCATGGTGTGACAAGGGTATAAATAAACACATTGCAGTGGTTGAGCAGTCTCTTCTTCCCATCTGGAGGAAGGGCTCCATCTGACCCCAGCTTTCTGCCTCTATGTTTTCTTCTTCTTCTCTTTGTCCCCACCACCACCACTCCCATGTAGAGAGCTTTTGTGGATGTGACAATAGGCAGATTTTGCTTGTATTTTCTCCCTCAGACTTATGAGAAAATGTTGGAGACCGCTATGAGGTGGCTGTGAGCAGGATTTAAATTTTACTAATTGGCTTTCTATGTTTATATGTTAAGTCTGTCCTAGGCCTTGGCCCCTTGCCTGGTGATGGGAGCTGATTCATAGTAAGTGAACCTCTGTGAATCACTGATCATGGCTGAGATTTGTAGTAACCAATGAGGCCAGAGATACCTCAAAAGGCAACATAAGGCCACAGCAGCGGGACCCTTGGCTCCAACCCCAATCAACAAGATAGAGACTGCAGTTGGAGGAATTTCACTCCTGCAATCTATCATAAATATTATCCTACCATAAATATTATCCTGGAGATAGAACAGTTCTCCTAAATTGGCATAATTTACTACTTGGAGAAATCTTTGAAGAGACCCCCAAGATCCTGCTCATTTCCTGCACTTTCCTCAGTTTCTCTGCCCCTTATTGTTGGACCTATTAAAAATGAACTGATCCAGAGAAGTCCTTGTCTTAGCCCTCAGAGTCTCAAGATTAATTAAAGGGTTTTGACCCTCCTGGAGCCCTAAGAAATCATACAAATTGTCTCTTGTTATTTAACCTCTGCAGTACACTTTTTTGGGAGATTGGGGATCTAGGTCAGGACCCAATAAGAAAATATTTTTAAAGACAAGTCTTTAACATCTGTTGTAGTCAGGGGTTATGCAGAGAACAATTAGAATCAGGATATGGAGTGTATAACATTGTTTTATGCTAGTCACCTAGAGTTAACACAAGAAAATGCAGGAAATCTATCCACAACACCAAAGACATAGAATATTTAGCCAAGGGCCTGAATCCCACAGCAATGTCCCACATGAGTCCATATGAAGACCCAGAGCTCATGAAAATGCCTCCCATGAGTCCAACTGGAGGTCCAGAGCCCACAAGAAGGACTCACACCAGTCTCTTTTATGGATCCGTGCAGTGAAGGCCCAAAAGGTCAGCGGTGGAAACTAGGAAGTCTATGCCAGCAGTGTGAAGTAGCTGTGTTGGCGGGTTGAGGGTTCTACACTGGAGTCAAGAAATCACACTCAAAACAAAGACCAGGGCTGTCCTGAAAAGCACCACAGCCACCTCAGTGACACGGAGACCCCGAGCTCCTCCAATGACAAGCACAGTCGAGTGCATGCAAGGAAGCCAGCATGACGAGTTCATTCTGGAGACCAAGTGGCACACTTCTTCCTCTCTGGAGCCAGGAAGCAATGCTCAATGTAAGGACCAGAGCTCCTCCAGGAGAACCAATGGCTCAAACAGCAACTTGTAGGAGAACCCACAATGCCTCAACACATTAATGCACTAACACATAGCTTCTCCTTCTCCACATCTCTATTTATGCTGGCAACTTTCCTCAGATGAAACATCTACATCCAGCAGCATGATGATTTAATTCCTCTGGCATTAAGTTGACCACCAGTTTTTAATCTATAACAACATCTTTGTCAGAACTAGCAAAACAATATACTATGCATTTTGGACTGTTTTATTATTTCTTTTATAGTTTTACAATGTACATCTTTAATTTACCATAATACACTTGAAATAGTATTTAACTGATAAAATATAAGAAATTTTCAGTGTAATTTTTCCAATTATTAATTCTGATTATAACCCTACTTCTATTCAAACTCAAAACCCCAAGCCAAAACATAACACTAACCCAAATTCTCATATTTACTCACACCATAACCCCTAATCCTCACTCTCAAACTTGCTTTAAATCTCAAACTTTCTTCACAAAGTAAATATATTGATGGTGTGGTGGTACATGCCTATAATCCCAGCACTCAGAACCCTGCAGCAAGAGGATTGCTATGAATTTGAGACCAACTTGAGCTACATAGTGAGTTCAACACCATACTAAAAACTATGCAGTGAGGCCTCTGATAAGTTTTTAACCACATAAATTGCCAATCATCACGGCACAGGTCCTACATGGTGAGAAGACAATAAAAAGACACCTTATCAGTCTTCTTCCTCTAGTACTCCAGACCCAAAATATACTTCCTACCTTCCCTTCCTACTTGCACCAAAAGCACTGCAATCCCTAAATAAAATGTCACTCCCCCACCATCACCAGCTAGTTTAGCACCCCACCAATGAGAGTTAATATAAGTGGCCCCCAGCCCTTTGTTTAGTGAGGGAGCCTCTGCATTCCTCCCCAGCCTCTTCCCTGCCCCCTCACTAAAGGCCTCAGATCACCATCTCCTTTACAGGTGGGCAAAGATCTTTTATAGTAGGGAGTGGGGAAGGACAGAGAGAATAAGACCTTTACTCTTGCTATGTCACTTTCTGCCATCTTTTTCAGTTCTTCTTATATTTTGTTGCTCTTTAGACTGAGGAGTGGTGTGAAAAGCTGTTTATAACTCAGACCTCAAAGCTAGTCATCTTTAAAGGAAAAAAATGGTTTTTTTTTCAGTACTGGTTACAAACTATATTCAATTTTTTGCAGAAATGCCATTGTATTTCACAGAGCCTATACCACATGTATTGGTTGCAGTTTCTCTGCATCCTTACCAGTACTCATTTCCTTAAATTATATTGATGATAGCTGCTTCAGAGGAGTGAAGGGAAATCTCCCTGTTTTTGTAGTTTGTATTTCCTTAGTGGCTGAGATATTAAGCATCTCATTCTCAGTTTGCCTGAGGGTGGGCACGTCACATTCCAGCATTATATCTCAGCGGTCAGTTCTCAGTGTCAACAGTTAGTGAGATAGTAACTGACATTGCTATAGGAAACTATTTTTTGTACCAGGGATCAAACTCAGGACCTTGCACTTGCCAAGCAGGCACTTGTGCTGTTGAGCTACCCCCCCCCCGCTTTTTTTTGCCGAGGGAAACTTAAGTTAGATTTCTCCCCCAAACTTTCCCTATTCTAAGGCAAAACACCTATCTCCACCCCTTATCAGCACTGATGAATGGATGGAATATGCAAATCTTAGCATCCAAGGTCAAGTCCAGTTTTATTCCCCTAGGCAAGGGAAGAAGACATTAGCTCCTGGGAAGGATAGAAGAAGCCTGAATTTGTCTATCACTCCATTGTATTCCAGTCCTTACTGTTTCTTGATATTAAACTGCTGGGGATTTAGGTCAGCAGCACAAGCACCTACCTGGAAAGAACAAGGTTGTGAGTTCAATCCCCAGTACCAAAAAAAAAAGTTAAAGTGCCCAACACACCTGCAGGAAAGACAAGGATTTGAGGAAAGTGCCCCACCCTATCTCCTTGAAATTACCTTTGGATAAATCTTTATTTTTACCAAAATAAATGGCTTATTTTGAGTTATTCATTGATGGATAAATGAATCTGAGCTTGTGAAACTAAGTGGCCAATGACAAGATGATGGCTCACAGGACCACAGTCATAGAGATGAGAGAGAAATGTCAAATCCATCCAGTGGCTTCTCTCATCTCTGTCTGTAGCAGCTCTGGGTCTGGTTATAGCTCTCCTCATCATTATCCCTGCCATGCAGACATTAATAGTCCCTCATCCTGAGTGGCTGCCATGGGTCAACAAATCTCAATTTTTTCAGCTGTCTTCTCAGAGTTCTGTTATCACAAGTCAAGCTTCAGGATGATCTGCAACAAAGGGCAGTGCAGGCTCTGGACACCATTTTGAACTCTACTCCAACTGCCTCATCTTCCCCTTGACCTGGACATGGAGCCTTGGAGCCAAGGCCACTCAGGTGAGTGTGTGCTACTTTATGTGGCCCGATGCTGTGTCTGCCTGCACCCCCAAACCTGTGGATCCATGGACCCTACCCAGCTCTCTACTTGATTTCTGGATTTGTTGATTCTAGCTAAAATCATCTGAGGCTTCACCATCTAGGCCCTCTTGCTTTGGGTCTCCTCAGGCCATTCCTTTTTCTCCCTGGCCATGTGGATTCTCACCCTTCTTCACTCTCTTCAAGCTATGGGTTATGGAGTCATCCCCTATGTCTTCTCTACCTGCTTCCTCTTCCCATGCCCACCTTAGGAAGCCACTGAGTCCCTTAGGGAAGTGACCTGAGACACATGTTCATATGTTCCACATCCCATCTTACTGACTATAATTGTCAGAATGTTTGTCCCTGGTGCTCCACTAGGACATGAGCTCTTCTGGCAGGGGCATCTTTATTCCATCCCTGTGTTCCTGGAGGTAGGGAAAGAGGAGGTAGGGAAGAGGAGAGACCAAGAGAGAAAGCAGGAGAGTGGAAAATGATAGAAGATATATAACTTGTTAGGATTGTCTGACTGTGAAAGACTAGAAATGAGACCCAGCAGTCAGAAGACATACTGCCAGAGGTGGACTGGGGTGTGACTTGGCATTTATTGTATCATCTGGCCCTTTATCTTCCTTGCAAAGAGGGCAAGCTATCCAGAGGCAGGAGGATTTAATTTGATGGGCAGAAAATCTGGTAGCTGCAGATCAACTTCACTGCATGATATGCTTTTGGAGGTGGAATCAGATCAGGCTCAACCTCCTTTATATCAGGCAGCTCCTGTTTTACCTTTGGTGTAGTATGTGTCACCACTCTGGAAGGCTGTTCTGACTCAGTGGCTGGAGAGTCAGCTGGCTGGAGGTCATCCCACCCAGAAGATGTGCTGCCAGAGGTGGAACATCATGCTCTTCTGACTCATATGGCTCAGTGTGAGCTCAGAAACAGGGTCTGGTACCACACTGGAAGGTGACTGTGTCTCAGTGGAAGGATAATCAGTGGCTGAAGATCTACAGCAGCAGGTAGATGGATAACAGGATCAGAACAGGGTGAGTTTTGGCTTCTGTTGAATCTATTCTTTGCTGGCATGCCTTAGATGGAACCTCTGCTGCCTTGTGAGGAGGTTGTTCTCTCTCAGTGGATGAGAATCCAGCAGTCAGAACCCCCGCCAGCAGGGTTCAGCCAGGACCACTCCACCCATGGGCTTAGACACATACCTCAGGCCTCCTCACCCTCAGGCTGATCTGTACCAGTGCCCAGGCCCTCCAGCTGTGTCAGGAACCTGTGCAATTGCAGAATGAAGTCTGAGCCAAGCCTGCTGGTCAGGATGGAGGACAGAGCTGGGTAGTCTGACCAGGTCTGGGGGTGGGTGATAGTCTTCCACCCCACATTTAGCTGGGCACCAAGGGCAGATATATGAGATTTGTGTGAACAAGGTGCTCCCCATACCTCTTATGCAACCTTCATACATGATCATATTGGCATGTCTGACCAGAATGGTCCAAGATAGGGGCTTATTTTCACAGGGACCTGCTCTGAGCCCCCAGTCTGTGCTCCCTGGCTGCCTGTCTGCCTCTTGCTGCCAGGCAAAGCCCTAGCCCCTATCCCTCTAGTAGCATTCAAAACCACATTGGGAAGTGGGATTTTCTTGGCCTTCTCAAATTCATTTTATCAAATGTTCCCCACTCTGGAGACAGGAACCTTTTCTCTTGGCCCTAAGCATATTCACTTCCTTATTCATCCTCCTTCCATCCATACCTAGAG
This sequence comes from Hydrochoerus hydrochaeris, assembly GCA_004027455.1. Classification (NCBI taxonomy): domain Eukaryota; kingdom Metazoa; phylum Chordata; class Mammalia; order Rodentia; family Hydrochaeridae; genus Hydrochoerus; species Hydrochoerus hydrochaeris. The sequence goes on from PVLA01001965.1 coordinate 285,487, forward strand.
GATGTCAGGAGAGAGTGGCCTGTTAGCATCACCTTTTAGTGTCCCCACCTGCCAGGCAGTCTAGAGACACTGTCTCCTTTCCTGATGACAATGGAAATGGGAGAGATGAGAGGTTTGTCTTTGTTTATCCCTGAGTGAGATGCAGGTGACAGAAAACATGCCTGCACTTGCTAGGTGCTTCACATATATGCGTTCAGTGAATGAACCCTGCCATCTCCTACCCAGATATTTTCAGTGGGACTGGGGCCTCTCATTTTACTGTGAGGGGGTCCCCATTCTAACTACATCTATGTAGGGAGCTCCATATTTGGAATTCAGAACTTCATTCAGAAATGGGGAAAGTTCATTGCTTGAGGACTCAGTTAAGTGAGACCACAGGTAGAGAGCTTCTTCATGGTGGAGGGGAAGTTCCACAGCTCTGGGTCACTGATCCTGACAGAGCCTGGCCCGGGGCATGCTCTTCTGAACCTCTGCTGTTTTGATCCAAACAATACCCTCTGATGGTGGATCCTCAGATTATCCTAGTTTTCATAGAGCAAACTGGGACACAGAGGTGCAGAACCTTCCAATGGCCTGCCAGGAGGTGGCTGTCTCCCTGGGCTTGGACACAGAACACACCTTAGAACAGCAATTTCAGCACTCGTGTAGTGGCCAGCCTCTCATAAGTGCACAGGGATGAGGGCATGAAGATGAGATCCTCACTCCAATGGGCAAGCACAGGATGGTTACCAGCCTCTACAGTGTACCTGCCTTGATGGTCCCCAGCCTAATGGGCTCCTATGAACTTGAGACTGACTCATTTTCCAGGGAGGGCTCAAGAATGGAAACAGTAGTGCCTGTGTCTGCCATGCAACCATGAACACAAAGATTCTTGTGTGTGGCCTGAAGGCAGAATAGAAGGCTGGGTCTGCAGAACTCAGAAGAGGAAGGGCTTCATGCAGAGGTTGTCATTCACAGTGACCATTGTTTCCAGTGGAGATCCAAGGCACAAGTCTCCTAAGATCCATACTGTGGCCTGAAGCAAGTGCTGAGATTTGCCCACCTCTGCTTGCAGCGCTAAAATGGTATCTGCACAGTGGCCTCATTCCTAGTGTCCAGCCAACAGAGGGGCCTGTGCTTTCTATACAGTGGGCCCCTAATGGAGATATGTACAGAGTGGTGCCTAATACTAATTTTATATCCACAGAACAGCCTGTAATACTAATTGATACCCACAGAGCAGCATCTTATACTGTTATACCCATGTGGTAGTGTGTAGTTCTAACTTCACATTCACAGAGCAACCTCGGACAGTAATATCCACAAAATGACCTCTAGGAATTCAGTATGCACAGTTTAAACTTCAATACTAATTTGGTATATGCAGAATGGCCTTTAGTATTTATGTAGTACCCAAATAAGGACATCTAATACTGATTTTATATCCACAGAGCAGCCACTAGTACCAACATTTACAGGGTGGCCTTTGACACTAATATCCACAGAGGGGCCTCAGATATTTAATATCCACACAGCAGCCTCTCATCCTTGTTTACTATCCATAGAATATCTTGTAATACTTAATGTTCACACAGTGCTGTGCACTTCTAATTTCATATCCCTGGAGAGGAATGTGAAGCTTTGGGTCTTCAGAAGGGAAGACTCTCCAATCACAGAACAAATGGAGCAGGGCATTACCATGGGTTTGCCAGGGTATACTAAAATGTACAGTGGCCAAGTGAACAATTTCAGAAGATGTTTCTTCCTTTGTGAGATGTGGACTGTGGTGTGATCATGGTCAACTCATTCTCCAATGGGCAAGCACATTGGAAAGATGTTTGGAAAGATGTTGGAAAGATGGGGCAGAAATGTTGAGACAGAGAGAATAAAAGCACATGACCTTTCCAATGAGAGATAGGCAAAGTTAACCTTGCATTACTATCTTGACCAAAATCTTCTTTGTTGTTTTCATTGTTATACACTTATGATTCATAATGATTAGAATTATCTTGGGGAGTTGGTACATGTACATATTGGATGTCCACTTCATCATTTGTACTTCCCATTTTCCTCACTGTCCCATGTTCCCCTCCATGGCCCCAGGCTCTACCTCTCTTTTCCACTTAATCTGTCTTTTATGTTGCTCTTTAAATTATACATATGTTTAGTTTTTCCTATAAAAGAAACTATTCAATATTTAATCCTTTGTGTCTTGTTTCTTTCAATTCGCATGATGGGCTTGGGATGAATCTGTTCCCACAAATGAATCAAATTTATCTGTTTTTTTGAGACCGAATATCACTGTAGTTTAGTCTTGCCTTGATTTCACTTGAAGACCAGACTGACCTCCATCTCAAGGGAATCTTCCCACCTCAACCTCTTAAGTGAAATTTATCTCTGTGGTGAGTAGTACTCAATCTCACATATATACACACCAGATTTTCTTTATCTATTTATCTCTAGATGGATATGTAGGTTGTTTCCAAAATTTAGGTATTATGAATTTTGCGTCCATAAACAGGGCACACATGTATGTATCTTTGTAACATGTTTTATGAAGATACCCAGAAGAGTTATTCCTGAGTCAAGTGAGATTTCTGGTTTTAGTTTTTTGGAGGAATCTCCAGCATGCTTGTACTAGTTTTCATTCCAGTCAACTTTGCAGATGGTTCCCTTTGCCCAGGCTCTTTTTGAGTTCTTGATCATAGCATGCTTACTGAAATAACTACAAATTAAATTGGGTTTTGATTTATATTTCTCTAATGCACAAAGATGTGGAACATAGTTTTTCTGTACTTTTTGGCCATTAATACTTCTTTGTTTGAGAAGTTTCTATTCATTTCGAGTTGTCATTTTAAAAATTTTGTCTTGGCTGAGGATTTAGCTCAGCAGCATAAGTGTTTGCCTGGCAAGCATGAGGTCTTGAGTGCGATCCCTACTACCAATATATACATACATACATACATAAAATAAAAAAATTTGGTCTTTTATTTGGGCTGTCATTTTTAGATTTTTTAATGTATTCTAGATATTAGTCCTTTGTTCAAGGCATATTTAACAATGATTTTCCCACTCTGGAGGTTCTCTCTTCATTCAGCTTATTTCTTTTGATGTAAAAATCTTAATTGGATAACCCCATTTATCTATCTTAGTATAACTTTTTGCATAGTTGAAGTATTCAGAAAGTCCTTGCTCCTACCTGTTTTGAAGAGCTCTCTCTGTTTTATCTTCCAGCAGATTCAGTTTTTCTGATTTAATATGTAGTTCTTTTGTGACTTGGGTTAGGGTTAGGCTTAGGGCTAGGTTTAGGGTTAGGCTTCAAGTGTCACAGGATGCTTGAGGTTTGAGGCTTCAGGCTTCAGACTGCAGGCTTCAAAGGTAGCAGAGGCTTCAGACTTCTGGCTGCAGACTTCAGGGTGCAGGAGGCTTCAGGCTTCAGTGTCACAAGAGGCCTCAGGCTTCAGGCTTTGGGCCCCAGGGTGGCAGGCTGAGGGTTTCAGGCTCCAGCATGCCAGGCTGCAAGCTCCAGGGTGGCAGGATCCAGGCTCCAGAGCTCAGACCCCAGGCTCCAGGACCTGGGCCTAGGCTCTACCCTCCAGGCTCTACGCCTTGGGCAAAGGCCTCCTAGGACTTGAGGCCTCCTCGGACTTCAGGCTTTGGGTCAAAGTCTCAGCCACTCATGAACTCTGCACAAGGAGACCATCTGTGGGTCAACGGAATATTAGCTGCTTGCTTTTAATCCATCATGCACGAACCAGTATTCTGAGAGGTTCGATTCATCTGTTAGGTGTTAAATATCCTCTTTCTGCCTCTCTCTCTCATCCTTTGGCCTTTGGCCTTCAGCTTTTAGCTTCTAGCTTCCAGTCTTTGGCTTTTCATAGCTCTTTGCTTTTGGCTATTTTCTGCCTTGGGCCTTTTGCTTTTGGCTGCCTTTTTGCTTTTCGCTTGTCGCCTCCTGCTTCTCGCTACTTCTGGCTTCTTGCTTCTGGCTTCTCGTTTTCGCTTTCTGCTTTCTGTTTTTTTGCTTTTCTCTTTTTGGTTTTGGGCTTTTGCTCTTTGCTTTGGGCCCTTAGCTCTTCTGCTTCTCTTTGCAAAGTTGCTTTTCACTTGGGGTCCTCTGCTGTTTGGATTTTTGCTCCTCGCTCTCCGTTCTTTGTTTCTGGCCCCTTTGCTTTTTCCTTTTTGCTCTTTGCTCGCTGCTCTTTGCTTTTTGCTTTGGGCCCTCTACTTTTTGCTTTTCCATCTGGGCCCTCTGCTCTTTGCCTTCTGCTCTTTGCTCTCTTTGCACTCTGCTCTCTCTGTTCTCTGCTCTTTGCTCTCTCTGTGGGCAGACAGTGGCTCGGTGGCCTGTCCCACTGAGGAGGCTTTAGTGTTCAGCATGTGGTAGGGAGGAGGGCACTTGCTGCCAGCCACTGGCTCCACTCCTGCACCCTAGTGGGGGAGGTCTCAGTACCTCCTTTCTTCTTCCTCTCTCCCACTCTCCTCTTCTCCCTCCTTTCTCAGGCAGTCACTCTCAGTCAGCTGCTGTCACTTGTGTGGGGAAGAGAGAGACACAGAGTGCACCAACGGGGCTCCCTAGGGTTAGGTTCAAGGGTGCAGAATTTAGAGTCAGGTCAAGATTAGGACAGGCAGGGTTCCCTAGTCTCACTTTGACCTCGGACATGCCGTTGTCTTTGCCATTGACGTCACAGTGGGCCCCTTGGCCTCGTGGGGGCGCTGTGATGCACAACGGATGGCTCTTTATTTCACAACAAATGATACGTCCTTTTCCCTCTTTCTCTTTCTCTGTTTCTTTTCTCTATTTTTTCCTCCACCTCTCCCGCCCTATTCAGCCTGCCTGTCTGCCTGCCTGTTCCTGCGTGATGGAGAAGGGACCCTGCCGCGCGGTGGTGATGGTGGGGGCAGCACCCCACAGTCAGTCAGCAAGCAAGGGAGGGAGCAATCTAGCTAGCAAGGGAGCATCCAACTCCCTCTATCAACGGAAACGGGCACTGGCCTGTCAGCAAACAGGCTTCTGCTCAGCGGCATACGCTCATGCCTGGCAAATGCGAGGTTGTAGGCTCGATACCCGACCCCCATCAACCCTGCGGTCTCAAAGGACCGTCCCGGGGTCCCGTGGGGCCACAGCCAGCGACTCCTCATTCATAGTGAATGATACATCAGTTCTTTTGGAGAGGTTTCATGTATCTATTCTATCTTAGACATTGTCTTTGCATTTTGTTTTTCTTCAGTCTTCAGGTTTGCAGGGTGCTTCAAGCTTTAGGCTGCAGGGTCGAGGCTTCACCCTTCTTTGGGCTGCAGGGTTGAGGGTGCTTCAGGCTTGTGCAGGCACCTTTGGGCTTCTAGAGGCTTCTTAAGGCTACTTCAGGCTGCAAGGTCAAGGCTTCCAGGCTGCAGGCTCTTTCCTCTGGGCTCTTTTCAGTGGGTTCCTTCTGTGCCCTTTCTGGCTCCTTTGGGTCACTTTTGGCCTCTTTCTAGCTGCCCTTGACCTCTTTCTGGCAGCTTCTGGCTGCTTTTGGCTTCGGGCTGCTTTTGGCTTCTGGCTGCTTCTGGCCTCTTTCTGGCCTCTTCAAGCCTCTTTCTAGATGCTTCTGGCTCCCGGCTGCTTCTGGTTGCCTTTGGCTTTGGGCTACCTCTTGCCACTTCTGGCCACCTCTAATGCTTCTGTCTGCTTTGGGCCGCTTTCTGGCTGCCTTTCACTTCTGGCCACTTCTGGCCTCATCAGACTTCTTTCTGGCTGCTTTTGGCTTCTGGCTGCTTTTGGCTTCTGGCTTCTGGTTGAGTTAGGGGAGGCTGCTGACCATGGGGAGCCACCTGGCTCACCCTTACCACCTGACTGCCACTCTCCTGCTCTGGGGAACCCACTGAAAAGGAGCATTGGGGAGAATTTTGAAGGCACTGAAATAATTGAAATGTTATTTGAATGGATTTTTGTGGTTTTATAAAGACTGAACAATCATCTCATTTTCAGAGGAGTTGTAATTGAAATATAATTAAAAACTGCTGCCTTGTGGGAGGAGCAAGCTGGACTGTCACAAACTGAGCATTATATGGTAATGGTCCACCTGACACTGGAGGTATCCAAGCACAGGCTGGCTTGGAGTTCAGAAAGAACTGGTAGAGGGAGAAAATAGCTGGAGTCCCATTCCACTGACTCTCTTGCCTCTGTGTGAGGGGCACTGTCTCTCTGTACCTGCATCTAGACTTGAACTGCTGCTACACATAGGCCTGAATGCCCTCCCTGTGACCACTCTGCTGAGGCCAGGATGTTCTGGGATTTTCACAAATAATCCTCCTGAGAAAAGACACTTGTCTTTCCTGTGCTCTCAGGTTAGTGCTGCCCAATGAGGTAGCATCTGCAAGTCCCTAACATTCATCTGAACGTGGGGTGATATGCTTGAACACCTTCACAATTGTTCCCCCTTCTTCATGCATATGGACATGTCTTCCCCTCCAATCTTAATCTTACTGTCACCATGGAACACAGCACTGTCCCACTGGCAAGCCTGGACACCATGAGCCACCTTAAGTGCTGTGGTACATATTAGCAATATAACCTTGCTTCCAACATGTCCCCATATCTTGGCTCTAAAACAACACTGTTCCAGACCAAACTGCTCACCTCCCTTCCACTCTTCCTTAAATTAAACCTCTTATAGGCAGCTGAAACAACTATGTCCTTTTAGAGGGGTTTCTGCCAAGATTCTTGTTTTATCTTTGACCAGGAAAAACCTGAGGCCAAGGAGCTGGAGTCCTACTGACAGGCCCACCTATGTGTTCTCATTGTGGAATCTCATCATGACTTCAGAGAGGTACTGTGTTCTGGCAGTAGCAGGTGATCCAAGTTCATAGAGCTCAGCAATCCAGGCACTCGGCTCCTACAGCCAAGAAAGAGAAAAGCCTGGCTACTGCTCCAGTTGGCAGCAAACCTTGGTGGCATCCACATGGCACTGATTTTAGGTGCAAGGAAAATGCACAAATTCTGAGGGTAAGATGGCTTCCACCCTGATTGGAAAGGGCCTGACAGGACAAGCTGTGTGACCCTGAGAGGGCAATATGTAAAGATGTAAGGGTGAAACCAAAGGTATAGTAGAGACTGCAGAAGTTTGGAAAAGCCAGAAACGTGGATCATCCAAGGAAAGTTGCAAAAACTGAGCAGAGGGTGCTTAAGAGAGAAGCTGCAGGAGCTGAAATCTCTGTAGGTTCCATGGGGGTGGAATCACTCAAGCTTTTTGGAGCTTGCAACCAGATTGCTTCAAATGCTGAGCATGGAACTCTAGTACTTAATGTTCACTGTGCTGGATGTTGGACTTGCTTTGTTTCCAGTGCTTTGTATTACCCTGTTTGTAACTTTTGGAATGGCAAGTTTATTTTGTGCCTTTGCATTTTGGAAATGTTTAACCTTGTTTTATTTGTACAGGAGGTTGCTGTTAAGAGTTTGCCATAGATCTGGAGTAAACTTCACCAGTTTGGACTTTGGCAACTCTTGGAGATGGACTAAATGTCTTTCGTATAAAGAATGTGCATGAGTTTTTTGGGGCCAGGGGTGGAATGTTATGGTTTATTGTCAGTGGCCCCCAAGTCTCATGCAATTATGCCTTTGTGATTGGTTCATTGTCTAGCACTCAGATTGGTGGTGTGAGTGCTACACCCACCTAGGGGTGGAGCCAGGATATGATGTGATAGTGGGAAGAAGGTGTGTCTCTCTCTTTTGTCAGTTTCCACCTTGCTGTTCGCAGCCACCATGAACTGTGGCCCTGCCATGCCACCCTGCCTTGGAGCCAAATGAGTATGGACTGAAACCTTCAAGAAATGTAAGAAATAGTTTTCCTTCCCTAACTTTGGGCATCAGGTATTTTGTCTCAGCAATGAGTAAAAAGTAATTAAGAAAATCACTTCAACATTTCAGAGACTTTATGGTCAATGATGAAACCTATTGGAAAAAGGAATCGCAAACTCAAAGCTTCTCACTAGACTGAGATTAATGAACTAACCACAACAATCCCCACATAAACCCTAAACTTAATGCTAAATCTAACCTAAAAGTAGCCCTCAGCCTAACACCTAAGCTTAACCTCACCATAAAACTCATTCTAATCCCCTAAATCTAACCATATCACTAACCCTAACTCAAACCTCAACCACAAAACCTTCAGTCGAAACCCAATCTAAAATTGAAACCTGTCTCTATTTATAATCCTTAAACCAACCCAACCCTAGCCCTGAACTCTAACCCCTATCCCACAGAAACCAGGAGACCTCATGTACTCAAGGCTTTGTCTGTGGATGTGGGATCTGGTCAGTTGAACTCATGATGGAGGAGCAGTGTGCAGATCTAGACTCCTCTGGAGGATCTGCACAGTTTGCCTGGTTTTTCTCTGAGTAGGGGGCACCTGCAGTACAGAGTACAGCAACAAATACTAGAACAGCTCCAGTACTGGTGGGGAGGGGGTGACTGTTAGGGGAAGGGGCGGAGCTCCTGGGACTGTTGGGACAAAGGGATTGGACTGCTGGTGACCTTTAGGGGAAGAGGCGGGGCTTCTGGGACTGTTGGGACAAAGGGACTGGACTGCTGGTGACTGATAGGGAAAGGGGCGGGGCTCCTGGGACCGTTGGGCAGAGGGTGGAGCTCCTGGGACCTCAAGGCGAGGTCAGAGCACGTGCTCTATCCCAGCCCTTGCCCAGGAGACGTTGCTGGGGACGCAGGGCCTAGTCCTGGGTGGCTCCTTAGTGGCCACAGGATGAAAGTTCACCCCTTCAAGGAGAAGCTGCAGGAAGAACCTGAGTCTGAACTGGAGGCAGAGCCAGAGCCTGAGCCTGAGCATGAGCCAGAACCTGTGCTCCAGGGAGGGCAGCCAGAGGAGGGGACGCCAGAGGGAGGGCCTGCTCCCAGCTGGGAGGGGCCCAGCTCAGGTGAGGTGGCAGCCTCGGGGCCCAGGTCTTGGGAACTGGAGCTGGAGACCTCAGCAGCCTCAGGGACCTCAGGACTTGGGGTTGCTCTACGCCGCTTGCGTACTGACTGCATAGAGGCGCCGCTGTCCCGAACCTTTGGGCACCTGGGTGCTACTGTGGGCGATCACCCCTGGGTTTTCCTGCTTCTACCTCTGCTGCTCACGGCCGTCCTGGGCACCGGCTTCCAGTATGTGAACTCAGAGGAGGAGGACCTGGAGAACTACACACCGTTCCGGAGCCCAGCCAAGCTCGAACGGCGCTTTGTGCAGCAACATTTCTCCGCCAACGACACCCACAGCTTCTTGGCCTCCAGGATGAACAAGGAAACCAGCTTCGCTTCCGTTCTGCTGGTCTCCCATGACAACTCCCTGCTAGACCAGGAATCCTTTGCAGAAGTGGATAGATTGGACCAAGCAGTGCAGACTCTGAGTGTGCAGGAAAATGGAACTCAGATCCTGTACATGGAGGTGTGTGCCAAGTACCAGGGCCTCTGCGTGCCCTCCAACCCACTCCTGTACTCCTGGCAGCAGGACAAGGCCCTCGACCTGACGAGGGTCAGCTTCCCCGTCCATGTGCACACTGGCCGCATCATCAGTCTGGTGGGCTTCTTTGGAGGGAACACCTTGGGTAAGACGGCAGGAGGGAGCCAGTTTCTGCTGGAGGCTAAAGCCTTGAGGCTTCTATACTACCTGAAGACACAGCACAAGGAAGACAACGAGCGGAGCAGGAAGTGGGTGATCCATTTTCTGAATCAGTTTGAGGCCATTAAGAAGAGGCTGGCCTTGAAGAAGCTTCAGGTACCCGATAGTCTGGGTGACTGGGAGACTGAGGAGGTGGGAAGTCTGGAGAGATGAGTTTCAGGACTTCCTGACTGCTGGAGTGGTCCTTGATTCCAGGGTGGAGTGCTCATCTGTATTTGGTGCTTTATCCAACTGTCTCAGATTAACACAGGAGGATGCTACAAATCATGTCCTTGGGGATGTTCCCGTGGATAACAAATCTTACATCCAACAGCTAGGTCTGCTTAGTATGGACACTGATATTTCCATTTAATTTTGGATTTAGTTTTGCAATCAAATTCCCTTGAAATTCTACTTTTTGTTAAAGTCTTCACTGGTTTCTGGGAATCATCTAAAACTTGCTTGGACTTCATGGGATCAGATGACAAACAGACCTTTCAGTGAGATTGCATTAAGAAAATAACTAGCTCAGCATTTTTCAAGTTAGTTACACATTAAAGCACCTAGTTTTTACTGTAAGGTACATGTTAGCTGTTCAGTAACTGGGGCCCAAAAACTTAATTGTTAGAAATAATTCTGGTGAAAGTGAGACTCCTACTTGAAAAGACCATTTGATGATCAGGTCTTCCAGAAATACTCGTGCAGAATATACAAATCTAATAAAATCTATAAAAAGCCACAATTTTCAAAATAATGAGGACTAGATTTCAGTTTCATACAAAATTCAGTTTTAGGGTTGAGTCCAGAGATCATTGTAGCTATACATACAGCCATTATTTTTACTTTCGTGATAGGGTCTCAGTAGTTGTTCAGGCTGGCCTCCAACTTGTGGTCCTTCTCACTCAGCCTCCCAAGTAATTGGCATGCATTGCAACACCTAGTATGAGTTTTGAAGGAAACTTGAGAAAGCAAAACATAGATTTTGTGGGAAGAAGGGGATCTTACATCTCTATCCTAAAATTGTAACCCATTTATATCTTTCATTAAATATGCAACCTCCAAAATTAAAGGAGGAGAAGTTTATTTGGCTCACAGTTTGTAAAGGTTTTAATCCATAGTTGGCTCTGAGGCAGGGGAGCAGAGCATAGCAGAGGGGTATCACAGAGAAGAAACTGTTTATGGCAGGCAGAGAATCATAAAGCAGAAGGCAGCAGCAAGCAACAAAGTAGTGAAACAGCAAGTGACAATCAGCAACCCTCTTTCAGTCCTTTCTGTCTTATGTAGGCTATTTAATCTTAGGGCATATAGCTCTCACACCCAGGGTGGGGCAGTTTAATCCTAATCACACCACAATTCAATCTTAGCATCACATCCTCCATCCCAGCAGCACATACACACCTTATACTCAGCCACCTCTGACTGCATGAAGCTTTCAGAGGACATCTAGATACAAGTCATAACACTCACAGACAAACATAGGGATTGAAAATTACTTACCTAAGTGTACTTTTTTTATGGCAGGTAGTCCACTTTACATCACTTTCCCGACAACTGGAGCTTGATGTGGCATCTAAAACAGTCATCCCTTTGTTTCACTTGGCATACCTTCTGGTCATACTGTTTGCAGTTGTATCATGCTTCAGGTAAAGCACTTTTATAAGCTTTTATTTCTTATTTTATAAAATGCTTGTGATAAGATGTATATTATATAATATTCCACTGTACCCACTTTAGATGTACAAGTTAATGACAGTAATTATAGCCACACTGTTTGTAACCATCATAATGCCAAAGTTTTCATTACTCCAAATAGAAACTGTGACCATTACGTAGTGATTCTCAGTGCCCTCTCCTTCAGTCCCATTTAGTCTTCAGAAAACTTTGTGTCTCTGAATTTGACTATTCTGGATAGTTGTCATGTGTGACTGGCTTATTTCACTCATTAGATATCTTCAAGACCTGTCCATAAAGCTTGTATCAGAACTTTATTCTTTTTTATGGTTGAATAATAGAATCTTTCAACTTGGTACTTCTTGAGATTATTTTGATCATATGGAGCTCCTTGAAATGCTGTAGGCCTACAGTTGTTCATAGTATTGTTTTAAAATCTCTTCTCCCCTTTCCTATTTTTTTTTGTGATGCTAGAGTTTGAGCCTGGGCAATTCATACATGTTAGGCAAATGCTCTAACCTTATCTACATGACCAGACATTTCTTTACTCTATTTTGAGACATGGTTTTAATAATTTTATCAAGGCTAACCTCAAATTTATGATCCTCCTGCTTTAGCCTCCAGAGTAGCTAGGATTATAGTCATATGCCACCATGTCTGTGTCTTACAATCTTTTTTATTTCTCTTAAATTTGATAATATTGCCTTCATTTTTATATCTGATTTACTTACTACTTGTGTCTTCTATCTTATTTTTCTTTGTCACTGTAGATAAATTTTAGTCAATTTTATTGTTTCAAAGAGCCAGCTTTTGGTATGTTGGTCCTATTGCTTTTCTGTTTTCTATTTTATCTGTGCTAAGCATTGGCTTTTTGATCGTTGTTTTTTCTTTCTTCCTTGCTATGGTCTGAATGTTAGTGCTTCTTCAAATCTTTTTCTTGAAACCTAACTCCCAGTCTGATAGTATTAAGAGGTAGGCACTTTTGGAGTTGATTAGAATGAGATTAGTATCCTCATAAGAGTTATAAGGGAGCTCGTTATTGCCTTCTGCCACGTGAGGCTATAACAATCTATGAAAAGAAGAGTGTGAGCCCTCGCTAGATACTGAATCTGCTAGTAGCTTGATTTTGGTCCATCCACCCTCTAGGACTGTAAGTTTCTGTTGTTTTTAAGATATCTGCTCTGAGATACTTTGTTATAGCATTCACAACAGACTAAGACACTTCTGTTAGCTTTGTGTTTTTTCCTAGTTCCTCAAAACGTTGTGTTGTTAATACTTTGATATTTTTTTCTTTTTTAATGCAGGTGTTTACATCCATATATTTTCCTTGAAGCACTGTTGCCACTTTTTAAGTTAGGGTATGTTGCATGTTCATTTTTATCCTTCACTAAGTGCTTTCTAATGTCTCTTGTGATTTCTTTTTGATTTATTGGTTAATAATATGTTACTGAAGCTTTGTATGTTTGTTAATTTTCTACTTATTCTTCTACTATTGATACAAAGCTTTATTCCACTGTTGATTATGAAAGGTGACTTTTTAGTTTGTTTTAAAAAATTTTTTCAGACTTGTTTTGCAGTCTACCACATGGCCTTTCCTAGAGGATGTCCCAGCACACTTGAGAGAAAAGTGTGCACTACTGTTGTTGAGCTAAGTGCTCTGTATACCTTTGCAGGGTCTAATTGTTTGTAGTGTTCTTCATTTCCTCAATGCCCTTATGGATCTTCAGCCAGATGTTTTACTTATTATTGAAAGTGATAATTAACATAGCTTCTCTTTTGTTTACTGCTTGCATGGAGTATCTCCCTTTTGTACTTTCACTTTCAATCTACATTTTTTTGCTTGAGACCTTTGTGAATTGTTCATTTCTAGAATTTCCCACTGTAATATATTTGGACCACAGTTATCTATAGATACCTGAAACCACAGAAAGCAAAACAATAAATAAGAGGAGACAACTATGTTCAGATTCCCACTTCTTCCCTCTTCAGTGTTAGATATTACGATAAAGACTTTCTGGAAAAGTATTTGGGATTTTGATAATCATTGCCTAAAATGAAAGACTGAAGCAACATAAAAATTAGAAATAACCTAGAGAACAAGTTGCCTTCCATTGTCTAATGAACATTAAATACAGGGAGATTTAAAGAAATTCAAGTTAACATCCAGTTTCTTACTAACACCACCAATACACATCATTTCCCATGTCCTCCAGGTTTCACATCAGAAAAGCACAGAAGCTCAAAAAAAGAAGAAGAAATGTGTCACATATAACATTTACCTTTATTAATCCTTCTGATTTGTTCATTTTGTTTTTTTCTTATCCTAAACTCATGTACACCAATGTTGATGTTTTATAAAAGTTTATTATAAAAGAGAAATTTACTTTTTCTTTGTAATTTCTATTTGCATGTTGTTTTGTGTTCCTAATTTTAATTAATAGCATTTTCAGGTAAGAAAAAAGTGAAATATGGCCATAATGTATGTGTAATATGAAATTTTTGATAGTTAAATGTGACCTTGTCACATGTATGTGTGGTATGAAATTTTTGATATTTAAATGTGACCTTGTCTGAAGAACTTCAATTATGTTCCTGCTGTTTTGGAATCATTTAGTGTAACTCCTCAGTTGTCCCTCTTAGATTTCAAGTCCAAACTTGATTTTTCTCCCTTATATTAAAATAATCTGGAGGTGTAGGTATCAGTCATTTGTTTTGAAGAAATTTCCAGCAAGTAATAATTAACACTAAAGGTCATGGTCAGTATTTTAAAGTGTAATGTCATGGATGTTGTAGAGATAAATACTGAATCAAATGTTAAAATATTTTGTTATAAGTGTGATCTAAATGTGTAGTGATGTCATGTGTGGTGGCACATGCCTGTAATCCCAGCACTTGGGAGGTTGAGGCAGGAGGGTCACTGCAATTTCAAGATCAGGCTGGGCTACTAAGCCCAAGACAAGTATACACTTCATAGTGAGACCCTGCCTTGAAAAGACATAAATAAATAAATAAATAAATAAATAAATAAATAAATGGTGCATGTTTAAATTTAAGAATTTTATTACAGTGAAAGACACATCACCATTAATGCCCCTCAAAATAACTTCTCTTTCCTTTGAAAACACTTATCCCACTGTTCTTGCCAATATCTGAAGCATTTCTGAAAGTCCTCTTCTGTGAGAGTCTGCAAGTTGTGACAAATTTTTTTTCAGTGAATGCTGCTGCCAAGTGTTATCTAATAGAAAGCTATTTTATGCTATATTTATGGCCAGTCAGAGCTCAGGAGTTGGTGAAAATGTAACTGAATCTATGTTCCATCCCTGGTACTGCTTGCCCTCTGATATGAATTGGATATTATCCCAATGTGTCTCCAGAGGTTTGTGTACTACAATAATAAAAACATGACACTGTGTTATCATGTACCTTATATTCACTGGATATGGCACAATAAGTCTTCCAGATCTTCCCCAAAATCAAAATGACATGAAAAGTCAGTGTTGTGAATCATCTCAGGATTTGAGGCGGCCACTATAGCCTAACTAAACACACTCCAGAAAGAGGAATTCCAGAACTGCTCCAAAAAGTGACAAGAACAATGAATGAAGTGTATTTGAAGCAAGGGAGAGTATTTGGTGGTGGTGGTGATGGGGTTAATGGCAATGTTCTCTTACTGTAATGAATTTTTTAAAAATATAAATGTTTATGTGGTTTTTTAAACCACACCTTCTATAGTCTCATTTATGTTGGCCTGACAAGAAAAAAGCCACTTTTAAAATACAGCAGGTTTCAGCTCCTTTTTTCCAAGTTAATAGCAACTTTTCTACAGAGCACACTTCACCAGTAGAGACAAATTTTGAAAGTGATTTAAAACCAGAGTTTTGCATGTTTTGTAAACCACAATGCACAATGAACTAGCCTTGAAGTGCAGGAGCTATTTTATGTTGTGTTCATGGCCAGTTGGCGCTATAGAGTGGGTAGGAAGGTAACTAGGTCTGTTCTGTCTCTGGTACTGCTGGCCCTCTGCTGCAGATGGGGTGTTATCCAAGTGTGTCTCCAGAGGTCTGTGCACTGCATGCTTGGTCCCACTGTGGTATGAGGAGATGGTAAAACCTTCAAGAAGCAGGGCCTAATAGAAGGAGGTTAAGTCATGAGATTCTTTCTCCCTTGAAGGGAAGTTATGTAGTTCTCATGGGACTCTAGCTAACTGCTGTGTGATGGCAAGTTGTTATAGACAGTTCATGTCCCTGAATCTTTCTAGCTTCGTGTCTGGTCAGTGCTCTCTCTGTCTCACATTCTCCCACCATGCCATCTACCATATTATGACAAAATGAGCAGGGCCTGCCATAGTATCAGTATCATGCTGTTGGATTCTCCCAGAGCAGAACCTAAACTAACTTCTTTTCTTTACAGATTATCCATCATCAAATATTTCATTATAGCAACAGAAACTGGACTAAGACCCATCACTTTCCTGTCATATTCCATTTTCACCCTTATGAATATCAGAATGCTGTTTCCCATCTGAAGTATTGAGTAAATCTTTGTGATTCTGAAATGCTAGTCAGTGGATTAGTGCTTGGGTACATGCATGGGAATCACCCAGAAGTTTGGTAAAAGTATATATTGCTAGCTTTTCCATCCTTACCATTCCATCTGAGAGAGTATTTGGGAATTTAAAGGTACCCAGCAGACAAGTATCAAAATTATTGCCCCACTGTCCAGGTCAGGAAGGTTGTCAATGGGAATTTCAATGTGGAAGCTGTCACTACAAATTCCGTGATTTTTCCCTCAAAATTTACAGGTTGGACTGTGTACGAAACAAAGTTTTGGTTGCTGTCTGTGGAGTGTCTTCTGCTGTCTTGGCAGTGGTGAGCAGCTTTGGTTTGATGCTGCACATTGGAGTGCCATTTGTGACCATAGTTCAAAATTCACCATTTCTCATTCTAGGTGAGTAACAAAATGTAAAGCTGCACATTGTTGTGCACATGAGGTGAGGAGTAGATGAAGGAAGGGATTATTTGTATTTATAGGTGGATACAAAGATTCAACATGAGGTGCCAGGAGAAAGGAAAATCATATTGAATTATATGTCTTTGGAGCTGGAAAAATCTAGTACCCCAAACAGACAAATAGAGAACATAAATAATAATTCACACATAAAAAATAAAAGTCTCTGAAAATATGAGAAAAATAATTTGAGCTCTCAATCAAGGGATATGAATCAAACTAAAAGTGACAAGCTTGTTTTCTTACTCATTCCAGCAAGATGGAAGGTTTGGAAAAGGTTAGGTGCAAAGGAACACCCTCCTAATTGTGCTGTGGGAAAATAAATTGCTACACAGATTTTTTTTTTAGTCCCAAGTTTGCAACAAATCAAGAGATGTAGAGAAACACTACTTTTGACCCAATCAGTTCCTCTTACAATCTGGTCATACAATCAGGCAAGGATCACAGGCAGAGCATGAAGTGTCAGAAACAATTACATCAGGATGAGATATGTCAAATCATATGTAGCAAATGTAAAATATTGGAATGATGTGTCCATTAAATAAAAATTTCTGATTACAAAACATTTTAAATAGAGAAATAGCTATGTGTATATTTGAGTAGAACAAATTCTAGAAGGATATACGTTGAATTCCTACTAAGAATCATCTCTGAGGAGTGGAATCATAGTTGTTTTCAATTTTTTTGTATTTATGGTATTTCTAGAATTTGTTTAACAGAATACATGAGAAAACAAAGGCATTAATTTTAGTAAGTAAGCAACTTGCAAGAATCTGTTCCTTGTTTTCTAGAGTAGATAGTCATGTGTACTAGATGTCTGTTGTGGCCCTATAGAGCACACCTTCCTGAACACATACTCAGTCACTTGTTGTACTCTGAACTCATAAGCCATTTCTGTATGATCTATACATACATAAGTGTGTGTGTGTGTGTGTGTGTGTGTGTGTGATTTTTGAAACTTAGCCAAGAAATATATGAGGACAATTCTTGAGCAAGGTTCTATAACTAATAAAATTGGTTTTTAAGTATCTGACAAACATCAATTCAAGATCTGAGCAGGATTGTAATCCTCATAGCCAGCAGCAGAAGGGTGCTGTAGTGGGAGGAATGGCAGATTCTACAGCTTTGTGTCCATGTACACCTTCTACCTGGATCATGCACATGGCATGTCTGAGGTAGAGGCTAGGTTCTAATCCCAGTATTCTCCTAACTTCTTAAAAGTTTTTTCCTTTCCAAAATATGAAAAGTAAATTGAAATTAAGATCAACATTTCAGTTCCAAGTACTGAGGAGAAACCAATACATGGAAGCAGAGGCATACAAAAGTGAAAGTATGTCAACTTATAGAAAGTTTGAAGGAGTCACAATTTATCTGAAACATGTTCACACTGCCCTTCCTAGTCTCCTTTCCTTGTAGTCCACTTTTTTCCCAGTCTTCACTGGTGATTTCAGACCCTCAAATATTTTTATGTTCTATTTTAAACCAATCTCATGGTGGAAAGGAACTAATTGCCTAGTAGGCAAGTAAAGACTTGGAAATAGAGTATACCATGCTATATATAAACAAAGGCTTTTTACTGAGGAAGGCCAATGAACTCTGTTGTAAATTCAGAGGCAACTAAGAAAAAGAATAGTAGAAGAGATAGTATTTAAGCAGAGACTGCAGCCAGGCATGGTGGCACATGCCTGTAATCCCAGCGCTCAGGAGGTTGTGGCAGGAAGATTGTTGTGAGTTCAAGACCAACCTGGGATACAAAATGAGTCCAAGGCCAGCTTGAACTGCATAGCAAGACCCTGTCTCAAGATTATGCAGAATCAGTGATACAGAGAAAGAAAATGGGCCATCTATTTAACTATTAACATATGTTAACATGTATGAAGATTCTGTTCCTCTTTAACAGGTGTTGGTGTTGATGACATGTTTATCATGATTTCTGCCTGGCAGAAGACCAGCCTCATGGACAGCATAAGAAATAGAATGTCCAAGGTCTATAGACATGTGGCAGTGTCCATCACAATCACCACTATCACCAACGTTCTGACCTTCTACATAGGGATCATGAGCTCTTTCCTGGCCATACAGTACTTTTGCATCTACACAGGAACAACCCTGCTTTTTTGCTATTTTTATACCATCACCTGGTTTGGAGCAGTTATGGCCCTAGATGGTAAGAGAGAAGTAGTCTGCCTACAATGGTTGAAAAAGCCTAAGTGGTCTTCATTAAAAAAGGCCTGCTGCTTTGCCTTTGGTTTCATTCCAGATGAACAGGAAACTGCTGTCCATCCAGTGAATGTGTTCTTTAGAGACTACCTTGGTCCTTTTCTCACATGCACCAAGACCAAGTTTTTCATAGTGCTGACATACATTTTGTACATGACAAGCAGTATATATGGGTGCTTCCAAGTGCAGGAAGGGTTGGACGTTCGAAATCTGGCCAGTGACAATTCCTACATCATACCATATTTTGATGTGGAGGAAGAGTATTTTTCAGATTATGGTCCAAGGGTTATGGCTGTTGTTACTGAAAATGTGAAATACTGGGATGAAGATGTAAGGCAAAAATTGGAAAAATGTATGATGGATTTTGAAGAAAATAAGTATGTTGATAAAAATCTTACAGAGTTTTGGCTACAAACATACATGCAATATATGAAAAATAACAGTCAAGATCCTAATGATAAGAATTCTTTTATGGAAAATATTTCTCAGTTTATAAATACTTTTCCAAATTTTATGTATGATATTAATATTTCATCATCAAATGAAATCATTTCTTCCCGGGGTTTCATTCAGACTAAGGATGTTGCTTACCCAGTCAGAAAGAAGTTAATGTTACAGCAGTTACGAGCTATAGCCAAACAATGTGAAGTTCCCTTGCTTGTGTATAACCATGCCTTCATATATTTTGACCAGTATGTGGGAGTACTGGAAAACACTTTGTACAGTGTCATGGTTGCATGCATAGCTATGTTCCTGGTCTCCTTGGTGCTTATCCCTAACCCAATGAGTGCCTTGTGGGTGACATTTGCAATTGGTTCTGTAATTGTAGGAGTGACAGGTTTCATGGCATTCTGGAAGGTCAGTCTCAATGCCATATCCATGATTAACCTTGTAATTTGTATAGGGTTTTCTTTTGATTTTTCTGCACACATTTCCTATGCTTTTGTTACCAGTTCTGAGCCCTTGGCAAATGGAAAGGCAATTGAGGCCTTGCATCTGTTAGGCTACCCGGTGTTACAGAGTGCAACTTCAACAATTATAGGGGTGTGCATTTTAGCTGCTGCCCAAGCACACATGTTCAGGACATTTTTTAAGGTTATGTTTCTTGTAATGGTATTTGGGGCTGCCCATGGCCTCATTTTTATTCCAGTATTCTTAACCTTTATCTGAAGGTCTATTTGGGAAACCACTAAAAAAAGGCCTGTTGTAGAATTCTAACTGACTCAATCCAATCTGATTTTTAAAATGCACAATTAAGAAAGGTTGATAAACTTTAAATGAAGGAAGACTGATTGACATGGAAATTCATTTTTAAATCATTACCTAACATCCTGAGAAAAATTATTTTTACATGAAAATACTGTTACAAAATATTGTCATTCTAATGACAGTTGCTACAGTCAAGAATAAGGTGTAACTTTCCAGCTATGGTTTTGTTTTATTTCATGAATAAAAACTGGCATTATTACTAGAATTCAAGTATTTTATTTCTTGTTCATATTATAAATGGAATACTATTTCATTGCTTTCCTATATGCAATATTATATGGAACATTATGTATACTACATTGTAGTTCAGGGGAGTTATGTGCACTTTCTGAATGGGTTAGGGTCAGGGTCAGGGTCAGGGTCAGGGTCAGGGTCAGGTTCAGGGTTAGGGTTAGGGTTAGT